>VXBZ01006716.1:98784-145497 GCA_013399135.1 Heliornis fulica
TCCCCCCCCGCACCCAAAGAGAAAAAGCAGTAAATTAATCTGTTGGGAAATTGCTGAGCTTCCAACTTTTTCATTTAACCAAGTTAAATACTGCTAGCTGGAGTTGCTCAACTCTATGACTTGCAGCCAACACCGGAAGATGTTTATTTTTGCTTTTTTGCATTTCATATGTATAAATGGGTAGAGCTTGGTTGGGATGAACACACTGAGGAGAAGCTTAATCCCTGTCCATTTATAACAATGATTTCTCGTTCAAGTAGAGAATATACTCTGCTTTTACTCACAAAGCTAGGTGATCTTTGCATCTTTTTCCCAAAAGTTAGGATGTTCCAAGGGCACATACATCCATTTCTGTTCTGAATATCCGAATTTTGGGGTACTCTAGCGGCTAACCTGACTTTCGAAAGGTGAAGATGCTGAGGAGTATCCCATCAATCTCTGACAGGTCTCATCTTTAATCTCCCAGTATTTGTTATTCTGATTATTTTAAAGGAAATAGAGATATATTTAAAAGCTCTTCACCTTCATCATCACAATCCCTCTTTTGGTTTGTTGGTTGGTGGGGCAAATATGCTGTAGTCTTTGGGGGTCTGAGAGGGGAGAAGGTGGAAGGAAGGAGGAAGCAGCTGTTGCTCTCTACAGGATGACTCTTACTGATGTTCTCTAATGCATTCTTACAAAGAGAAGTTAATGCAAATGGTAGAGTTTAAATGGCTGTGTTGCAACCTGCAGGGAGGAGAGAGTGAATCTACAAATTAAAGTACAAGGTTATTGGAGCACTTGTCTGCCTATAATATTGGTATATGTCTCTGAACTACTATTTTTATTGCTGCTGCTTTAATAATTAATCTACCCTTTGGAAGCTGCAGGCTTTTTGTCTAGGATTAATGTACCCATAACATCCTCGTGTCTGCCACCTCATCCTGGAAGAGAGGTGGTACCACAAGAATCTGCTATGGGGACTTGTCCCCTCTTTGACCGCATGTTTGTGTATCTTCACAGGAAGAGTTTTTAATCCCTCTCTGCTGCCAGGTTCAGACATAAAATCTCCAGTTCTATCCTTTAGATCTCTTCTTCCATGTTAGCTAGGAGAGCCGGTCTATTAACAACAACAGTAGTAAATGTCAGCTTTCTCTGACCAGGGCTATGAGAGAAGGCATGTGCCGGGCTGAAAGGGCTGTTGCACGCCTGTCCTTGGGAAGCTTTCACCCTTAAAACACAGACCTGGCTGCCTAGAGGATGAGCTCTACCCCCCCACTGCCTCCCTGTGAAAGGCTGAGTCAGGCTTAGCGTTGGGCCTGCCCGCGCTTTGTTGACAGGGATCTTGTGTGGCGAGGTGTTATTCGGATCCGTCAGCAGGCACGGCGGCTTGTTGGTGCGTGAGCGTGTTGTGTCTTTCCTGTTCTGTCTTGTTGGTGTAGAAAGGTGATAAATCAGCATGTAGTGTCTGCCATGGCAAAAGCACTATGAAGCAGATTGCTTGGTGGCTCCCATTTGTTTCCCAAGTGCTTTTCTGGTGGTCTTCTTTGAAATAAGCTCTTGCTTTTTCTTAATCAGTGTTGTGTTCTGTGCTTTCACCTGTTCACCCTTCCGCTGTCCATTAAATGCAACTGATGCCCGCCACAGATTGCATGTCATACAGTCTGGCTCCGAGGTGAGGTTGATGAAGAAGAACCTCTGTAAGTTGTGCATCGTGCTGGGCAAGACAGGGCAAGGGCAAACATCTTTTGTGTGTTAAGGAACATTTGGTTTGGTTGGTGGATTTCTCATCCCTGTGTCGAAGGAGAGAAGGGAAGCTATACTGGGACGTTGGTTAACAGAACTGTGGAAGACCAAGGCAGAGGCAACACTAATGTCTCAAGGTAGCTTTTGTGCCTCCAGAAGGCAAGTGCTTAAGGCAATTGCTTTAGGGCAGGCAATTAACACAAGCCATCCTAATTATGGAAGGAGGGATATGCCTAGGATGGGCATTGTGGGAGGGTGGAAGAAGTGGGCATGACAATGGTCGTGTGTGAAGGTCTGGTGAAGATGCATCTGTACACTGGGGAGAAGGAGGTCTGGTGAAGATGCATGTGTACACTGGGGAGAAGGAGGGCAAGGAAGAAAAGAGTAATAACAGGGTTCTGACTCAACTTGTTTTGGAAACCCGAGGAAAGAGAAAGAGAAAAAGATGGAGAGCCCTGCTTTTAAATGAGATTTATTCCCAACTAGTACATCAAGTGACTTAGTGGCCAGTATACAATCCTTTTGAACCAATCCCCTCCCTGCTGTGCTTGTATCTAATTTTTTTCATATATACAGAGGTTATATTCTGAAAGCCTCTTCAGTGCTGAAGATGACATCTAAATAGAGTCTTCCTCAGCGGGTGGTGGGTTTTTTTTTTTTTCTGTTTGTAGCAGCCCACACAGTTAAGACTGCATGATGTTTGCCTTCATAACTAAAGCCACATTTCAACCCAGGGTTCCAGAGGCAAAAGGTAATATTTTTCTGCCTCATTGAACTGTTTCAAATTCAGTTGGGACATTCTTCAGAGTCTCAAAAAAAGGTCATACAGGTTGTTCAGATAGAACAGCTCAGCTGTATGGCTGTTGCCCAGGCTCACTGGTGGGAAGGTCTTTCTTTTGAATCAGCAAAGAAAATTGGTTGAAACCAGGTCTGTGCTCCGTTTTGTTCCCTGTGACGCTGTTGGTAACTGCACACATGATGAGTACTGGCTACAGTTGATGGCTAGTAAGAAAAACAGTATTATTTTTCAATCTGGTACTTTTCTTCGTCATATCTGTCAACTTGCAGCAAAACATCCACTAACAAGGCAAAGATGCCCCATCAGAAGGCAGTATGTCATTCCCACAATGATAATAGTAATACAAGGCTCTTCATTTTATATTAGCAGTTTTTGAACTCACACATTTCTAGGATTGTTGAGGTGTACAATTTATCTTGGACCACTGCTTTAGCAATGACACTTCAACTCATAAGAATTACTGCTTTCTTCTTGTAAAGCCATATGGAATTTACTTTAGAAACAAAGTAAGTACTGGTTTTATTCTCTAAAATTTACCTTCCTTACCTGATAGTTGTATAACATCAAACCAAAACTCTGTCCGTTCACAGTTCAGTTGTGTTGGTGATGCAGAAAGCAGAGTTGGACATCAGACATAAGTACTCTTCTTCCAAGAGCTGAAGAGGGCGATTAGACATAGCTTCTCTTACAGAGCCAGTTGTGCGTACAGGGATCTACCATGCACAGATTCACAAGAGGTCTGTTTTGAGACACAAGCTGTTTTCCCTTAACTTACCTTGGTTGTAGCCAATCTGCATTGTTGGGCTAATAAGATACCTCTCGTGCTTCACTTTCCATCGGAGAGAGTCAGTTCATCCATTTTCCCTGGCTACTCCATTCACACTGCCCAACCGACTGCTGTCTGTAATTACTATTTGAGTTGTTCTCGGCTTAGAGCTATTTATTTCGTTTGGAAACTGGCCAATATTTTCCATGGGATTATTTCTCTTTGCTAAGGTTGTTCTAGTCATGATGGTTTGGGCAAAGCAACGCAACTGCTAGTTTTGGTGCAGCAAAGGCTAATTCAAGACTCAGAAACCTTGATTTACAGCCCAGAAGTGTGCACTGCTCAACCTCTGGGAGATAGCAAGTGCTCTCTCTTGGTTATATATAGACTTCATGTTTTGTCTTCCTTGAAAATGTGAAGAGTTTTTTCTTGTGGAGATCAGCGCTGTGTAGTGATAACAGAGCGCACTCTCGGAGATGATCTTACTACTTTTGGTTAACTGCCAGCAGAACTGAGCGAGCTGTTGCTGGAGAGGAAGGGCAAAACTGTCAGAGGAGCAGGACCCTCAGCAGTCTGGAAACAGCAAAATTTTACAGGCATGGGACAACTTTCTGTTGGCAACAGCATGGGCTGATCTGATGAAGGGGGTTTTAATGGATGGTGTTTGCTTCTTTTCTCGCCTGTATTAAATCTATTCTTGAGTGCCATGGGTGCAGGTGGCAAACTTTGGTTTCTGCTGAAGTAGTGGGTTTGTGTTTTTGAGGCTGAAGGAGGCCAGGGAGCCAAGCTAATCTAGTGTGGGTTTCATCTATGAGGTTTCTGGTAGCTTTTTCCACAGTAAAAGCTGTATGGAAAGGAATCTTGGTGACTTCATAATTCAATAAAATGAGACAGCTGGTTATGTTCAGGAGGGTTGCTTAGATTGTCATAAATATTTCTGCTCACATTTAAACCCACAGACTTTCTTTTTTAGGAAGAGAAGAATTCAGGGTGGATGTCACTGCAGACTAGGGACTTCACTCCCTGCTTCTGTGACTTCTGTGTGGTTTGGTAAATTGCTGCCTTGTCTGTCCTGACAATCAACACTTGTGGGCAACCGGAGGGTTATAATTGCGTTATACCACAAATGAGACTTGAAGGGTTCACCTGATCTATGCCTCTTCCATTGCACTCCAGACAGGGGTGGGAAAGGATGCTGCCCTTCTGATGGTGCCTGCCTTTTCCCTGTCCCTGGAGGAGTGGAGGGCTTCACGTGGGGAGCCCCACAGAGCAGGTAGGACCCCAGAGGCTCCCCTTGCTCTGTTTCTGCTCCTCTGTTCTCCTCTTCAGCAATGCAGACAAGGCAGGGAAAATGCTGTGCATCATGGGTGCTTGGACATTTTACTCATGCTGGAGGGGGGAGGGGGCAGCTGGATCCACGTTTACTGTTGCACTCCCTGTTTTGGATGATTCTTTGCTTTCTCCCCCACCCCCCATGCTAGTCCCTAGCATTCACTGCATACTCTTTTCACACTCTTTCAGGCCATGCAGTAGCACAAGAGAGCCTTTGTTGTAGCTGGTGTGCGGTATCTGTACGCTGTGAAAAGCATTATGGCAGTACCGCCTGTGTTTGAGGCTCTGCACTGGGGACACTTCAGCTGGGAGCTGTGTGGCCAGTGCGCCCAGAGCTGAGCAGCAGAGCTGTGGGGAGGCTTCGGGGATACAGGAGGGATGCTGTGGAGTGAACTGTGTGGAAACATGTTGGCAGTGACTGCTAGGGAAGTGTTTCTGCAGAGCAACTGCTGTGTGTTCACGTAGCTGCACGAGTCTTAGAGAATCTGTAAAAGGGAAGAAACTTTTTTTGACATCAGGTCAGTGATACAGAGGCCAAAGAGAGCAGCAGTGGCAACTGTGTCCTCCACTCAGAGGACTACCTCTTCTTGGGGAACTTGGCTTCATCTGCGAGGTGCTTGCTTCCACCACACAGCTCCCAGTCCATGCCGTGCCTTGCAGCCAGCCTGTGTCTCTCTCTTACTACAGCCCAGCACTGCGTCACACCAGTGACTGTGATTCTTCACAGAAAAGTTTTGGCTGAAGAGACCTTTAAGATCATCAAGTCCAACCATGAAGTCATTAAGAAGAGCTGTCCTGGGGAGGCCGCCAGCACTAGAGAAAGCCCTATTTTGCGTCAGCATGTTGATGTTATGCATCTTGTTCAAAGGCTGTACTAATTATAAATTGGTCTGGGGAGATGAGGCTCAAAATAGCTTTAGTCAGCTTGTCTCTCTTGTCTCTCTCTGTAAACAACCTGGGACGCTGTTTGGAAGTGCGGCACAGTTTTCATGTTGCAGGGAATGCGCACGCCGCACGTGAAGCACTTCAGGAGTCATGATGCAATGCTTCCTCGTGGCCAAGCTGAGGAATAAAGAGGGGAAGGAATTTTCTTGACTATCAGAGATGGCGAAGGGGATATTTATTAGATTCTCTTCCATGGAGTTCTGGGAGAAATCTGGGTTTCCCACAGTACTGGGGGAAGAAGGGTTTATTTTACCAAGTGTATGCCATAATAGCACCATCTCTTTTTAGAAAGCGTTGTGGTTTCACCTCAGACACTCTCTCTAAATGGGGATGGGGGAGAAGGGACAGAAGAAAACCAGCAAAGACAAACCTCCTGGGCTGGCATAGGAACATCTTACTGGGACAGCAGAGAGAGAGATAACAATTGGGACTTCATAGTGAAATATACAGAACTGGTGATACAGGATACAATTTCTTACCGAACCGCTTCCTTCAGGCCGTACAGCTCAGAGCCATCCCAGAACCAAATCATTCCCCAAAACTGCATTTCCTGAAGACATACCCTCCTCTCCCACGCGTCACCCTTTATACTGAGCATGACGTAATTGGCATGGAATGCTCTCTTTGGCCAGTTTGGGTCACCTGGCCTGGCTGTGTCCATTCCCAGCTCCCTGGGTGACCCCACCTTCTCGTTAGCAGGGCAGTATGAACAACTGAGAAGTCATGCAACAACTAAAAGCATGGGGGTGATATCAGCACTGCTCTCATCCTGACTGCCAAACATGACATTCCACAGGCTGCTAGAAAGAACATTAACTTTACCCTAGCTGAAACCAGGACAGTAAGAAAACACCCTTGAAGAACCTTCTCTGTCTGGCCATATGAATTTGCGTGGAAATTCTCCTGTGTATCGTGGGGCGGGATTTGCCTCTGTGTGTATGCAAGAAATCAGCTGGTTCACTGCTAAATCAAGATGACAGCATGTTCTGTCATCTGCAAGGTAACGTGTCCTACTGGGAGGAGATGCCAGTGGTGAGAGGAAGAGTCGGGTGCAACTGTCCCCACAACAGGACTGGTCTGCAGAGCTGGAACCTGCTGCAACATGGCAGCAAGAAGAAACCAGCAGGGAGGCCCTGCAGCCTCTCCAGGCCAGCGCAGGGCTGATCCCAGCAGATCTGTTGTTCTGCTCCCAGGACAGCTGAGCTCCCCTCACCAAGAACCTCCTCAGCCTCCCGTGCATACCTCAAGCAAACTTCCCAATGCGTGCCGGGCATTTGGGAAGGCGAATAATGCAAATGTCCTTTTTAGTGAGGAAAAAAGCACTTTGCCTTTCCCTTGTTCTTCAGCTCAACCGTGACTTAAACCAATGTGGTACAACACATCTTTCCAGTTTTCTTTGGGCATTGCATCTCGCTGTAGGTCACGGATCGACCTGTGCTCTGAACTCTACCTTTTACAGAACAGGCAAAATAAGAGGAGAGGAGGGAGGAGCAGTCAACAGCCCCACTTAAGTGCCTTTCACTTCAATACTTTGGGACCACACTGGCAATCTTGAGGAGAAAATGCCTGAAGCACGCAAAAAGGTTTATCATCTGAACTAAATTATTCATTGGGATACTAAAAGAGGAGTATGCAAAGACATAAACTGAGCAAACCCCACTGCAGGCTGTAGCGAGGTAGAATACAGGAATGGTTTTTGGGGGAAAAGACCAGAGTGTCTCAATCAGCTCAGTGCTGTTGGCTGCCTGAGTTCGTATGGGCACTTTCTGCTCAAGGATGATACCAGGCATTCATCACCTTTGTGCTTGGGTTTTCTAGCTGCCTAAGTAGAATAGGCTTTAGTTTGTATTAGCAGTAGATAACAGCAGCAACAGTTAATAGTGTGCTGTAAATCTGGTGACTAATGGCAATTGGAATCCTTTTGCTCGTGTTGTTGTGTAGGTCCCCTAGGTTTTCCCATTTATTTTTCTCCTCGCTGTTTGTTCAGTAAATGCTTATAGCTGGCTTTGCTGAGATGTCAGCTGCCTCTGTGTCCCCTTCTTGTATCATCTCTGTTGTCAGCTGCTGAGTACATGTATGTTTGAATCTGGCTCCATCAGCATTTTAAAAACTGATGGTTTCCTCCTTTAGCTCAGTTTCTCCTTTTTTTTTTTTTTTTTTTTTAACTATCTCAGGTTTAGCAGTCTATTTTCTGACTCTCGTGAAGGAGGTGGGATTCTTGCTTCTCTAGCTAGAGCATCATTGCTTGCATCTATCCTCTGCATTTCAGAGCAAAGGTGAATGATGTGTTGAGAGCTTTAGAATAGGTGAGTGATAAAGAGTTTTCTCTCCTCTTTCTTAATGTTGTTGTGGAAAGGATGGGTTGGAGAACCAGGTTTTGAGGGGTGATTTTAATGCTGCTAATTCTGTTTTCTCTCTTTATCACTAGTAGTACTTCAGGTAAAGTTTTTTTCTTTGTCAACTTGAAGGTCTTGCCTTAACCTTGATGACAAGCTTAGATTTTACAGCAGTGTGATTTAACTCTGCAAAAAGCTAGGGCTTGAATAGAAGACAGCCTACATTCAGCATAGCAGTTAATATGCTTGAAGTTGGTCAGCTTGTAAAGGGACTGAAGTGATTCCTGGGATGAAGATGCTTTTCCGTGTGCTTCTGTCTCTCCGAACACCCTTTTCTTCCCCCTCTGCCCACATCCCCCTGCTTTTCTCTCCCTTGTATATTAATTAATAATCATCATAGCATGGGTGGGGATTTATAGAGCCAGAAATGGAATGAACTAGAAATGACCCAGGAAACTTCTTCTATTCTACATGTATATATAGCTTCTGGACAGTCACAACAAAGAAGATACTGCAAATTATTTTCCAAGTAACTTTGATAGAGGCATGAATAGAAGGGAAAAAAAAAAAGCGTGGGAATATTTTTAGATTACCTGAGCAAAACCTCTAAATTTAGAAGGTGCTTAATCTGTTTTTAAATAATGTTCCAGAAGTCTTTAACAGCAACTTAAAAAGAGAACTTTTCATCGAAGAATCAAAATCAATTTCAGTCTTAAAGGTAAAGCTGAAAAATTCAGATAGGCAATTCTGTTAGATGTACTCAGGAAGGTTGGGGGAGGTGTTGGAAAAGCCTTTTCCTGAGAAGTCATTCTGTGCACTTTTGGTGCTTATATCTCATAGGGTGCAGGACTCATCTGAACCAATAACAGGAAAAGCAAACTATAGAGCACTGCAAAATATACTGATTTAGGGATAAGAAACTTATGTGGAATATTTGGGTTGTGATAGTACTTTAGGCTTGCTTCCTTTTTTTTTTTTCCCTTCCTAATTCATTTATATTCAGTTGTGCTTCTTGGCAGTATCTGAGTTTCCAGACTGTGTGTGAGTCTGAATCTCAACCTGAGGAATGCCAGCAGAGGAGGGAGGATAGGGGGTGTGTAAGTATGTATGTATATAAAATGTGAATGCCTTTCTGCAAAGAGGAAGATAATCATGCAGGGTCTACAGTAGAAGCCATGGGTCCTTCTCATTATCATGCATAGCCTGGGAGACATTGCAGTGACTTCATGTGAAATTGGGAAAGTAAGCACGTACGTCTTTCCCAAAAATAGTTAGGGGTGGAGTTGTCCCAACCTAACTTCAACTGGAAAAACACCACTTTGCCCTGGGTGCCTTTCTCTGTAAGAACTAAATACTTATCTCCTGTTGCTGCAGCTTTGGAATACTCTGGGTTTGGTTGGATGACGTAATGCTTGGGTCATTTAGACATCTTTCTGGTCACAGAATCACAGAATTGTAGGTGTTGGAAGGGACCTCAAGAGATCATTGAGTTCAACCCTCCTGCCAAAGCAGGTGCCCTAGAGCAGGTCACACAGGTAGGCGTCCAGATGAGTCCTGAATGCCTCCAGAGGAGGACATTCAACAACAACCCCCCCACCCCCCAGCAGCCTATTCCAGTGCTCCATCACCATAAAGAAGTTCTTTAGCACATCGGTGTGGAAACTCCAGTGGTCCAACTAGTGACCATTGCCCCTTGTCCTGTGGCACACAGTGCGCTTTCTGTAAGGAGCAGTGTTGCTCATGTCCTCCTCTTGTTGTGAGATTGGAGCATCACTCAGGCTTTTTAAAAAACGAGTCAGTGGGGTGTTGACCAAACTGTCATAGTTTTGCTTAATTTTTTACCTGCTCTTTGGCATTGTTCCATTCCCCCCTTCATTAAAACTGAGAAGTGCTTCTGAGGGGAGAGTGTGTCACCTCAAACATGAAGTCTTTCCTTAAGGAGTGTTTTTTTCTTATGGACTCCTGTGGTGGTTTCACCTTGGCTGAAGGTCAGGATCTCACCAAAGTCACTGTATCACTCCCTTCTTAGCTGAACAGGGGAGAAAATACTTTTGAGAGGCTTTGGAATGGAGATAAGGACAGGGAGAGATCATTCCGTGATGAGTGTCAGGGACAAAACAGACTCAACACAGAAGAAAGGCAAGAAAACTCTAATTTATTACACTACACACACAGAGAAACCAGAGTCGGGGAACAAGAAGCACAAACAGCTCTTAAAACACCACTCCAACCCCGTCTTCTTTGCAGACTTTATTCATGATGTTTCTCCTCCCCAGGATGGCATAACCTTTATTTCTTTTTTCCTCAACTCCCCTCCCTCCGTCCAAAACACAGCCCAGACTGATGCTGGCAGGTTGACTGTGGGAACAATGAAGTATTTCTGGTTTTGTCAATTTAAATTGTATAGTGTTATTATGCTACTGTTCATGTGCTGGCCTGCAAGAAATGGTCCAAACTGATACAGGTAATGAAGTCCTGTCCTCCCAGAGGCTCACAGGCTCTTTGGCAAGTACACAAGCCATCTGAAGTAACTGGATGCAAATTGTCAGGTTGCTTCATACGGAGCTGAGGTGCACAAAAGCTGCAATTGCATCATGAGCCATGTGAGATTCCCTACCTGCCCACTGGAAGTTTTTATGTGTAGGGAGAACAAGCAGCTCTGGATCATAACTAAGAGGCATCAACAGACTCTGATCTTCAAGTCTATTTGAGTGCAAAGAAGGAAGAGACCCTTGGGGGGTCGAACAGCAACTGAACAGCAAAAAAATATTAAAAAAACCCAACCCTCCCAAACCACAGCATGTGGGTTGGTCGTGGATTTTGTGGGGTTTTTGGTTATAGCTGGCATATATTTATTTCTGTGTTTATTGCCATAGAGTCAATGCTGTGAAAAACTGGGTTCTCTCATAACTCTTCTGAGTTACACAAACCACTTTATGCTGGGCCTCTCTGATTTCCCATGCCTCTTTTTTTAGTAATCATCATGTACCTGTGAACAGAGGGGTGACTTATTGTAATATGTTAAGTAAAAGCAACAGCAGTGTAAAATCAGATGATTGACATTTGGGGGTGGAGTACAGGAAAGATAGCTTGCTTGGCTGCCAACTTGACAAAGCATGTTCGTTCACCGGTGGGGGGGGGCGTCTCTTCTGTTTTATTTGGCCTTAATTGTGATCCCTCGGTTGGGCTCTGAGTCCAACTGAAGCATCCGCTATTTATGTAAGGCAGCTCTCTTATTTCTTCAAGGTAAATGCTTATAGGCACCTGTATAGATAGAAGAACTGACAGGATCTGTGCAGAAATGCAGGTGTTGGATTGGGTTCACCATGTGCTGTACGTTCTCCATACTCTTGCGAGCATCATCTCGCAGAACTGTTGTGAAGAACACTGCTTCTTCATTAAGTTATTTTAAAGCATCTAAGCTTGTTCTCAGGTGCTAAATAAAATTCAGCTTGCTAGTTTATCTTTCCCATTAAGCCTTCAGAAAGAATGAGGAAAATATTTTTATTAGCTTTCATTTTGCCCTGTACCGGACTGAACTGGTCATCTGTGACAGTATTGAACAAACTCTGTAGAAGTGGAGGGGAAAAAAAAAATCTCCTTACAGTTGAGTTTGTAGCCCTAGGAGTGTTAAGCTAATACACTCATAAGGATTCAGCAGAGTTTAAAAGTAGTAAGTATAAAGTTGTGGGGTTTTTTTCCAGTCACTAAGTACTGCATAATTGAAACTATGTTAAATTGTTGAACCAAGTTATATATCCTTCTCAGAAGCAGGGGTCAAGCTTTCTTGGCACAGGTCAACATTTAACACTTCTTTTTATTTAATCCAAACAATCTTTCCTGCTGGCAGCCAAATTGCCCATGTCATTTCATGCTCTGCACTGCCAAGACATTCTCTCTTCGTAGTACTTCTTACCTCATATCATACTTGCTAACTGCAGATATTTTTTTCTGGAATTTCAGACCAAGTTAATCTGAAGAAAAAATAATTTTTAAGTTATTGCAGCTTTCTATACATTTCCTCTACTAACTGATTCTGTACTCCTAAAACCAAACCTGGCAGTAGAAAACAAGTAGCTACCTTGGGAATGTGAGGGAAGAGTCATAAACAGCTGATGGTAATTGTTAGGTCTGGGTGGACATCCGAGGAGAAGGTCCAGCTTTGCTACACCAAGGCTAAATTATGATTATTTTTAATGGGTTAGTAGCTCATTAATCTGAACTTTTTTGGATGTGGCTCTTTCAGACAAGTTTTGTTGCTTACTCAAATCAGTGACTGTAAATTAGTGTTAATCAGAACCAAGCCATTTTAAACATGCTGACAGGTCTCCTTGGTGTGCCAAGGAGGCCAGAGCACTTAGTCTGTAAGGTGTGACAGCTCCCACAAAAGAAATGAGCATTTGGTTTTTTTCCTAGGAGTGTCCTTTCTCTTGGCTACGTAGCTTAAAAGCAGCTCTGTAGCTTGTCTCCCGTGGCTTCATCAGCTGGAGACTTGTAGAGAAACTATCCCAAATGCAGTCTCGCTGTGTGGTTCTAGCACAGGCCACAGTCAGAAAGAGCTCTTCAGCTTTCCCCACTTTGTCTTAAATTTTCTGTGTCTCCAGGACAACATGCTTGTTGTTCCATGTAACTGATCATTTTTTTAAGCTTGTTTTCCTAAGAACTAACATAGATAATTTGGTCACTGTGTATATTCCTCCTCTTCACATGCCTTCTGCTTTTCCCTCTGGCCCTATCACTTTTGAGCCTGTTGACCAGTTCCAGTCACACAAAAGCAAGCTGAACTTCTAAAGTAGCTCCTCGAGGTGGAGGAAGAACATGGGAAGGCATGGTTCAGGCTTCACTGGTGGCTCTGCTTTTGGGCAGCTTGTTTGCTCTGGCAGGTGCCATCCAAAGAGAAGAGTAGGACTTGAGGACCAGCACAGTTGGAATGGAGAAGACACCTTCCCTCTAGCTCCTAACTTGCAGCAGAGGCTGAGTTTATGGAAAAGGTTACACAGAGTGTCCTAAGTAATTTGCACTGCGGTGAATCGTGGATCCCTTCTGGGATTTGGTTCGGTCTCTTTTGTTTGCAAGGCTTTCCGCCAGCAACAGACCACAAAGTTGGCATGCAGTTCTGCATCGTTACCTCAGCTTTCTCTCTGAAGCCAGTTCTTACCAGGCTTGAAATTTATGAAGTCAGGAGGAGGAATCAAAGAGGAGAGATGTGCCTGGAACTGAAGATGCCAGTAGACCTGCAGGGCAGGGCACTCTGGAGTGGCTGTGTGTGTTGTTTCAGGGCAGTGCCATCCCAGCAGCATCAAGGTGCTTGGCATTCAGCAACTTCAGAGGGGTCTGAGCTTCAGCTGAAATGCAAGAGGGGTGGGGTTTGCACAAGTTTTAAGAATAGCTAGCAAAATAGGTAAAAGCTCATATGGCAGTGATGAGCTTTTGCTTTGCTAAGCTTTCCTAGCCATTGCCAAGTTTCCACATGTTTATAACATTGAGTGCGCCTGTAAATAACATCTCAGCCCACATCCTCCTCCTGTGTAGGTGGATGTGGAGTTTTCACTTAAAACCCTGTACATCTCTGTGCAGCCATGGTAATGACTGATCTAATGACTCTGCAAACCAAGCTCTAACTTTGAAGCCTCATTATACAGCTGACAGGGCTAGGAAATGCTTGTGCATCTCAAAGCTTCATGGACAAACTTCTGTGATGTGAAATATTTTCCATTCCTGGAGCAGAGGAGTCCACTGAAGGCAGCTGAATAAAAGGAGTAGCACAGCCTGGAGGTGAAAAGAAGTGGCCACTCCCTACTTTTTAGGTTAAATAAGTGGGTGTGAAGTTCTGAACCTGGTTGTTGTTCCTACTTGGTTCACATGAAGCTTTACTGAAATCCATGCTGGGCAGGGCTTAGGGCACTCAGTTCATTTGAGGTCTGATGGAGGCTTGGTCACTGATGCAGGGGGAGGTAACTTGCAGACCAGGAGGTGTTTGGTGCTTGTTGATAAAATACAGTGTGGCAGGAGGGTTCAGCCAGGGGTGGCCTGACAGTCACATTGGGGCATCTCCATCCTCTAAGCAAAGATCCATGTTGTTCTCAAACCGCAGTCTCCCAGTGGGGTCATTCCTGAGGGGAATGAGTGTCTTCAGTGAGTTATGTACTTTGTGCTTCATGTATAACTCCTCTCAAGCAGAGGAGAGCTCTCTTTCCAGTTGTTGGAAAGAAGAGCTGAAATGGAGAAAGTAGTGTGATCCTATCAGGATTTAGAGCCCAGTCCCATCTTAATGGCCCCCTTTAGATACTCTGCTGGTGCCAGAGAAGCGTCAAGATGGTGCCTTTATGTATGCAACATCTCTGAGATGTCACATCAGCAAATGGCACTATGGGCTTTACACCTCTATGCATTATCACTGGCTTCTCATCTACAACTTAGAACATGCTTAGTCTCACTTTGTTAGGTTGCCTTGGAAGCTGTAGGAGGTGACCTCTGTGTAAGGAGGTGCAGCAGCAGAGACTTCTGCTCTCAAGAAATGTCCATGTGAGAAAGACCAGTCCCCACTGCAGACACTGCTCTACCAACAACAATCTCCAAACCTGCTTTACCAAACAGTATAGTTTCTTTACTTCACAAGATCATGAGTCTCTATGATTTGTAGACAAAGTCTTTGTAGCCCCTTCAAACTGATGTGTGATATATGTGTGTTCATAAGAGATACACTGAGCGATACGTTTCCAGCTGTCTGAGGGATGAAGAGAGGCTGGTGGAGAGGAGGGATGGGGAGACTGTTAGACAGAAACATCTTCTACCCAGTTCCTAATAGGGAACATTTGGTCACAGAAAGGCATTTTACGTGGGAGCAGGATTTCTTGACCTTGTTTTAGTTCTCTCTAGTTATCTGGAACGGAAATAATCAGAGAAGAGTGATGGAGTTCATGTGTGCGCAAAGGCATTATGTTAGATTGTACTGGAGAAATCCAGAGCAGTGGCCCCCAGGGAAGTCTGGGCTATCACTTTTCTGTTCTGGTGATTCAGACCAAGATGTATTTGCATTCAAATGAAAAGTTTTCAGTGAAGTGTAATGTGCAGACCAGCAGAACAAGGAAATCACCTTCTATAGCTGCTATTAAGATTTCTGATGACTCTCATGGGATAGCTCTCCTTCTGGAAAGGAAGCTGCATAGTTTGTAGAGATTTTTGAATTTCAGATACTTTCTGATGTGCATCTGCCTTTATTGACTTTTCTGAAATTGTCACAGTAGGTCAAAATCAAACCCACTTGAATACAAACACATAGGTCCCCTTTTAATGTGTTCTTTGGAGTAGGCTGGAAATAGCTTGTTTGTGAAGATACGCAATTTCTTGTTTATAGTGCTTTGGTCTTTGGACTTCCCCATAAACATTAGGATGAGGTGAATGTGTCATGGTCATCAAGCCGAGCTGAATTTATGTGCTTGTCAGTAAGACTCTGTGTTGGGAAATGGAATGAATCTACTTAGGGATATGTTAAAAGAGGTGAACTGTAGCGAGCCCACATGTGAATGAATTACATTTAAATTAATTGAAGCTAAATGCACACATCTAATCTCTCTCACCAAAGTATCATTTGCTCTATAAATGCATTTTACCTGGTGGCTTGGGTTTTTGTTTCTTTAGCTGTGTGCTGTCAGTTTTTGCTTCTGAGATGTAAGAGCCTTTTTCTTTGCTAGCTTTAGTCCGGGTTAAGAGCTTCATACAGAGTTGCTGTTTCTGAGTATTGTGTTTCCTACATCTCCAAACATTAAATGTCAAAGCGTAAAACAAACAGCCCCTTGCTCCACACCCCCAGCCCCCAACTTAACTGAGAAAGAGCTTTTCTAGTGTTACATTTGAGAAGTTATTGCAGTGCTCTGGCCTTTGCCCACCACCCCACAGCTCTTGGTCTCAACAAAACTGGCACCAGCAAAATATGGTTACAAGGTGCCAGAACATTAAGGTTGTGGTTTGTGATACAGTAAATCCCTATTTTAGATGGGTTTTGTGGAATCAGAGGTACTCTGCAGGCATGTGGGTTGATAGGTTTACTCAGTACAGATTCACTGATGTTCTCCTTTGCATGCACAAAATCATAGGAAGGGTATTTTTTTTTAATTTGGTTGTTTTTTGTTTGGTTGATTTATTGTTTTTTTAATTTGTCAGATCAGTTATTGTCTGTCTGCCACTGTGAGTGCAGGTCAGGTACTGCTGTCCTGCCTCGGACAGTATTGTCCAAGTCCTGTTCAACATTGGACTTGCTGACTACTTTAAGCTGTGATAGTTTTCAGATACCTGACTGCATTGTTAGGGCATTTATTTTCATAATTTTTATTTTTTTTAACTTACCACTAAGTCTGAGGCTTTGCTGGCTGAATGAAGCAAAGTCTAAAACCTCTCTTGATGTTTTCTAATACAGCTGGTGGCAACCATCAACTTCTTTGAGCTGGAAAACCTTCCTGTATCTGTACTGGAAGGGTAGGCAAAGCATATTGAACATTTTGTCTGCCAGACAGAAGGGACAGAAATAGCTGATAGGAAAGCAGGGAACTGAAGGACACAGATTGCTTCACATAATACACAAAATTGCAGTGGGTCTCATACTCAGTGCAAGAGGTGGTTCCTGCAGCTGACTCGCAGTCTCCCAGTTTCGCAACATATCTTAAAGTAATCAAGACACTCAAAATGGAGAACATAAAGACCTGACAATATATTTTATATTCTTGCCATCAGACAGCAATATTGAAACCCTAGCTTAAATTTGGAACTTAATCATTCAGGATGCTTTTCAAAAGAGGAAGTAGGTGATCACTGGTTGGTAGTAATGTAAATGTGTTGACTTGTAATTAAGTGTAATTTTCACATTCATTTGGCACTATTCCTGGAGGTCTGGGTGGGTGCATGCTGTGTGCATACACACACTCACTGAAGCAGTTGTAACACTCGACCTACACTTGCTCAGATCACTGATTAGTGGTGGGTTTTACTTTGTGGCTTGTGCCAAGCTGCAGCTTGATGGAAAACGGAATTAAAAAGCATCAATATTGTTTAAAGACTAATTATTAGTGAAGTAAAATCTTCAAATGTTCAAATGCTTTTCTGTTTGAGCAAAATAGAAGTTTACCAGAATAGGATTTTCTTCTTTAGAGCTACCCAATGTCATTAAAAAAAGGAAGCATTGTGGCTTTTTATTTCTGGTCACCACGTCCCTCAGGATTGTAGATGTTACAGCAGATAACATAGTGTATACCAGAGGGAGTAGAATAAGCTTTCCACATCCTGAAACATCCCTGCTCCCACAGCTTGTTTGCAGTGGCAAGTTCAAAGCCTATAGTAATAGGTTAAGTTAAACAAACTTAAATCAACAAAACGGGGGTTTTGTCCATTTGGGAAAAAAAGTAGTTGTCAAAAGCTGAGTTTGACCTTCTGCAAACTCTTGTTTCAGAGCGTTGGTCAATGGTTGCTACATGCTCAGTGCCTGACTCCCTTTAAGGGTTTGATAGCAAATCATTGTTTGCTTGAACACTGCTTTGAATTAATTTAGTTCTGGATTTTTTGGTTTGTTTTGTTTGGGTTTTTTTTAATGATTTACTTTACAGTAAACATACTGCGATTTCAAATGTAGAATTAAAATGATTGGATTAAGAGAATTGAATAGTTCTGATTTAATTCCAGCTGTAGAAGTGCAGAAAAGTGTGATTTGGATTTGAAGGGCTCTTCCTCGCTTCCCAGACCACTACCCACCCTAGCAGTTCTTCCTTCTGCTGTTAACTCTTCATTAAAATAAAAATCAGGTAACTGTCACACCTGAGCCATCCCCAGGTAACAAACCACACACTTGAGTAGGTTTTCTAGAAAGGAAGGCTAGTCCCATCTGTGTATTGTGGTGCAGTATTGGAGATAAAAACTAAGTAGCAAGGGGGTATGCCCAAAAACGAGGGGCAGCTTTCTTGGGCTCGCTGGTTTTCCTGTAACACACTTCACCTGTCAGCAGGTTAGAAGTGGAACCTTTCAGAAACTGCTGGTCACATAGAAGGAGCAACTCTCACCCCCTCTTGGGAATGCCTGGGTCGCTCCAGGGTGAGGGCAAGCAACAACAAAAACATCTTTTATTGCATCTGACTTTCTAAATTTATCTTTGTTCCCTGACTGACTCCCGTGATGTGCGGTAGTTCTCGTGCCGGGGAAGACTCTGTATTTGAGTGGTGTTTGCAGGGAGACTGGCACAACTCCTCTGGTCAGGAGTTTGGGAACAAGAAAGGTCAGCGTCTAGCTGGGTGTGTGGGCGTGTGCCCAGTGGGGAAAGGAGAAGCAGTGGTTTAGGAAGAAAGGATATGGGTTTTAAATTTTTTCATTTTTATTTTAATGAGTTTAATCTCCCTGGGAGGAAAAAACCCCAAAAGGTCTCAATCTTAAGTGCTGTTCCCATTTTTTTTTCTCACAGTTCTTGGTTTTTTTGCTGGGTTTTTTTTTGGTGATGTCTAAATAAAACTGCAAAGTCAAAGGTCATTGTAGCACCATCAGCATGCTTAAGTGCACTTTAAGATTTCAGCAAGCTTTAGCCATGATTTAGAAGCAGCTCCATCATTGGTGCATAGGTCCACCTTGCAGATGCAGTGGAAACCCAAGTATTCTTTGGTCTTGGAAACAACTTAGCTGTAGCTATAAAAATGGCCCAAAGGATGGTAGGTAAGTGTGTATGGAGCTCCACCCCACATAAATGTAACAGAGGCAAGAAATGCCTGGAGTGGATGTGATTTGGCTGTTGGAAAGAACTGGGGGCTCTTGGGACTGTGATCCATGCATGAGGATGGGGAGGCTTTGTGCACTCTGGCTCAGCTCGGTACAGGAACCTGGTACATCACCCAGTGTTAGCACTAAGCAGGACTGCACTGGTGAAATCACCAAATCATGTATTTTGGGTAGTATTGCTGTGGATGCCCCTTAGGAAGGGAGATGGATAAATTCCTTTGTAGCACTCGTGTACCTTGATTTCCCACGCAGAATACATGGGAAATCCTCTGTCTGGTTCCTGAGTAAGGAACTGTTCTCCTCCAAACTCCCCCTTCTTCAGTCACTTGCCTGCATATGCTGATGAGATTCAAGAGCAGAAGATCTCTGAAAGAGCTATCCCAATGCCAAGAGACTCTGTGGCCTCTCTGAGACTTCTGGTAGTAGCCACTGAAGCGTTTAGTGTTCACATTAACAGCTCTTGCTGAAGAAAAAAAAGAAGAAAGAAAAGAGGGAAGGAGAGGGAGGTCAGGCTGCTCATTTTGGGGGATTATTTATTAAGCCTCTGATCTGTGCCTCTGAATTAGGAGCAGATTTGGCGTGCAGTACTAGGTATCTAACACCATGGATTGGTGTGTGTTTGTTTTCTAATATAAGATATGGAAATCTGCTTTGTTGCCAGCATTGTAAGCGTACTAAGAAATTACTTCCCTCTTGCCTCCCCGTTTCATTCCAAAGATGTTAAGCCCCTTAGTGTCCCAGGGTGTTATGTTTGTTCCAACACAGGCATGCACGTTTGGAGCTCGCACAGCGCTTTGTAGCCAGCTTCTTGTGGGGAATGGGCTGTGGTGACAGAGAACTTGATTATTTCTTTCTTACCCGCTTATTCTAATCCTGTATAAAGTGCATTAGGTCTTGGGCTCTGGGTCTTCATACACTTCAGTGTATGCCTTCTTACAGGGATCAATCTTAAGCAAGAATGCATGTGGAAAATACTTGTGCTGTAAGACCCTGCCATCATCCTGTGGGAATTTTTTTAAAGTGCTTAATCTAAAAATCTCCTGCAGCACTTGCAGACATCATTAGTTATCTTAAAGCGTTCGTTATCTTAAAGCATTTTAAAAACCAGACCTACCTGTCCGACCTCATCTATATTTGCACACGTACTTGGAAATTCAGTGTGTTGGTTGCTGACCTGCCAAGGAGTTTGTTGCGGATCATTTGGTACATTGTGAACAGGAGAGTGTCCCCAGCTATGTCCATGTATGTCATTCCCCAGGGCTGTACATCCAACTGACAAATCCAGAGCTCCTTTGTGGTAGGGAATACGCCAGGCAGGACTCAGATGCATGCTGTATGTTACAGAAAGTTTGGTGCTTTGGAAATTTCTGGCATAACTTGGCAGCTCACTGTTGAAACTGGTTGTGATGTGTGGCACGGCAGTGTTAGCACCAACCTCTGGCATTTGTTTTGCACTTTTTAATAAGAGAAGCTGCCTCTGATTGCTGCCATTGATTGCTGATACGATCTAGAAGTGGACTAGGCAGGGTTAGCCTGTGGTTGGACTCATGACCTTAAATGTCTCTTCTAACTCAAGTGATTCTGTAATTTTCTGATTGCTCTTCCCATCCCAGCTCTCCCCGTTTCGCCTCCCATTCCCATTGCGTGCCCTGGTCCCTGCATAACCCCTGCTGCCTGCCTGGTGTTGAAACAGCCCCGAGCCCTGGAGAAGGGATGAGGGCACTCAGTGGGCTGGTGTCAGGACAAACATCCTGCAAACCACCATGCAAGAAGGATGGTGTTCACTGCACCATTAGTGTGCAAGGCTTTGTCTAAGCGACCCGCCATCAGATCCAGCACGCACAAGGTGCTCTCAAACACGTGTGCTTGCTGGAAGGACCATGAGCCCCTTGTTGGAGACTGCCAACTTCGGCTCTTACTTGCCATTGCTTAAAATATGTGGCAGCTTTGTGCATGTTTTTATTCAAAACAAGAAAAACCACACAAATAAAAAAGCAAACCACCTCTTTAATGCCAAAATATTTTGCTCTTCTCCCTGGAAAAGAAAACCAATCGACCAAACAAACAAACAGACAAAAAAAAAAACACTTGGCTGAGGAGAGGATTTCACTTAAGTGAAAAAAATGAACTCCACTTGTCAGGAAAGGGGATCAAACAGGGTGGGTGTCCCAGCAGGAAACGGTGCTGGGGAGTGTCAGGTGTTCATGCCACACTGGAGAACGTTGCACTTTACCTGTTTTCAGCCATATTTTTAATCAAGATAGCTCTGTCAAATTCGGAATAAAAGTATGTCTCAAATGATCCTTGTTCCTATCCATTTTCAGCCATCCATACCTTAGAAAACTTGCTTCAGCTATTGCAGGGCCCAATTTGGGAATTTTTCAGAGACTGGATATGCTTAATTAAGCTGGTTTCTGGAGAAGGACGGCAGTGGGTGCTGGATGTTACGATACTTACTGGGTACTGAAGCATGTGCCACTCCCCATTCTTCTGAAGCATTATACATCATTCCCAGAGGCCAGTTGCAGTTGCCCTGCTTGAGACAGAACAGTCAGGAGATGAAGTAGGCTTTTCCCTCGGCTCACCGCTTCCCTGGCAAGATGTGTGGGAGAAACTTGGATCACTTTGTGGTGAGAGGAGTATTACAAGTCCTATTTCTACCCAGGCAAATTCCCCACCTCATTTTAGAGCAAGGATTTTTAATTTTTTATTATTTTTTTTAATTTGCTGCTTTCTTGAGCTGGAAAAAATTGCTTTGAATTTCTTCAAAGCTCCTCTACCCCATCCCAGGAGCTGACAGCTCTTAAGCAAACGTGAAGTGACTCTCACTCTGAGAGACAGTAGTAGCTGTGTTAGGGTCCTCTGGTGATACCAGAGAAGTAGTGTAAACATTAACTGACTGCATATACTGCAGCACACAGTCGGTTAGTGGCTTAGGTGTGAAACCATGGAAGGAAGAGGCTGGAACGGAGACACCCTTCTACTCTTTGAAATATCTGTTGGTGCGAGTATAACCAAGAATAACACATTTTTAGGGTGGTTGTCTATACATTATGTTTTTGTTTTAATTAAGCCTTGTCTGTTACATGTGGAGGTGTTTCCAAGAGTAGTAATGTCTGTTTGGCTGCTTTAAAATGCAGTGCATTTTGCTGAAGTGGCAATAGCGTGTTCAGGTACTAAGCAGAAAGACCGTGGAGTCTGGTCTAGGATAACTTGTTTCACTGACCACGGGAGTGATTCCAACATTATCTGTGCCCTTTCTGCTGGAAATATGTTTGTCATCTGCAAGTATTGATTTGCTGATGCTGTGATCATATGGTGCTCTTGATGTGAAAAATAATGCCCAAAATGATTCCACTGAAGCTTATTCTGATGTTGGCCAGTTCAGTGTCACATTACTTACTGTTCTGTTTCTGTCATAAAGAAGTATTAAATTCAGATGTCTTTATGATGACAATTTCCTATTATTCCCAGAAATAAATTGTGCCTTCTATGAATGTTTCTAGGAGGTTAATGAATAATTGACTACCAAGAAAAAGGGAAGATCCTTTTTATTAGGCAATTAAATACAGTATGATGTATGAAAATTAATAGACCTTGAGCTTTAAATGTGGTATAGATATACAATATTTGGACTTCAATATATCCTGGTTAGCATAAATTGTTATTTATTTCACATGCATATACAAATAACCTCAGTTCAGATAGCAAACAATGAAGATAAGAGCTTCTATATTTAGGACATGTGCTTGAATGCAGTTATACCTGCCACATTGTTCGGGTTCAGGTGAGGGAAACTATACAGTAAAAGCAGGTGGTTTCTTTCTTTTTTTTTCCCTTAATTCTTTTTTTTTTCCCCTTTCTGTGTTGCCTGTACAGGCATTTGTTCTTTGAATTTATTAGGAAGGGCATGTAATGGTAGTTAACATGAAAAATAATTTACAGCTGTTGGTTTTGTGGTCATTTTCACATGTTAGCTACTGACGAGCCAGTAATAAATCAGTGCAGCCTTGCACAGCTATGCTTTTCCTTCTCTGCACAGGACTTGGGTATTTTTTGCTTGCTGCTCTCTTCCATGTGGCAAACTTCACGGGGAGTTCTCATGTTTCTTGTGTTTGGAAATTAAGTCGCTACCACACTCCAGATCTTAATCTTCTGTGCTGTTTGCAGATGCTTCTTCACCCACCAGCTGGGTCAATATTAAAACCAAGCTGTGCTGCCTAACACCCAGGGGCTGCCTATGTATCAGCACTTCCAATTTCTCATATTTGGAGTTCAGAAATTGGCTATAAATTGAGTTCCCAGAAAGGGAAGAAGGCCACGAGTCTGATCAATGTTTATAACTATCAGAAGTGTGGGAGACAAAGGGAGATGCCCAACCTCTTTTCAGTGGCCTGTGGGGACAGGACAAGGGGCAATAGCCGCAGGTTGGACCACTGGAGGTTCCACACCGATGTGAGGAAGAGCTGCTTCCTCACAGTGAGGGTGGCAGCGCACTGGAACAGGCTGCCAAGGGGGGATTGTGGAGTCTCCTTCTCTGGAGACATTCAAGACTCATCTGGATGCCAACCTGTGTGACCTGCTCTAGGGAACCTGCTTTGGCAGAGGGGTTGGACTCAGTGATCTCTCGAGGTCCCTTCCAACCCCTACAATTCTGTGAGTCACAAAGCTCAGCTATCACCTTCCTCGCCAGCCTACTAGGGAGCTGTGCTGACTGCCCAGGGCTGATGCATTCCTCCAGGTCTGTGCGACCTGTGTTTGTTCTTGTCCTTTTTGGATCTTGCTGTCAGTCATAAGCGAATACATTAACCTGGTTGTGTTTAATTTTATTTATTTAATTTCTGTGTTGTTCTCAATCCCTCTTTCAAATCCACACCCACCCACCTAACATATATGTATATATATACACACTATTTTTAATTTGCTTTGTTTTTTGTTTCTGTGATTATGCAGAAATGTTGTGGGTGACACCAGCTCAGTGATGGGGATGGCAGCCTGGCACTAACTTAGCTAAGCAATTCTCAGGCTTTTAAATCCTTCACCTTTCCTGTATCCATTGGCTTCCACTACAAAGGTGGCCTCCCTTTTAGATGAGTTTATTTCAATCAAATGCATGTGAGTAGGTGGCTGTGTCGTGGGTGTGTTATTTATAGCCCTACACAGTGTCAGATGCAAAATGATCTGAGCAGCAGCTTCTGGCCAGGTTAAAAGATAAGTGACTGCAGGGTGAAGGTTATACCTACACTTGATCTCCACGCTGGCAGAAGCGCAAGTGGGCGTGTGGTGTCTGGATTTGGGGGTGAGGGAAACTCGTTACTGGCGGTTGCAGGAAGGGTGTTGGTTGCTGGAGCGTGGGTCCTCGGTATTCACTGGCAATGTACACTTGGGCAGTGAATGCTGGCAAGTGCAAGTAGGGCAAGGTTTAGGGCAGGGGAGTGAGCTTCAGCATGCAGAGGAGCAGAAGTGGTCACCCCTTGGGCAGGGTCCTTCAGGTGGGACCTGTGGGTTGCTGTTTTTTTTCCTCTCAAATCTGCAATCCTCAAGTCTCATCATTTGGAAGTTCCTTCAGTCCCTCAGCCAAACCTGAAGGAGACAAAGGTCTTTTCTTTTTATGACAGCACTTTGACTAGGAAAAACTAAAAAGAAAAATAATAAGGCTGTTTTTCTTCTTCTCATTCCCAACTGACATACTATGCCTATTCCTCTTACATATGTGACGAGAGCTTTTTGGTTTGTAACTGATTTTATTTTGGTTTTTTTAGGGTTTGTAGTTCTGAACAGTTTTGCTCTTATTTATTTTTATCACTCTCTTGTGCTGCTCCTCCTTATTTACTCATTTATTTTTGCCCTTGACTCACAATTCCAGATGCATCCCAATTACAGAGCCCTCTGAGCTTTATCCTTCATTGAGCAAACATCAGAGTTCGGTGTAGTAAACATGACTGTTCTTTGGCAGCGCGCTCTGCATGTCTTTCATAGCTGAAGGGTTTACGGCGCTTTCAAATGTCTGTAATTTTTTTTCTTCTTCAAGTTTTGATTAGAAACATCACTCAGCAAGACAGAGTAGCAGTTTGCATTTTCTCTGCTCCTGTAAACATATATAAATGTAAGTGGATGTTAATTTTATTTTTTCAAATTATGCCTCTGCAGTTTGTCTCTGTAAGAACAGGTCTTGTGGATTTACTTGCACAGAGCTCCCGTGTGAAGCAGGCTGGTCCCTGAGACATTTCTGTGGTGCTGATGCTGGAGGGGACGCGTACAGGCGGTGCGCTCAGGTTTGCCGCATGCCAACAGGCACAGGGACCTGGCCTGGGGAGGTGCTGGTGCCCGAGCCCAGCGTGGGGGTGCTGAGGACCCCTTATCACACCGGTTATGGCAGGATCAGCCACAGAGCCCTTTAACCCCAAGGTTTACTTGTAGAGGGAGCTCATTGCCTCATTTGCTGCCTTGTCTTCGGTTGAATATAAATACGAAGCAAATCGGTGTTTAAGTTGAAAGCTGAGCTCAGCTCTTGTACCTCTCCTGTTCAACCCTTTCTTTCTCACCTCCTTACAGGCTCTGCAAGAAGACCCAGAGCAAAATTTGGAAACCAGAACTGAATGATTTCTGTTGTGTCAAGCAATGGAGTCATCTGCTCATAGCTCAGTGTGGGAAGGAAATCTGATACTGTGAGCTGGGGGCAGTGGGTCTATAGCTTAGTTCCCCTCCCACTCTGGCCATCATCTCCTTTCTGCCAGGCTGCCTCCCTCTCCCACCTCCTACATGTTTACTTTTGCTACAGAAGGGAGGTAAATATGGGAGCTGCTCCCTTGAGCAGGGGACACCTAACACATGCCTGGCTCATCTGGCATTGCATAAGCAGCATGTAAAAGTCATGTTGTCATTTATCTACTGGAAACAATTTAAGTACTGCCACACAAACAAAAATATTATTATTTTGATGGAGAAACCGCCTGCTGTGTGCAAAGTGAGACTCGCTGTCTTCAACGCAAGTAGCGGAGCTTATTGGAGACACATCCTCCCAGCAGACCTCTGACCTTAGGAGCACAGTTTGGCCATACCTGGGCAAGGTGAGGGCTGCACCAGGCTCTGGTTACCATGGCAGCATTGCCTCTGCCCACAGGTCTCATCTGGCTTTGCACCATCACTGGTACAGTGAAGCACTGCTCGATAGAACTGCCATCTAAGATGTCAAGAGTCACACAGAAAAATGTTTAGGACTTGGTAAGAAAAGGTTGAGAGTCATTCATCTCCTAGGGGCATGTTTTAGCTGTGGTTGTGATGTGTACAGAGTTTGCTGATGTCATCAGGGCGAGTGAAATCCCCTTCTATGAGCCGCAGATGGATTATTTCCAAGGACCTCAGTTTTCTTTTAACGTTGTGTTATTAATTATCTCAGCAATTTGTTCTGGTTTTATTCGGAACAAATCGTCGAGTGTTGCTATCTTTGAACTCTTCTGCAAGTGGCAGGAGTTTTCTTGAAAGAGTCCTTTCACTAGAGAAAAGTGAGCATCCCCCAGGGGAGGATGGCTTCTGCCTGGGTAGATGAGTGTATTCCCAGCATACTTGCCAGTCTCCTCCTCAGAAGGAGGATATTAAGAAACTTGAACTTCCTCCTTTTCCAAGTTACTGCAAATCAACAGAAGGGTTTCCATCCATCCATCCATCCATCCATCCATCCATCCATCCATCCATCCATCAGAAATACTTAGCTCTTACCACAGTTTTATTGGGATATATTAGTATTTTGCCCTTGTAAAGTCATCTTAGTTGTGTGATACTCTCAGATGAACTCGCATATTTTTTCAAGGATGATCCTGGGAAAACTTCCAATCCCAGTGGATGGTTTTGAGTGGTCTGGTTTGGTATTGCAGGGACATCCATAGCACAGCAACTCACGTGGAAATACAAGAAGCTGGAGTTTCATCATGCCAGTTCCCCTTTTATTGCTCTTCACCCTCAAGTCAGGTTTTATCAGTTCAAGGTAACCTGGTATGTTCGGGGAAAAACTTTTCACAGATGGTGTTTGTAAAGAGAGCAAGGAAGAAATTAAGGAACTTTTAAGCTTTGGCAGTTGTCAGGTCATTTTCATTATCTGTGTGGCGGCAGCAGCACATCGCATAGATGATTAATAACGACACATAGATAATTAATAGTATAGATAGATGTTCCACTGCACTCACATCCGTGTGTGCAACCTCCTGAGTTAACCTGGGCTGGAAAGAGCGATGTGCTTGGAGAGGGGAAACTCCCCCAGCAAGTTTTCTTCACTCTCACTGGATTCATTGAATTACACCGCGTGCCGCAGAGCTGCCCACTGGCCAGCCAGGAGCAGAGCCCGCCGTACAGAGCACTCCTCGCACGCAGAGCGGTGGAAGGGGCCCTGTGCAGCACACAGTTCATGTATTTAGTACAAAGAATAAAAGCCCTGGGGTTAAAAACATAAGACTTGATTTTGAATGAAAATTGCAGTAACTTCAGTCACTTTGGGAAGCGTGGCTTTTTCCCAAGGTTGGGTGTCTTAACTTTTTCGCTTTAAAATCAATTGGCTGAGAGGAAATATTCACCAATCTTGCCTTTTTTACCCAGAATATATATATTTTTTTCTCCCTCGTGAGAATGATACTTGGCAAACAAGAGCTCATTGACACATGGCAGAGAAAAAACAGTACCTGTGCTTCTAACTGTACATCGGTCACTTTTGTATCAGGAGTTTTCTCACCACCTGTATACTGTCACAGCCATGCTGTTATTTTCTTTTTCCTTTTTGTGTTTGTCATAGGTTTGAAATTAGGGGAGGCCTGGACAGGGGCCACCCTGCTTGTGCTGATTCGGGTGCAGGGGCTGCACGCTGTGTGCGGTGCAGCCGTTGCTGGTTGCGTGGGTGTTCCCGTTCTGTCTGCCTGCCTCTGCCTCCCCCAGACCCGTGTCAGGTTTGGTGCAGAGTCCCAGAGTCTGAGGGAGTCTTGCAAAAGTCACCATGTTAGTCCGAGTGGCAGGGGGGTTGGACTACATGATCTTCAAGGACCCTTCCAACTCCTAATGTCCTGTAATTGTGTGGCACTTCCTTCCCCATGCAAAGCATCCCAAAATATGGCAGCTTATTGGCTCTGAATCTGCCAAGCTCCACAGTCACCGTGTTTATGAAATATCTATCCAGAGTGCCTGGCAAAAATCTTTAAAAACCAGGATGCCCCTGGGGCCAAATATGTAGCAGCTTTTTACAAGGATGCTTGTTAATTGCTTCTGATTAAATTTCCCACATATCTGCCAGCCCTTGGTGTATGCTTTCAAGCCAGTGTCACAGGCTTTCCCCGATGCCGGTGGTGCCACCTGAGCAATTTGGGTTCTCCAAAATGGCACGGGGTTCTTCAGGGCATCGCCTGATTTTCTACTGATTGCTTTTGATGTGACAGGGGGTTGGTGAAGGAGAAGTCATGGCAAGGGTGATGGAACACTGGAACAGGCTGCCCAGGGGGGTTGTGTAGTCTCCTTCTCTAGAGACATTCAAGACCTGTCTGTATGCCTCCCTGTGTGACCTGCTCTAGGGAACCTGCTTTGGCAGGGGGATTGGACTCAATGATTTCTTGAGGTCCGTTCCAACCCCCACAATTCTGTGGTTGATTCTGTGATCAGCTCTTGAGGAGAGAGGGGCTACTCCTCACTGCTCTGCTGCCTCAGCAAGCTGGGAAATGTTTAGTAAATGTTTTAGGCTGCTATTTCTTTGTTTTCCCCTTATTTTGAGGACCATCATCTGTCTGAAGATTGCAAACAGATTTAGGAATAGCTGCTATTGGAATATTATTTGCCACTTCGTTAATTAAAAGGCAGCCACTTAGTTTTGCAGCTACTGAATTTCTTCTGTTCTTTTTTTAAGTGGCTACAATATTTCCAAAAAATTGCTATCAAATAAAGATGAAGAACCCTTTCATCTGAGGCATCAAAGAAAATGAGCTTCTCTGATACCTCTCACAACGGTTTTTGTTTCAGCTGCTCTCATTCATTCCTGTCAAAAAGATGCCAGTTGTGATTTAGCTCCTGCCAAGAGCAAAGGGGTGTTCGATTTGCAAAATGCTCCTGTGACTGACTCTGTGTTTCCCTTAGATCATGTCACCTTTTTGGAGCGAGGAAGGATACAATGTATTTCTTGCAGTCTTAGTTTCCTGCAAAAAATAACCAAATATCTACATGGGTTTGGAGAGCCACTAAATGGGGGTAGGAAGTTACAGAGTGGAGGTGGAAGAGAAATCATTTTAAAGATAGCTGTTGGCATATATGCATATGTCATCACAGAGATTTTAAATAACTTTTAATTGCATTATAAATCAAGACATCCCTATTCTGAAATTAGAGTGTTCTGTATCTACCAGTTTCTTACATTCTTTGTCACTGCTGTTGAGGCTTCCAGGGTCGCCGTCCTGTTTTGTTTCATAATGCCATTACTCACATATAGGAACTGCCATCAAAAATCAGTGTTGGCTGGCAGCTACTGCATGGCAGCAGTAGAGACGCTGCTGCTTTCCTCTGCAAGCAGGATAGATGGCAACTGCAGCACCACAAATGCGATTTCACATTTCTTTGCTGTTATTGCTTGGGGAATGGCAGGCAGTGTGCTATGTTAAAGGTTCCTTGCGCAGCCAGACGCCTGTTTTGTAAGATGTTGTTGCCTTGTGCAACGTAGAACTCGGCACGTAGGGATGCCACACCGTGAACACAAGAACGATGTGTGCCGCTGATGCTCCCTGGGAGCCAACTTCAATCCTGAGCGTGATTGCCGGCATCGCCGCGTCCCACACGGTGCTCGGTCAGCCTCTGCTCGGGGTCTCCTGTGCCTGGAGGAGCCGAGCTTGCCCCTACCCTGATCCCTGCCACGAGCAAGCGTAACTCCAAGAAGGGGCTCTGTGGAACAGGTACTGTGCCCGGGTGGTCCCCAACTCCTGCAACTGTGGTCATGGTGGGCAAGTGAACACCCCAGCTGGTTCCACGCCTGTGGTCCAAGCCCTCTGCCAGTGGGTAGCTACAGGGTGATTACCCCTGGGAGGAGAGCTCCTGCCGAAATATCCTGACACAGTTGAGCAACACCAGGCCTGAAATCGGTCTGGCGAGTGACCCGTTTGTGCCTTGCAGGAGAGGGTCAGGGGCATGGGAAGGAAAAGAGAAGGAAATGTCACACCTTGAGTTCCATTTGGGTTTTGGACAGAAAGGGTGGTGGTGTTTACCTTTGCCATGGCGTGTCTCTCTGTGCGTGTTGCAGTGCTCGCAGCAGCAGAGCTTGAGCACTCCAACTAAACAGTGTTTTCCCTGGTGTAGTTCTCAGCTGTCCTGGTACTCGCATACAAAATGAACGTGTGATAAGAAAGATGCCCCTTCTGATCAGGTGTCTATGTGGTGGCTCTGTCAGGTAGGTATGGGCTGTATAAGCAAGGAAGAGCGGCACTGCGTGTCTGGTGAGGTGTCACGCTGGCCACCGGACCTGGCGTCTCCATCAGCTCGGGCTGTGCCAGTGTACGGGCAACTGAATTGACACGCATAAAAAGTGTTAGACATAATGGGAGGGCTAGTGTGCATTCAAAAGAAGCCCCCACCAAATCTGTGATGTGTGAGAGAAGTAGCTTTGAAGGAGCCCCCGTGTCGCCTCACAGATGTATTTCAGAATAACTTTTGTCCTACTGTGCTGTTGGGCGAAAATAATCCCGTTTTTCTCACTGAGCTACTGGAGGTTCAGTCTATTACTGCTGTCTTTGCTTGGCAGTGAATTGGATTTCTCCAGAGAGAAAATTAGATTTTTTTTCCGTTCCTTGTACTCTGTCTCTGTCCTATGTTCACATCAACTCATGGTCATCTGTGCACCACTGTGCACGTGATAACCTTCCCTTCCGTGCACTATTTTGTTTGCTGGTCTCTAATAAGCTGTATTTACATGTGTTGCTTCCTGCCGTTCCTTGTGGGGAACACCAAAGACGATTGAGAAGAAGTGCTCCATGTCTAGGAGCCCTCAGCCAGGAACAAGCATGGGCTGCTTCAGTCAGCTCTAGTTGGGATGAGAAGTGTCCACAGCCCATGGGCAGGGCTTGCAGCTCTTAGATGTTTGTGACCAGTAACCAGCTGGGAATTAGGCTGGGAGACAGTTGCTGCTATGGTTGTATCTGGGCACTAGCCACATGCTGGCCTGGGGGGTGTGTTTTTCTAGGGATGTCCAGTGAGATGATCTGTTTACAGCAGAGGCCAAATCCCACGGAGAGTACTGGGGGAAGAAGAGGTCCCTGAGGTTTGGGAGAGTTTGGTGGGAATTAGGAAATAAGACAGAAGCAGGGATGGGGTCATCTCCCAGAAGTCTTTGAGATTGCCGTGAGAGAGGTGCCAGAGTTTGTCATACCAAAAAGCTCAGCTCGGGGAGCACAGCGGTGATGGGACACGCTGGAAGTGCTGAACAGCTTGGAAAATTTAATGCTCTAGGATTTTTCCTTTGGTTGTTTGGGTTTCTTTTCCTCTTTCCTTTCATGCTCTGTTGAAAAGCAGAGGCCAACTGCAAAACCCTGTCTTAGAGCCACAGCCTGTGCTTTACTCTTCACTGAGCTGAGCAGCTGTCAGGGCTGAGGGGAAACTCCAGCCTTGGTGCTGCAGGATGGTACCACCACTGGGAATTTTTGGTGTCCAGCGTTTTACACATAACACTATGATGTTACTTACCTTCCCTAAGATAAAGGAGTGAAAGTTTAGGGTAGATATCAGGGGGAAGTTCTTCACGGAGTGAGTGGTGAGGTGCTGGAACAGGCTGCCCAGAGCGGCAGTGGATGCCCCATCCAACCCTGGAGGTGTTCAAGGCCAGGTTGGATGGTGCCTGGAGGTTGGTGGCCATGCCTGTGGTAGGGGGATTGGAACTCAATGATCCTTGGTCCTTTCCAACCCAAACCATTCTGTGATTCTGATGCTTTCCTCAGCAGAACTGATGGGATGGGTCTTGTTCATCTGAGCCTGATTGTTTTCCACCCTTTTGGGGTAGGGTAACATCATGAGGGGTCCTTGGAGGGAGGGAATTAAAGAGTGTTTGGGGTATAGTAATACAGGGAAAACCATTAAAAAATAATGATTTTTTTTCTTAACTTTAATACCCTCCTTGGGGATTTTTTTCAGTGGGAATGCTGTTACCCAGACTTCAGGTGCTTTTCCTGGCCATTTTCTGCAAGGAATGATCCTATATACAGTCTTAGTGGCTCGTAGACTGAAATTGGGTGGGGAATAAAAACTGCAGTGGTCCGAAAAGCAGTCAGCCTGTGGTTTCTGAGGTAGCTGACACTTGGGCTGTGCTACAGGAATTACTTTGTATTTTAGGACTGGAGATAGGTGAGTGAATGCTTGAGAGTTGTTCAGGCAGTGTGATTTAACCTCTCTTTCCTCTTGATACAGTATTTGCAAATGACTTACAACTCTTTTTTATTCCTTTAGAGACATGTATTTGCTATTCATCCTTATGCAAATACTCTGTGAGAATAAATGTCAGCCTTTGAAGACAAATGAGAGGGTTTCTGAAATCTGAAGCAAGTTGTTCCTTACTAGTGTGGAAGTGTAATATCAAGTGAGAAAGATGGGTTGTGGTCCTCAACCCCTTCACGGCAATGACAGCTCACCCCGTGCAGCTTGGAGAAAGTGGCAGCAACGTGAACCGATGTTAATCTGATTTTTCCATAGTCTTCCCTGGCTACCTGACTGTGTGCCTGTCTCCTCCAGCTCCTTCCACAGCTGCAGGTGGAGTGGTGGGAGAGAGGAGCTGGCTGGAAAGGGGAGAAGGCAGCATTGCAGATGTCAAACTGCAAAACAGTTGGATAATTTTAACTCAGTTTCTCATCTTCTATTCAAAAGAGGTTTTCTGAAAAAATTGTTGTCAAGGTTATCAGCCCATGTTTTTTCCATTGGAGTGCCAAGGAGAGGAGAAGCTGTTAGCAAAGGCTGCTTGCCCTTTCTGATCTGAAATCAACGTGCACCTCCTCACCAGCACTGGTTACATTTGCTGTAATCTGCAATTAATCTGTAATCCCCCTCAGCAGGAGTTTTTCCCTCAGCTCATATCTAGAGAGCATGTGGCTCTATTGGGAGTCAAGTAGGGCCATTGCTGCAATGCCAGGGGTCAGGAAGAAGGACAGTGGGTGAAGGAGAGGGGGAGCTGCTCTCAAATCAGTCCTCTGTGTATACCGGAATTGTTGGTTTGAAAATCCTTTTCTTGAGCCCAGCCTTTGTCACTGGGAACAGCCAATATAGCTGCAGTGGTTCTTATTGCCTTGGCTTGTGAATGTATTTCCCATGGGATTTCTGAATAACTCAGAGACTATACAGAAGGACAGAGGTTTTGTTGGTTTGTTCCCCAGAGGCTCTAAGCAGGCAGATTTCATCCAATGACACTCAATTCTCTCACAGATTTCCCTCACGTATGCTCACACCCGTGCACTCACGTATGTCCTCGTGGTCTGGCCAGGGTCGCTCGTGTGATGCAGAGGACAAGGGGCAGTGACTGCTGTGTCCTCAACACATCCCCAAGGCTTTTCTTGGCAGGCAGCAGCAAAGCGGTTTGAGGCTGCTGTTCATACATTTTAGGAGTCAGTGATGTTTACAGTTTTTTTGCTTCATGCTTTTTTCTCACCCCTCATAATTCTCAAGCAAACTTGATGAATTTATCTTCTGTTTTGGTTTTTGTTTTGTTTTGTTTTTTCTCGTGTTTTGGTATTTTATGACTCCAGTCCTGTTCTTCATCTTCTTGACACCTTATCTGTAGGAGAGGTTGCTCCTCCTGCTTTTGTTACTTGAATTAAATGACAGGTAGGGTGTGGTGAGCACAGTGAGTGTGTGCCATTCCCATCCCTCATGCTCTGCTCACCTCCTGATGCCTGCTTGCTTTCTCTCACACAGCTATGTGCTTGTGTACACACACACACACACACACACACTTTTACTCTGCCCTTGTTCATCACCAGTTTTTATACTTCTGGTACACATCACTGCATGCAGACTCATGGAGCACTTCCGTGTCAGTCTGTGCATCCTTCACGATAGTAGTGGGGTCACTTTGAGCGCATCAGCCCCCAAAAATGCTTGAATCCCTTATAGGAAGATACATAGTTCACACCAGCTCTCCCTGCGGCAGGTTTGGTGGGCTCTGAGGCTGCTGAACATTGATTTGGTCACTTCTGTAGAAGGAGGACATACAATCAGGGTCCAAAAGGAGGATTTCCATGCTTTATTTCTGCATTCCCCAGGCAGAGGCAAGTGCCATGCAATGACCGTGATCAGTGTCTTGTGTCAGTGATGCCTACAGGGTTTGCCAGGTCTGCACCCCACGTGCAGTGAGGCCATCACCTTCAGGCTGGATCGATCTTGCAGAGTGTGTAGAGCAGTTCTGCTGTGAGGGCCAGCTGGGTCCTGCTCCAGCACTTGAGATGTCCGCTGTTAGTGTGCACCTGCTCACCGTGAGAAAGTCTGTCCCACGTGTCCTGGGCACATCTGCTTCCACTGCACAAGTGCTGCGGGACCACGTTGCGTACAGGTTTCAACTTGCCCATACAATCATTTCCCTGGGGCTTAAGGAGATTTGGTGTCTGAGTGGGATCTGCTGCTCTGACTGTGCTGCTTAGAGCAGAAATGCCAGGCAAGGAAGCTAAGTCCTTTCCACGCCTGTCTGCCTGCCCACACAAAATTTCCCAAGTGTAGCAGATGTATCTCGGAGTTTTCGGTACTGGTGGCAATTTCCATCATTTGTGTGACAGAAGTTTAATTGACCCTTGGTGCTCCGCAAAGAAGTTGAGGTGGAAACCTTTTCTCTGACTTGGGGAGCTGGGGAGTTTCTCTCTGGATTTGCCCCGCGTGGATAAGGCTGTTCTCTGCCTCATAGGGATTTCGTGTGAGTCGTTAATTCATCACACAAGCTGGGTGGAAATTGTTACTGCCATAGAGGCCTCGTGCCTGTGGGTGTGAGCATCAGCAGGGTGCCTTTCGTGGAGCTGGTACAGAGGTCCTGCAGTGGGTGGCTTCAGTGGCAGAGGTGGGAAAAGGTTGACTGCTAAATGCTTGCTAAAAACTGCGGTGCTGAATGTTTTATCATGTTAAATTGATGGCAGACATATTAGAAAGTCAGTAGGCTGTCCTAATATGTTGAGCGTTTCAACAGACGTGATATTTCATGTGTATGGAGCTCCTGCTGATGTCACTTCAAAGTCATGCTCACCCAGCTGCAGTAGGAATTATTTTCCTTGTCTTCTCTGGTTTTTTTTTAAGAGGAAAGGGCAAAACCTGATGGTGTACCTGTGATAATCCAGAGCAGATAGATGCTAAACCACCTCTGAAGTTATTTCCTTTCTATACAATAACTCCTGCATGAGAGATACATAACATGCAGCAGCAACTTTGTAAAATATTGTTTTCTTTTTTGGACCTCTCTTTCTGACTTCATGTAAAAGTTGTTCTATTGATTAATTTGGTTTTTTTTTTTAATCTGATACTAACCTGAGCAATGCAATTGAAATGCCAAAGCCTCACCTAGCTAATGCAGACTTCCCGTTCCTATAGCAACAAAGCTCGTCCTTGTACTTAATGAAGGAATGTTGGAGTGTGAGTAACTATGACTTGGAGGTTTAGAGAAACAAACATAGCTGCTTTATATTTGAAGATTAGAGAAATGAAATGGAAGTGACCTCTTTGCACAGAATAAAAAAAAAATACACTGCCTGGGCCGGGGATACTTCATTAGTAAGAATTAAACCATATTAATGTCATAAGAAGCTCCGTGTTTTAATCTTGTTTTCCTAATTTAAATATAAAAGCCTTTTATAGAAAACTTTATAGAGTCTTTGAGGAATTCCTGCCCTCCCCCCACCCCCACCCAGCTTCCTTTTCCAGAGCTGCTGTGTTTGTGGTTAAACTAACAAAAATTTGGGCTGCCTAACAACAGATAACATTTTCTTTCTGTGCCAGCAAAAATCCATTGATAGTTTTTGTCACTGGCTGAAAATAAAGCGGGGTGGGGGTGGGGCAGGGCAATGTGTGGTGTTTAATCCCACATTTGATCTACAGGCTAGTTCCTGGTCAGCTAGTTTAAATCTGTGTTCTGGCGATAAAAGCTGGACAAGCGGCAGATGAGGGAGTAATGAAGGAGCAGCTGTCGTCTCTTCCTGTTACCTTTAACAACTGTTAAATGCTAATTCCAAACGACCATCAGAAACATCCCAGGGAAAAGCCACACTGCTACATCACGAATGTTTACAAGCCAGTGTTTCTGTATTGGCGCGCCGCTAAGTACTGCGCAGCGTTTGTGGCAAGTTTATTATGCTTAATTATAAAGCTGCAGAAGTGAATGTGGGCAAATGGGAAATATGAAGCAGGGGCTTCTATTGCCATCTTATTGGTGAAAAAAACCACATTGGAATATATTTCCACAAGGCAGTCCAATTTTTCTGCTATTTATCTGTGGATTTTATGTTGTTTTGTTGGGTTTTTTTTAAGCTGTGACTCTGATAAATTTGTCTTAATTTCTGAAGACTGAAAAATGATTTTCCAGAATTCAGGGTTTAAGGAAACTTTTTGTGTACTCAACTCACTTGTGTACTTGGCTCACAAGGCAGCTGAGACAACCGATGATGGCAGTGATGGGAACAAATTGCCCCAGAGCGAAAGGAAGGATGGAGGGCAAGATAAGGCAGATGGAAAGCTGGCTTGTTTGAAAGTTGATCAAGATTACCTGCTGCAAAAACAAAAAGAAAACCCAGAAACAACCCAGTCGGCCAAATCCAGCTTGAAACTGGCTGAGTTGTAGCATATTAAACTGTGGGCAGGTGGCATCCAGTGAGAGCTGGGTGGCTGTGTCCAGCAGAGAGATCTGCTCTTCTTCCTCCCAGCATGCTGACTGGAAAGGTGTGAGGTGTCTCTGAGCAGTGCAAAGAGGCTCGTTCCAAAATCTTTGGATTGTGTTTTGCCCTACATTCCATGGAAAAAACCCAATTATCTTACAATTGGTAAAAGGCTTCTCGAGGCAGAGGCTGAAGAAATGCTGGCAGTGAGGATGCAGCGGGTCTGCAGGAGATGCGATAGGTGTGTGGAAGTTGTGGTGTTCACGCCAGAGCCAGCTGTTAACGGGCTGCACTATCACTGCTAGGGTGTGTGAAGCCTAAATATGGGAGGAAGCAAGGTTGATGTGGTCATACGTAACTTTGGTCAAAGGACTTTGAGGACATTATCTCCCTGGAAGTTTCATTAAGAGATGCTCTGTGGGCGCCTTTGACGATGGGAGGCTAATGTGTCTATGTGTGCTCTGTTTCAGGGATAGAGCTCTGTCCTCCTGGGCACCGATTCATGATCACCATGGTGGCGAGCTTCATCGAAATGGCGGGGCAGTTCCTCATGCCAGGGCTGGCCGCCCTTTGCAGGGACTGGCAGGTCCTCCAGGCAGTCATCATCTGTCCTTTCCTGCTGATGCTGCTCTACTGGGCGTAAGTATTTATTCCTCAAAGACAGCACAAGCTCCTAATGTTGGACTTAGGAGGCACTTGACTGATGGGAAGTGAATGTGCTTCACGATACACATGAGTCTTTCCCTTTGTTCTTCCATTCACCTTTTGCAGAGGTTTGACTTTGAGGAAAGATAAAACTTTGCAATTTGCCGTAGCACGTGCATAGGTTATGTGCTGCGATGTGGTGGGCACCTGGGAGATGGTCCTCTCTTGAGAACAGTTGTACTTTGCAATTACTCTGGCCATCACTTCTGCTTGAGAGATGAAAGCAGCTCTTGAGAGGACACATCTCAGCACAGCTGTGGTTAGATTGCGGTGCTACAGCTAAATTTTTCCCTTAAAACCTATATCATAGTTCTGGGCTGTCACTGTTGGTTTCTTTGGCCTGGGTTAGCCAAACTAGGGTAAAAATAACAGTCATCAGCTTGTGAGCAAGTGCACCTTGGCATCTGTGTGTGTGTGTGAGGCAGCCATCCCTCAGCTAGAACCTGCTCGGTTTTGCTGCAACAAGCACACGCTGTGCTGAAGGCTGGGTGACCAGGCTGGACCAGGCTGCGCCTGGGGGATGCTTCCCGCAAGGAACCCTCCCGTCCTGGCTGCTCCCACTTCTCTCTGCCTGCTGCACCGGCGTGGCATTGCTGCAGCTATCCTGAGAGAAGTAGGGTGGCTCTCACCTTGGAGGTAGTGCCGGGTCCATCCCCACCAGGACTCTGTAAATCTCCCAAAAATCTTTTATTGTCCTGTCTTAATAGTGACACGCAGTGGCGGCATAACACAACGGAGGCTTAAGAGTGCAGCCCTGTGCAAACCCCTAACAATAAGAACACACTAGGTCATTCATTTTAAAGATAACACAAACAGGGCTAAACCATTTTAATTGGTGTATGCTGAAAAAAATTAGAAGGGCCACCGCACCATTCAGGACCAGGGTGATTATGCACCCTAGGGTGCCAAGCTGCCAGCTGTATCGCCTGAGAAGGCACAATGTAGAAAAACTCATTACAGCATGGAAGAATTTTTCAATGGTTGTATCTTTTTCTACTGGTGCATGAAGGTGTTACAGCCTTCTGCTGCGGTCGTCGCAGTAACCCTTAGTGGGGATTTCTTCGCTTACGCCCAGGCTCATGGAGGTAAACACGCTGCAGCTTGGGCTGAGGGCAAAACACAGCACGCAGGGGAAAGCTATGAGTCCTTTGCAAGATAATGGCTTCTTCCCCCTTCCCTCCCGCCCTGTTTTTCCAACATATAACATCTAAATAGTCTCATCAGTGTTAATCTTAATGATCAATAAGTTACAATGTTTTTGTAAATGTTTGTCATACATATACAAGCACATGCAGGTCTACTCCAAAACCTCCTGTTGGGATGTCCGCCAACTGGAAAGCGTTATATCCACCACTGGATAGCACCCAATATCAAACATAATGTTTACAGATATTTTGTATCCAAAAACGAAAGCACAATAGTATGAAGATGCCTAACAACATGGGCAGCAGTAGCTCTTCGTCGGTCTTCTGGAGGCAGCACATTTTTCCAGGTGGTTGAGCCAGAGTCTCGTACATTCCTTTTGAGAGGTTGCATTGAAAGCATTGGCTACTGCTAACATTTATTTCCTAATCTGCAAGAGCTTTGTGACTTTTTGGCTGGGCAGGGCAGGGAGACCACACAAATAGATCCCCCTGCTGATGCAGCAGCTTGGTAACCAGTGTTAACAGCCAGAGCAACAGGGTTTGGGGTGCATTATACAGTTATACTGTCGGTACAGTAAGCACTTTTCTCTGAGGTTTTTCCCTTCCACCTGTTGTATGTTCTCTGGAAGTGCCACTGTTTTATTACCTCTTTCCTTTTCCCTTCTTCCCCCAATATTGTGTTGGAGAGTAGAGCGCGGATGAAGGAAGAAAAACTGATTTGTGATAAAAGACCTGTAAAACTGCACGGCTTGTTAATTCCCCGTCATGTTCCCTAAGCAGTGAGCTCAATGACAATGTGATAGCCCCTGCCCTGCCTCCTTCTCACTCTCTTTGCTTCCTTCTCCTGCTGTGAGATCAGTTTGTCCCTCTGTGCTCAGCCCTGTCCCACCTGCAGATCTTCTCTGGCCCCAGCCACACACACACAACAGGCTGTACTGTCCCCAGGACCCGTGTCACTGAGCAGAGCAGGTTGCCCGGCACTCATGGGAGTAAGGAGGAAGCAAATTTCTCTAGAAGGGATGGGCTGGGACACGTGCAAATGGAGCAGATGCCTTTGCTGAGTGCGCAGGTTGTTCTGGAGAGGCACCCACCTAAGAAAAAGGGTTGGTGATAAGGACATAAAGATAATGTAATAGGAATTAGAGTCCTTTCAAAGTGTGTCTGTGTGTTAGAGCCATGAGAGAAGGGGAGCTCCTGTTTTACAGAGGCATTATTTCCTCTCCCTTGGATGCAGAAAGCTTCTGACAGGAACATGTCATGAAGATCAGCAGAGAGAAGTATCAATAATCTGAAAAAAACTTCTTCACTGTAGCCAAAACTGAAGACGGGGAAGGGGTGGCCAGTTCTTTTCTGTTGCAGTGAGATTGGATTTATCCGAGTAATAACTGGGCCTTTTGCCCTGGGCCAGACCCCTGATTGACACTCTGTGTCCTTTCCATGGACATGAGTTTGCTCTGCATCTGGGCAGAATCACAGTTCTCCTCCCAGCTGTGTGTGGTACCTGCCTGGCCTTTTTTGTCTGTCAAAGATTCTTCTTTTCTTTTAGGATTTCCTGGGCTCAGGATCTTTTTTCCCAGTGTCCCTCCCACCCTTCCCTTTTCCTCTCCCAGGGAGCCGCTGTGTTACAGGAGTTGTACAAGTCTTACCCACCTGTCCATCTTTTCTTCAGCTGCAAAAGGCTGATCCTTCTTCCTTGCTGATGGAGGAGGTACAAGACTATCAACCAGGTCTCTGCAGTCAGCTCAACCTGGTGGTCTGGGAAACTGCCCACCTTGGCAGAAAACTGTCTCACCTTCTGGATTGATGGATTGAGAGAGAGAGGGAGAGACTGTTTAATGCCAGGTGATGAAGTGCGAGGTTGTGAACAAACTTCTGTGCAGAAGTCCACAGAGACCAGGAGGCAGGCTTTCTTTTATTCCTTGCTTTTGAGTTTGTGATGGTGCTTTTCTTGCCAACAGTGGATGTGCACAAAGGACCCTTGGCAGCAGGCTCCATGATCCACAAGTGAGTTTGGGTGCTTGCACAGAGATGAGGCAATCAGCACTTACTCCTCCTGGGCCTGATAACCTGGGCTCATAGTAGCCCAGGAATTTTTAAAGATCCTTAATGAACCTCCCATTGCTCACACTGAGCTGCTGAAAGACACAAGGCTTCAGCACTTTCAGTTTGACAAACCTGTAGGAGCTGGAAGGCAGAGACAGTGTTTGTCCCCACAATGCTCCTTTTAGGCTGGCAGCTGAGACTGTCCCCACTCCAGAACCAAGCACGTGGAGCTCTTGCATTCAAATAATTATTAATTTTTCAAATATGCACTTGCAGTAGAGGACTTTCTGCAGGAAGATACGCTGAAGCATCTGTGCAGTACCAGTAGTAGTAAATAAGCTGTCAAGCTGAATGGCTGTCATCATGGCTGTTACATATTTTTATTGTCTGATGTCACTTGGATCACAGTCTGCCTGACTTCTCTGCTTTTTACTTCCTCTTAAAGAAAAAGCCCCTAAAATACTTTCACTGTCTAGGATGATGGTTTTGCTATGCTGCCTTCCAATTTGCATCAGCCTTGAAAGATAGTGCTGTAATGGTATAATTGCCTGGTCCACTGCTTAGCAGTATAAGAACCGAGGCAGCATCTGCAGCAAAGATCAGTGCTTTTTGAAGGAAATTTGAGTTTTATTATATGTTTGAAGTTTAAAGTCATTAAATTTGTTCTTAGAAAAGGTATTTGGAAGATAAAAATATGGTTGGAGTCAGATCTGAAATTTTACATATCTATATAAGTATGGTGGGTTTTGCTTGTTTTAAGATCCACATGCTTCTTTTGGTTTTGTATTAAAATAAACTCAGATATTAAAAAAAAAGGAAGAATGATTAGTTAAGCTAATGACTTGTGTAAGTATCAGCATTCAAAGGAAACAACCAGATGGAAAACAAACTTTCATATTTTGTAACTCTGTGTGTATGTGTATATTTTTAAGGCAACTCAACTATAATGTAATATTGTCTTTACCAGGGGAAACTTTGAGAGTAACAACCGAATGTTGCCTGGAGCAGACACAATACTGACCTGTAAAAAAGACATTAAAGTCTGAATATGTGGGAGAAGATTTTTGACATGTTTAAAAATTTAAAATTCTGTTCCATTATAGTCCTAAAAAATGATTCTTCTCTTTCCTCTCTCCATCTCTACAAGAGAATCCAAATCACTTCTGTCAGCTATTTTCCTTTTTTGGTCTGAATTACAATGTGTTAACTGCAGAGCTCATTCATTCCCAGCTTGGCAGCCAATGTCTATTGCAGACAGAGCTGTCCCCTTCTACTTCTTTCAAAATTGTATTAAGGGGCAGAACATCTCTAATATGTTATAAAATTCTAATATGTCCTATTTCAGGGTGATAGGATGGTTCCTGTATTACCTGTGAATCAGTGTTAAAAAGAAAATGTTAATTTGCCCATTCTGAATTTGTTTTCCCCCTTTATTGTTTTGTGATTCTTCTGCTTTTTGAAAATAATTACATAGGTCATGAAGGGTAAAGGGAGCGGCTAAGCACTATCAGTTCATTCTCTGAACGGATATTTGGAAGCGACCCTAACTTGTTTGTCCACCTTTAAAGTATTTTCCCAGAGTCCCTTCGGTGGCTGATGGCTACACAGCAGTTTGAGGCATCCAAGGAACTGATCCTTCAGTTCACGCACAAGAACAGGATGAACATGGAAAGCGACATCAAAGGAGTGATGCCCGGTGAGTAGGACAGACAGACAACCACAAATCCCTCCGCTCTTCTCTAAAGGCTGCACATGGCATTAATTTATTTGTTGCCTGTAAAATCATCTCATTCATTCATTCATTCATTCATTCATTCATTCATTCATTTTGCTTTTCTTGGCAAACTTTTCCAAACTCCAGCATGGTTTTTAAAATTCCTCGGCCTGTCTGAGCAGTCCCAGTAATTCCAGTGCCGTATGTCTTTAGAGACGCTTCTTGAAGAACTCTGCCATGGCTACAGAGTGCACCTTCAGCCCCGTGTGCCTCTGAAAACTCAGTTTTGAGGAATGTACTTGCTGAAATCCTGCCCATCACACAACATTTATTTTGTTGGTTTGGAGAAGCAGCAGCACTTGAATCCCCAATTTTAAAGCGCCAGCCCTGTGCCAGACCCAAACCGTGTTACAGTTTCTGATTAAAGCCTTGTTCCAAGAGCCATTTTGCTTTCCTGCACCATCGGGGTGATGGTGCTCAGGGAACGGAGGCTGCCTGCAAGCATCAGTGGTAGGGTGCAGGTTTTTAGGTGGGAGTCTAAATTATCCTTTCCTTGGCTTACTGGTGCTTTTGGAAGAGTTGACACCTCTTGTCACCAGCATAATCACTGAAATAGGTGTGCTTCTGCCTCCCAGGGTGCTTTGCAGAGGAGACTGTGTGTGTGTGTGCAGCTCTAATTACAACAAAGGCAGAGAGTTTCTGGATCTTCATCTCACCGGTACACCTGTCCGATTTGGTTCAGGCTCTCTACCCTCTCACGGACCTGACGGTGCCCATAAACACCCATCTTGCACTGTCACTGGCAATGTGAATCAGACTACCCACTTGTCAGAAAACAGTGGGAAAGTTTGTATTTATTTCCCACTTTTTCAAGTTCTACCTACTCTGACCCCACAGGCCGCGGGGGAGACCTCACCCAGTAGCTCTGCCCATGGGTGATGCTTCCTGCACTTGGCCAAAGGCGCCTGGGGTGGCTGTAGCTTTGGTCAGAGCTGAAGGCATCAGGAAGCACTGGAACAGGCTTCATCCAGAATACAAAAATGTCACTGTTAACCTAACAAATAAAGAGGTCTTCAACAGGGAGGGTTGAAGGAATCTGATTTGGGTCTGTGCTGTGCACAACCAAGTCACCACTGTGATTTTGGGCACAGTTGGCACCCGGGTGTTAGTTAGCTGGTTTGCACGTGACTTGTGTGTCCGGGGTTACAGTTCCCAGATCTGTGTCCTGCACAACTCGGTTTTACAGCATAGACGCCATTTTCCTAGGAAAGTTCTGAAAATCTGGGGTGTATGTAAGAAGCCATTAACCTGGTGATCTTCATTCCCCCACTTCAACACCTCCTTTTTGCAGATCTTCCCCAGGGTAAGCAATGGATCTTGTAGAAAACTTATCTCTGAAGCAATGAAATATCTCACAGTTGGACTTGGGAGTTTCCCAAGCAACTATAATTTGGCTTTTCTCAGCAAGTCATCTTCTCGAAATTGCAGATGAAATGAAGTATATTTTAAGGGAAAGAAAAAATAAATCACCTTAGTTTCCTTTAAGGAAAATGGTAAAGATGCAGCTGTGTGCTAGAGGGATTTATTTAAGCCATGTATAATGATATTGTCCATGGAGGAATGCTAAGTATCAAAACGTTTTTTTATGACTATTATTTGTGACTGATTACTTTTTCCAGCAGTTTCATGGTAGAGGTACATTCCTGTTTAAGGAGGGACGCCCTTTCATGTAGAAAACAGAGCGTTGTTAGACACCTCGATGCTGTGGGTTCCCTGCCTGCAAATACTTTTAGATATATGCAGTTGTCACCACGTTATCCTTTGCAAACTTAGTGATAGAGAACATGGCCATTTCTGCCTCCTTGGTGGTGCTGTATTTGTTGGGGATATTGCTGGGATTTTTTTTTATTACTTCTTCACTAACTTTTTCTCTTTGAAGTCCCTCTGCAGCCCCACACATTCATGCTTTCCTGACCCAGCTCTGGAGGGCTGCTGTATTCCTGTAGGGACAATAAGAGAGGAGCACTATCAGAAGGGTGAAATGAGCTTAACTAAAAATTTTGGAAGGGCCTTCTCTCTTATTCCTGGTGCGTAGCAGTGTTGACTGCCTGAGTGAGGACAGGAGAACAGTAAAAAAGCCCAAATGAAGAAGGACGTGATCAAACCTCAGGCCATGCATCTCCGTGGGACCCACTCTGAGTGGGTCCATACACAGAAGAAAACATTTTCTGTGTTAGCATCCCATACCCACAGCGGCTGTCACAGGCGTAACAAGCTGGTGCTTGCCTGGGAGAAAGGATGCCATGGAGCCTGACGCAGATATCCCCTCCTCCCCCCGCCCCGGATTCCTTTGTTTCCTATCTATGTGGAGGGGTTTTTGTTTGTGGTTTGTTTTATTCTTTGTTTTGCGCCGGAAAGGGCTGGCAACTGTTCTGCTGTAGTTAGGGGCTATTGTGTTGCTGTTGATTATTTCTCCCTGCAGTTGTGGTGACAGCCTCCTGCGATGAAATTACTCCCCATACATTTCCATGATAAACTGCTTGCTTGCAGTCCCTTCCAGCTGGAAACCCCACTGTCATTTTACTCACACATCCTGGTCAAATTAGTGTGTCCTTTATAACAGATCATTACAGGAGTTACGGCAGTTTCACATGTACCCATGTTGGCAGCTGATATGAGTCCCATGATAAAAAGAAGTAGTGTTCATGGGGGTGAAGTATTTCTGGGATAGAAGAAGCAGCAATTTGGAATTTCTGTCCAAGCAGAGAACAGGTGTTTTTGTCTCTTCTGATGAGTCACACCATTCCCATTGCCGGCTGAAAGCTTTTACTGGTCTGTTTGGCTATGCTGCCCATAGTGTAATGTGCCTTGCCCCATAAGTGGCTTTACGTGTTCAGTGAGGGGGGAAAGGAAGCAAAATTTATCTGCCCACCTTGAATCAATCCATGGGGTGAGGAGAGCAGTTTGTCAGTGCTCTTCTGGGAGGTGTCTCTGAAGAGAACATTTTCATGTCTGGCTGGTGGTTCAGCTGCAGTGAAAAGGTCTGGCAGCTGCAGTAACAGCCTCTGTCTGGAGAAAAGCATTGCTGGGCAGCTGATGGGAGATCCTCAGGCAGCAAGAGAGCAAGTGGGACAAGGCAAATGGATAGGAGTCCAGAGTGTTGCAAATTAACATTGTTAATTACCTTCTCAGTAACCTGCCCCAAGGGTGTAATGCAACATCTGCTGGTGGCTGTGAAACCAAGGGAGAGCTGCCCCCTCCACTGCTCTAAGTGGCTTCATTTTTGAGTGACTGGTGCACCTTGTGGTTTTTTGCAGGAATGATTAGCCTTCATAAAGAGATTTTTGAGTTGATGTGGTCATAGTCTCTAATGCTTCAGAAGTCTCAGTGTGCTAATTAGATCTGGTTCAAATCATCCCTAATATTTTGAGTCTCAAAATTTCATCAGTTGGCTCAACAATTTGCCCTCTTTTTAGAAACAAATGTTTAAATTCTTTTTTGTATTAAGGAATTTATTTTTATCCAACTGCATATTGAAATGTTATTTGTAAAACAGGCTTGGTGAGTTCTGTTGGCAAATATTTCATAACGTTATCCCAAAACACCAGCTTCAATCATGAGTTAAACATTTCTAAAGACCAGGAGAAGAGTGTTTGGGGGAATTGGAAATCCTGAAGTGTCATCTGTCCTTACACATTTTATGAAGGTGTGTTGTTTAGATGGCTTTCATTATTTTGGTAGGGTGCAAGTTTTTAATTCGCAGGAGGCCAAGGGTCTGTTTGTTATCTGGACCCGATGCTGCAAGACAATCTCTGCTGCACCCAGCCCTGCCATGGCTTTGGGCGGGCAGGGAGGTGCACAGCTTGATAAGCCATGTCAGCAGATACCTTAGTGTCAGACTTGACGTTTCCATGGAAACCCACCCCTTCGGCCATTCTCCTTTTCCCCCATAGCAGGAAATATTTTGATGCTCCTTAACAGAAAAATAACTGCTTGACCAGGCTGAATAAGAAAAAAACCCTTTTTGCTCGCAGTTAGATGAAAATTGGAGTGCTCCTGTGGAGAGACAGGTTACCACAGTTCCTTTCTAAGCTTAGAGGAAAAAATACCCATACAGTTACAGAAGCACTGCTGAGCCCCCTGCTATTGTTCATAGCCCACAGCATTAAATTCATATCAAAACAAACAAATTAACTAGCACAAGCATAGTAAAGATACAGCATCCAAACACATGCAAAAGCTGTAGTGTGCAGGACACGTTATGAAGAAGTAGAAAGGGTACAGTGGTTACAAGTGCTGTGTGTGTGTGTGTGTGTGTGTATGTGCGTGGATTTCAGTTAGGAAAGCTGTGTTTTTCCGGGGCTTTCCTTTTAATGGAATACATATATATATATATATATATATGTATATAATCATTCACATTTCTTGCTGCTGAGCAACATGCTGCCATGGCTTTTCTTTTATACATGAGCTAGTTTCCTGGTTTGTTTTGCTATTTAATTATTTATTTTTNGTAAAGATACAGCATCCAAACACATGCAAAAGCTGTAGTGTGCAGGACACGTTATGAAGAAGTAGAAAGGGTACAGTGGTTACAAGTGCTGTGTGTGTGTGTGTGTGTGT
>VXBZ01006716.1:145519-177211 GCA_013399135.1 Heliornis fulica
AATAGCAGAGGGAAGATTGAAGAAGCCTTAATGTCTGAAAGCCAGTCTCTTTCCCTAAAAGAAGAGATTACTCTCCCTACAAAGCTTTACTCATATCTTTAAACAATCTCACCTACAACTACACTATGGCCTTAATGCTTGTGGTGGACAAAGAGCCAGGTGTATTAGCTTAGAGAAAGAAAGCAAGTTCCCTGGCCACTTAATATATGGTATCTCCATGTGATGCTGCCATGGGCAAACCTACCAGATGTGTAGGTTTCTAAACGGGATCTAATAGATCCCGTTTTTTCATTGTTTAATAGTGTCAAACTTAAATATCCCATGCAAATCCCACGGGGCAGTCAGGTAAATGTGGGAAATTTAGTTAAAGCAGTTCAAGGCGCTACTTGAAGGCATCTTTAAGTCTTACAAAGGCTTCTGGGTCAGCCACAGAGATTTTCATCTCACGCAAAACCAGCCAGTGATTTCTGTTGCCCTCTTGTATGTTAAATCAGCTTTCAGTAGGGGCTGAGTTTCTTCCAGCAGTCCCCTGTTGTCCAGGAGCAGAAACTGATGAAGTTTGTGCAACTTTTTCAGGACATGTAGTAAAATAGCTTTTATCAATAAAATTGATAGCAAGTAACAAGAGTAAAGATGAGTGGTGTACATGATCTGCTGGCCAGGTCTCCAGGAATGGGACAGGAGAGTCCATGTGTGCCCTGACTGTATCCCTGGCAGGGGCACTGGTGATCTGTGACAGTGGCAGGGTTTGGAGGGGACAGGGGAAAAAAGGGAGCGCTCTACTGAGGATGTGCCACTGAACGACGCTGGGAAAAGCCAAATATTCTAGAAAACTTCTAACACAGAAACAAAAAAAAAGTGTCAGTTTCCATTTAAGCTTGAATGACTCACTCTCACCAGTTGAGTCCTCCGCAGACTCTGGCTGGCTCTGCTCCAGCCTGTCGCAGTTGCTTTGTACCCAGCTGGCACACTGGCTCTTTGTCCACAGTGCTACCTTACCTCCCGGAGGAGCCGGCTTTCTAGGGCAGGAACCGTGTGCGGAGGCTGGCAGCAAGCCCTGGCACTGCCAGCGCTCCCACCACGCACTGAGGGAAGAGGATGCAGATGTGAGGGCTTAGGAGAGGAAACCTCCGGAACCAAGCAAAGGCAGAGAGCAGTAAGGAGGGGACCACTGGACAGAGAAGTGGACAGTGAAAAGAGGAACAAAGAGTCAAAAGAGTTGTAGAAGCAGAAAATAAAGATAGTTGGGACAAACTTAGAGGAGCAAAGTCGTCAAGGGACTGGGTGGAATTAACGACTGTACAGGAGGCAGAAAGGGCAGGTAGAGCATGGAGACTAAAGGGGCTGTGGCTGTTTGCTTCCCCCTCTTCCCAGAACAAACTGTCTAGCCTAGGGATACAGTCTCAGCACTCTTCTCTTGTGAAAGCCACCCCTAAAACGTGGGCTTCACCCCTCCATACTGCCCAACTCACTGCTCTGCCTGCAGAGGTTTCCTCCGTAGCTCCCGCAGCAGATAGCAGCAGTGCCTGTGTAGGTATCTGAAACCTGATGGCCCAGACATGGCTCTGCATAGTGACATTTGGAGTATTCTTTGTGTTGTTGGGTTGGGGTTTTTGTTTTGTTTTGATTTTGAGTTGGCTTTTTTTTTAATGTTGGTAATATTAGAGGAATGTAAACGTTGACAAGACATGCTCTAGGAAATGCAAGAAGTCAGGTTGCCTGGGCAACCCTTGCTTGGCCTCTTGGCATGAAGGCATGATGATACAGCCTTTAATAACATGATTACAACCTATTTTTTCCACAGGGCATAGGATGGACGAATCAGTGCATAGGATGGACGATGCTGTGGGAATGAAGCTGTTGTCTGTTCCTCATTTGTTGCAGAATTTGGAAGGTGTGTAGTGAATGAGGCAGACGGTTGCAGAAAGAAAGAGGACAGTCTTGGGGAAACGAAGCTGAATGCTTACAGAAGAGCTGTACTCATTCCCTGTGTCTGTCAGGGATGTCCTTGCACAATGGTGGAAATTTCCCTGGAATCGGGCTCTTGCAGTGCTGATCATGATTTCTTCGGTGTCTCTGCAGCATGTAATTCCGGGGCTTGATTTGCAGGAACCTGGAGCATTTGTATTGGCACGTACAAGGGGTATTGCTGTATGATTTTTCTCATTCTGGACACAATTCCTCTGTATCTTATCTCCCCGCCTGCAAAAGAGGAATAATCTCTGTCCTTACTCTTACAAGAAGGTGGCAGGGATGATTTCATTGGTATTTATGAAGTACATGAATATTCTGACAGCACCGTAGGAATGTCTCTGAGGAAACCTATGATTTTGTACTCGCTGGGAGGTTTGGATAATAAGGCTGAGGGGCACATGTTGAATGGGATAGGTAGAGGCATCATTAATAACTGCCCATTTGCTGACTGCAGTGAGCATTTGGGGGGGGAATTCTAATGTGTGATCATCTAATTAAGTGCCGGATCATAATGCATACGAGCAATTGAAGATTTCAACAGCAACCTTGTGCCTGGCTTTTCCAATCTTTTTTTGAATATAATTAGAAATACAGGATTGAAACAAATTATTGCAATCAGTCATTTGGTATTACAGTCATCGAGTTCTATGGTTGCTCTCATGAAAGGAGCTTCATTTTAAATGCTGTTGAGTATTTATGTCCCGTGCTTTTGTTAGAAGGCTGTTCTAGACTCCAAATTGCTCTTGTACTGGGGTACAAATACACTGTAGTTGCCCAGTTTCTTTGTCTTTATTTCCCTTCCCATTTGCTCCTGTCTGTGTCTGTCTTAAATCTCTATTTTTTCCTACGCCCGTGAGCTGACAGCAGCTCCATTCCTTTGCTGAGCTGAAGGTTCCCACCTCTCTCTTCTCCTTTTATAAACAGGCTTGGTAAGGCTTTAGTTTCTGAAATATTGATGACCAGAATTGTAGGAGAGCACCGGTATTTTCACTGTCTGAATTGCAAATACCTCATGGACACAACGTGCTGGTCCCTTATAGACACTTGTGATCAAGTAGTATATAGCCAAATCCAACACCATATTACTGTCCAGCAGAACCATTTCCCATTAGTTTCTGAGTGTTCTACCTTGTAATTTCTGGGGGCTTTAACTGGAGATTGCCACAGCTGGTGCCAAGCTCACCCAGTTCCCTCCGATGTCCAGTTTCTGTGCTGTACTGCAGTGCTTCACTTTGTCACCAGCAAACTTCAGTGGCATGTTCCCAAGGTTTGTGCCGAGCTCCCTGGTGAGGTTATTAAACTAGATTTCTTTTTCTGAGCGTAAGATTACCATCCTGCCACTGACCTCCTCGTGATTTCCATTTTTCTTCTCCTCGTTGCTGTCTGCCCATCAATCAGCTTCTTACCCACCTCGTAATTTCTGTACATGGCTCTATATTCCTTTACTATTAAGCTTTTCAAAAATACAATATATCAGGCTGCTAGTTCTCCATGATTTAAAAAAAAAAAAAGATAAATAAATGAGCACAAAGAGAGTTCATGGGGACAGAAATCCTGGAAGGTATAAATAACCCTGTGTACCAGTGACTCAGTGTGGCTGAGAGCAGGTTGCTTCAGCTCTGAATTTTGGACCAATTTACCTCCCACTGCAGAGCTGTTGTGCTCCAGGAATTGACCGAGCCTCTGTGTTGAGCTTCCATAGCTCTTTTCATGTTCAAAGAGCTACTTGACAGTATCATTTAGCAGCCAGGAAAATGCAGCAGAAGTCCATCACCACGGGACACTTGTCACTTTGGACATCCTTCTTTGGTAGCTTGATTTGAGCTTTGTCTATTTTGTCTGTGCCAAGTGATGCAGAGATGGGTAGCTCCATCCGAAGGCTTTAAAGATACTTTCTGATTTTGAAAGCCGTGCTCCTGAAAGGCAGAGGATCCCACGAGAATTCAGCGGTGCTGGGAGCTGCAAGCTGGTAGGGTTCCCCTCCCTGTGAGACTTTTAAAGTCTCCCAATGAATAGTTTTGATTTCCACTGAGACATAAAGAGTTAGCTTGTTGACAGTTTTCCTACTGAGACCCTGAATAGGAAGCCTGGAGTGTGTGTGGGCTCCAGAGTATGGGAAAACTCCTGATGGGCCTCTGCGTAAATGGAGAAAAATATTTTTTTATTTTCCACTCTCACCCTTCTGGCAAATCAGCCAGAACCAACATGTTTAAACCAAAGAATAGGTTGGGGGTGGAGGGAGTTTTCATGCTGCTCTTCCAGGCACCAGCAGAGCCACAGTTTGGAGTTTCTTTGGTAGGCATTGGTTTGACTTCTCTTTTAAGATCCTAACGCTGGCCTACAAGGTCCAGACAGCCTAAGAGCTGCCGCTCTCCTGATGCCTGTCACAGTGAGACTGTGAGAGGTCCTTTTGTGCAAGCAGGCTACCTGCAAAGGCAGCAGGCCTCTGAAATGCCATTTCTGGAGGCGATGAATTCTATGCAAATCACATAGCTTATTTGCTGCTATGAGAACGGTACTTTGATTGTTGTAAATGATGGATTTTTGCAATAGGGCTGTCTGGTGGTTGGGTTGGGGTTCTTAAGAACATCTGAGTGGTGTGTCTATAGAAATAAAGGATAAAGTTGTCAGAAAGGTAGTGTTGGAGACTTGGGGAGTGTCATTCATCTGAAGCAGGTGACTTAGACTTGGAGTTTTTTACACCTTGTTAGAGGGATGGAAGAGCCAGAAGACTTTGAATAAGAAGTCAGGTGCTGTTTACATTATTTTGTGGAAGGATTGAGACTGGATTCTTTTTCTTTTCTTTTCTCTTCTTCTTTTCTCCTTTTCCTTTTCCCTTGTAATGGAGCCACATCTGGAATCTCTTTTGGGACACTTTCATGTAATGATGCCATGCATTCACAAAGCATAATCCCCATCAGAGCCAAAGCGAGGGTCCACTGAAGGGAAACAGTTGCATGAGGTGGGGCAGAGAAGGGGTAAAACCTCCCTCGTGTGGGACCCTCACCACAATTGAAATGGAGGATGCGTTTACCAGTTCACATAACCCCCAGGCTGTCTGTTACCTGAGGGTAGAACAGTTCAGTGACAGATGCTAATAGCAATTAGTTTGGAAGGACTGATTTATGGGAAAGGATAAAAGGGGCTTGTGTGCACATGAGAAAGATGTGTGGTAGTAAATAAAAAATACATCGATTGTAGCAACCACTCTTATATGACCAAGGCAGGAGTGGAGGGCAGAATAATGTTTGGCTCCAAAGTATAACCAAGTTAAGCATTGCTTCTCCTAATTTTATTAAGTTGTGGCTCAATAAAGCACATATTGACAATTCAATTTACTTTCTCTTCCCAAAGAAAAAAAAGGTAAAATTGACTTTGAGAAACAGAAAACCCCAAATTAAGAAAATTCTAAGAACATGACATCAGGGACTGTCTTCTGCTGATGGATGAGATGTTTTGCTTTGACAGGCCAGATCAGGCCACACTTAGTTTGAGAGTGAACCCTCATGTCCTCATTGAAGCCTGTGCAAACTGAGCTGTTTGGGTGGTGATATTTCATTGTTGCCCTTCAGCCAAAATAGTAAACAGTCATCAACAGCTTTTCAAAGCCTTGTGCTGCTTCTAGTGCTTGCTTTGACTTTTCCACTGTGGAGGGTTTGGCTTGGGCTCAATTATAGCCTTTCTAACAATGTTTTATATAACTGCTTCAGTTGTTCTGAATTATTTTATTTCCACTTACTCCTTTGCAGGATCTTGCTACGAAAATTGTTTTGACCTTGCTCTTTGAGATTAGGTACCATCTTTCTTTATTGCTTATTTTTTTAATATAGCCCTGATCCGTTGCTGAGCCTGCTGAGCGCTCCTGTATTACAAATATTAATTTGACCAATTTCCTCTTTCTCTCCATTTCTGGTTTTATGCTTTTTAGAGCATCATGCTGCGTAGATTCTGGGGAGAAATGGATATTTTCAGGTAGTAAGGAAAGTAGTATGGCAATATTCTGTTTAAGTACAATCATTAATGTAAAATAAATACCCATTGCTGTTTTTTGCAGAAGCATTCCCTGTAGTTACTCTAGACAGAAGACCAGGAGTGACCTATGAGTGGTGAATAGCTCAACTATTTGCATATAAATAGTGGGGGGATTTTATTATTTTTATTAGACAATTCTCAAATAACAGCAGAAAAAGTGTGCTTTTTTGTTGTATTTGTAAATTAGGGTGATTTATCTCATTTCTTTCTGTGGGCCTTGCTTTTATTTCATCCCATCTTGCATATCTTATAGAGATCTCTGTTCCACAGAGCTAGGCAAAGGTTGGGGCAGGCCAGCGGGGACAACTGAGGACACCCAAGCTCATTGCGTATGCATGAAGGGAACGGATGCACAGTCGAGAACCAGGCCATGCTGCCACCTTTAAAAGCAGCCAGTCTGCCCTAAAAACCAGTCCTAGCTCATACTCTTGGAGCACATTTTTTTTTGTGATGCTTCTTTATAGGTACAGCATTCTCCATGTTTACTGGACTTGACACCCTTGCAGGTGTCTCACTGATCCTGTAGCTTAGAGCCAGTGGTTTCACCTGCACGATCAGGTTCAAGCTCTACCCTCATGATACCTGGGAAGCAAGCAGTGTCCTTCATTATTTTATATTGTTTTTTTTCATCCTGGGCCAACAAGAATATTGGATGCAATACTTGTGAGGCTCATGTTAATGTAACATGGCAAAGGAAAGTTGGCTTGCAGGTGCCCAGCGCTTCAAGGACATGGTCAGGTTTTAGTTCTGAACTGCAAAGGTATCTCAGCTGATGACTCCCAAGGCTTTTTTCTTTAAGGAAATGTCTTCTGTGTAGGATGTCCATCACAACAGGGTGGGTTTGTGAGGGATTGAGAGAGCTGACAGTGTCCTGGACACTTCTTTCTGAAACCTGGCTTCAAACAAACCTCAGAAAATTCCCATGAAAAATGAGTTTGAGCTCCAGTCCTTTCCATGGCTTTTCAGGTGTGTGTTGCAGAGACGCAACAGGCCTTGTCAGAGAGTCAAGGGACCCTCTTTGAGAACAATCCTGAACAACTTGTGAGGGTTGAAAAATCATGAAATCCTGAAATTCTTCAGGAAATCTTGGATCACACTTGCCAGGACCAAGCTCCATACTGCCCCCATTTTACACAGATGCTTTAAACTGGGAGAAGTTTTGGGATGAGAAAGAGTTCTTGGGCAATTCTTCAGCCCCAAAAATGTAAAGGGAAGCCTGGAAGAAAAAAAGAAATCAGAGGTGGACCTTAGCCAGGTTGTTCAGTGTTTTTATAGCTCCTGTTATTGTAATCTGCTCTCCAGAACATTCCTCAGAATACCTGTAGTTCACAAGCGAAGCTTCTCCTTCTCCTCCATGAAAGAATAATTTTGATTTGTTTTGTTTCAGAGCTGGAAAAGGAGATCGCCAGGAGGCCAAAGAAAGTCTGCATTGTTAAAGTGGTGGGGACCAGGAACCTGTGGAAAAACATCGTAGTGTTGTGTGTGAACTCGTAAGTCTGATCTCTTCGTGTTTGAACGGGTGTCGGGCTGGTGAACTGGAAGCAGGAGTGGGTAATGATGGGGGTGTTCCTCCATTTCTTAGTGTGGAACCCTTCATTAGTGTCTTTGATAAATGGTCCTAGAACAACACCAGCTGTTGCAGGGAACTATTTTTTATGGCAGATGTTCAGGAAATCGCTGACCGTTTCAGGCAGCAGCACCACGAGTCTTCTTGCGTGTTGTGCTGCAAATACATTGCTTTTGCTAGTGGTCCCGCAGGTCCCAGCCACATGCTGGTACATGCCCATGCACATTGACCTCTGCTGCTGCCATCCTGGATGCCAACATTGCATGCCAGTAGAAACAAGCCTGCCTCCCTTGTACAACAGCTGTCCTTGACAGGTCTTCAAGAGCAGATTGCGAAGTGCTTCAGCTCTCCCAAGTCATGCGCAGGGCACACAGGGACGATGTGCTGTCTCACACAGAGCAATGTGATTCCCGTGTCCTAAGCATAGGACATAATGCCCATAGGCTTGGGCATGCCTATGTGGCCCAAAACCAGGCATCTGCCTGAGAGTTTTGCAGGTTACAGGCTCTGAGACTTTCAGTCCCAAACTGAGCACCCTGTAAAGACGAACTAGGTGTGCTGCAAATTTGGCCTGTAACCAAATCCAAGGTTGCAGCAGCAGGGGCAGATTTTCTCATTTTTCTGTCTCATAAAACACCCATATTTGAAAAAAAAAAACAAAAAACAAACAAACAAAAAAAGGGAGGTGGAGAGAAGACTGGAAATCCTCCATCCTCTACTCTCTTTAGAAGTACGTAGCTCTCTTGTGGCTTTTTCTTCATCACGTCAGGGATCTACTCCGCAGCCTTCACTGCTGCTAACAGGCACAGGGATCAGTGGTAGCCCAGAGATGACAGCCCCCATGCTAGGCTAGTCACTGAGAGGCACACAAGCTTGGGGGCGGGGGGGGGGGGTCTGTTTCCAGCAGAGCTGTTGCAGAACCAACTCTGTTTTTATAATTTTGTTTCTCTCTCCCACCTACTGGTGGGTGACTCCCTCTGTTCTGAGACAGCATTTCCCTCTTAGGCTGAGCTGGTACATGGAACAGCCAGTGTTAACGTTATTTGTGAAGAGCCTTTACGTGAGAAGTTCTCCCCTTCTCCCTACCTCTTTTTAATTACACACACTTGGAAATACTCTAAACCAGAACTAGGCAGCCCAAAGAGTGACTTCTGGCAATAGCACACGGAGGCTGTTTGCTGTCCAAGTAGAGAGTGAAGCAGATGTGTGCTTGAGGAAATAGCTTTCATGTTTGTTTTTAGGGGGTGTGGGGAAAAAAAAAACCCACAACAAACTATTTTATTTTAATTCTGTTATTCCTGTTAGACAGAGCTGTGCTAAATTATAACAGCATTAAAATACAGGGAAGGAACCTTTTGCAAGGAATGAGGAGACATCAAGGGAGATAAATGTATTTAGTTTTAAAAGCAACTGTTCTGAGCTGCTCAGCAAGTTAAGATAATAGAGTAATTCCTGGGGCATCAGGCTGGAAAGCAAAGTCCAAATGATACATTAATTTAGTTTATAGGTCATGGCCTAAATAACTTCAGCAAGCGTGTTTGCATGGACAGAGAGAGAGAGAGAAGACACACACTAGTTAACTCTGCCCTCATATTAAATATTGTTTTGTTGATTAATATTTCTCTTATGGGAGGAGTCAGTTGTATTCTAGATATCCAAAGCAAATGACATTCTCGTGTAACAGCGAGTACTTGTGGTAGGTTTTTATCAGGGGGAAGTGGTAATGGGAATGTATTTTTGAACTGTAGTGCTGGTTCACAAGATCACAGGAGAAATTCCCCAAGCTGTCATGCACACAGCGATTGTGTATTCCCCCAACCATTTATATCCAGTTTATCCTGACGGCACTTCAAATTCATGACGTTTAGGCAGATAGAGGTGTATCAGTGTAATATCACTGACGTTTACTTTTTTTTGGAGACTGGGATCTGTGCCCACTGCTCTGTCAGGCGACAGAGGTTGCTTGTACCCTGATGTTGGGTAAGAAATGATGCCAGCAGATTGCAGATGTCTGGTTGAAGAGGGATGTTTCTTTTCATCACTGCTTATTTTTGCAGTAGCACCCAGAAGTCAGAGTTGAGTCTTTTTGCAGTAGGCATTACATTCCTGCAGCAGCAGAAATGTTTCCTACATTAACCTGTTCCTATATTGAGTGACATCGTGGTGAGTGGCTGCTTTCTCAGCCATGATCCCCTCTTGGCCTCTCCTGTTTCCCCTAGGCTAACTGGTTACGGCATACACCACTGTTTTGCGAAAAGCATGATGGGGCACGAAGCGAAGATGGCAATTACACACAACTTCTATGCGGACTACTACACCATGGCTGGCATTGCGCTGGCATCCTGCCTCGCCATGTGCCCGGTGGTCGGGTTTCTGGGGAGGAGAGGAGGACTCCTGCTTTTCATGATCCTTACAGCTCTGGCATCGCTTCTGCAGCTGGGCCTTCTCAACTGTAAGTTTGGGAAGAAAGCTTTTCAGGTCACAGGGAGTTCAACATGCAGATAACGGACCAGGATATACGAGCGTTTCCTTTGTCTTTCTCAGATTTGATGTGCCGCACACCTGCTTCATTCAAGAAGCTGGGTTCACTTAAAGGATTCCCCAAACACTCGTTGTCTTAGGTTCATTAACAAGAGGCATTGTGTTTTGGATGAGTCCCTGTAGAAAAGCTTGTTGAGCATTGATGCTGCTTCTAGGGCTGTCACTTAAAAACAAGCAAACAAAAAAATGCTTTTAATTTTATTTCCCTGAAATTGCCTCCATGGAAAGAGCTGGTATAGGGAAGGGAAAACTTCCCCATTTGAATCTGCTTCTCAAACAGCCTCAGAACCGAACAGGTATTAAAGCAGTAGGTGTATGTCCTCTGCCTGCTGTGAGCATCTTGCCACGTGCAGGTAATACACGGGTAGCATGGAACCATGCAGCTGAGAGGCCCTGCTTGTCCGTGTGAATGTACACACATGATCTGGTGAGGTGACACAGCTTTTGAAACAGGTTATTCCTGCCAAAAGCAAGAATGTCCCACCTCCTCACTCGCAGGCTGAGATCTTTCTCTGGCCCTTTTAAGCTGCTTCAGCTATTAAAACTGCAACAGAAATACTCCCTTTCCTTTTTTTATTATATTTTTGTCTTAATTTTGTGATGGCTGAGGAAGTAGAACTTCATGGATCGAAACAGAGGCAAGGTGGATGTGCTCTGCACCCTCACAGTTGCCAACCATTAGACCTCTGTCCCATGAAACCTCACCGCTAGGAAGAGGGTTGAGACATGCCTTGGACAAACATCAGAATGATGGTTTTTGCTGGCTTTCATTTCTAAGTTTAGAAGTAATTAAGGGCTTTAATGAGAGTTTTTTGCATTGAGGATGGAAAGGTTTCACATTCCTGCATGCGGAGGGCAGCCCTGAGCCCAGGAGGAATCTTCCGGATTTACAGACTGCGTTTCCTGAAAGAATTTACTAAGCTAAACACTGTTTGTGGGAGGAACAGGGAAACTCTTTCATGGCACAGAGGAAACTCCAACATCACGACTTTTTGCTCCCAACTTGGCACAGATGTTTACATTCCCTTTAAGCGCACGTTTGCCATGTCCATCAGTCCCCACCAAGCAGGAAAAGCCCCCAGCCCCATCTCATCCCCAGCCCATGACAAACTGTGACTATTCACATCCACACTGTGCATGTGTGTGACCTTCTGAAACTCCACCGTCATGTGGTGGTGTCCATCAGGATGTCTCTACACTAAATTTGTCTGGATTTTTTTTTTTCTTTTAAGGAACTAAAATTATTTTTTGAGGCTCTTGAGATAATAAACACGCAGTTGTTTAGTAGAAAGAAAATGTTCCAGAGTCATTAGTCTGCTCCAGAGCCATGGGAGTCTGGTTCCATATTTTCATCAGCAAAAAAGGAATGATGGAGGTGGGAAGGAACTCCCTGTAGGAATCATTGCAACCTTTTCTCCGCCTTCCCTGCTCTGCCTTCACCATTTGTGAGGAGGTAAAAAACTCGAACTTCAGAGCAGCTCATCTCCCCCTGCTCTAGACCGTGCCCCCCTTCTTCCTCAGAAGAGCTAGACAGTGTTTTGAGAGAAGCAGTGACCCTGCTGATTACAAAATCTGTTACAGCCTCCTGCGTGTTTTAGCTTAGCATAATTTGGGTGTAATTAGCAAATGAAATCAGATTTTGAGGAGGAGGGTGACAGAGGCAAAGAGGTTTTCTCCATCAGCAGCAAACCCGCGTTGGACCTTGAGGTTTCCTGTGTTCAGCCCTTCCTCCTGACCACGAGGTGGCACCTGGGACATTGCAGGAGCCTGGTGGGAAGTCACCAGCAAAACTGCACCCAGGTCATGCCGCTGCCCAGTACTGCCATGCATTCCTTTAAGGTTAGGACACATGGCAGCTGGTGGCTAGCTTGGGCCACCAGCTCAGGGTTTTGGCAAGGAAGAGGTCTCCCATCAGTGTAACAGTGCTGATGCAGTGTGTTTTCCTCTCTGACTACAGCTCTGCTGGCAATTTCCTTGGGGCTGTAGCAGGAGAGTTTTTCTTCTTCCTCTTCGCTGACATCAGAAGAGACCTTTGTGCTAATCCCAGTGGTAGTTCTGGGGTTCTTAATGGTGCTTTACCACAGCATTTGTTATCTCTGTCTCATTAGCATTCTGTCCTCCAGCTGAAACGGGCCTGGAAATGGCATGTCCTATCTGGTGGCCCAGTCATGGCATGGGACAGAAGTGTAGAGGGAGTTGGGGTCTCTCTGGGGTTTACCTTGTTTCTTTTTTTCCTCTGTATAAATTGCATACATAACAACAGTATGTTCATGTTTCCTCTCCCTTTCTCTTTTATTTTTATCTTACTCTACTTCCCATGGTCTTGGATCCAGTAATCGGAAAATACAGTCAACTTCCAGACTCAGGTATGGTTTACAGATGGGTTTCCACCATGCAGGAAATGGTCCCCCAGGGGTGGTGGATCCAAAATGGAGGGGCCAAAGCACTCAGAGTGGAGCTACTGCTGCAGAGGGGTGCAGGAGGAAAGCCCACTTCTGCAGTGCCTTGTTTATATGCAGTCTCCTGGTGCATCACAGAATATCACAGAATATTAGGAGCTGGAAGAGGCCTCGAAAGACCATCCAGTCCAAGCCCCCTGCCTGAGCAGGATCATCTAGAGTAGCATCCCCTCTACATATTCTGACTTGCCTCTACATGTCGAGTGAAGGTGCAGAGGTCCCCCAAGGTTTATTTTTAGATACAGAGCAGTGCTTCCTTTGGAAGTCTCCTTCTCACAAGCAACCTTCCCAATTCGGTCTTTTCCATACAGATCTGAGATGCCAAAGTCCCTCCTGACAAGGGTGACTAAAGCACCTTAGAAAATACTTCCCTGGGCACCCTATCCCAGCCTGAAGCAGAGCAGTCATGGCTCCCTGCGGGGTCAGTGGCACAGCTTCAACCTCCTACGCAGGAGGTGCCAAGGAGCCTCAGAGACCTGCAGTTTGCAAGGTGCCACCCTCAAATCCCTGTCTGCTGGCAGTATTTGACCTCTCCCACAGACTTGGGGTGTGTTGCAGAAAGGGCTGAGCCCTGTAGCATGTTTCAGAAGTTGTGACCTAAGAGCTCCTAGGGCCTTTTGCTCTCATGAGAGCTGGTATCTTCAGTGAGAACAAAAGCAGGTGTCCCTTTTTGTTGGATCCAACCCAGAGTGTGCCTGCTTGGGGCTGCACGCTGATGAGCAGCCCTTTCCCCAGGCAGATCTTGGGACTTGGCTGGAAGCAGGTTGGGGTGGGGGTGGGATTGCTGCAAAGCTCCAGTCCCTTCCCCAGCACCTCTGTGGGGCATGATGTGTACTCCTCGTATGGCACAGTAGTCTGTGAACAGCCTCCTCCCTGGCCAGGAAAGTCCACGTGAGGTTGTACAGCCCTGGATCAAATATCCTTGTCCTCAAAAGGTGGTGAGCAGGGATCAAGCAAGGGGCTTATCATCACTGTGGCCAGTTTCCTTTAGCTTTGTTTAGATTTACTGGGGTTTCTCCTTATGCTTGATAGACAGTGTTCTCTCTCAGAAACCTTGCTGCCAGCCAGCCGTGAAACGATTGAGCAAACAGCCTTGTGGGACACAGGTACAGGGAGAGCTTCACGGTCCTTGGCACTGGCTTTTCTTGCCCAGAGCTGTCAGGAGAACTCAGCTGTCAAGCTAGGCAGTTTGCAGACTGATCACATGCAGGGGCTTAGCCTGGAGGTGGGAGCACTTCTATTCCCTTCCCCTCCTGTCCTGTGAGCCTCTCCAGTGCCTAAGCCACTGAGCTATTACAGGTGTTTGGCAGCTTGACGTCTGCCTCCACTTGTCTGTCAAATGTGGGAGGGAAGTGGCTGGTGCCTAAAAGACTGCCCAAAGATGTGTTTTGTCTTGGGTTCTACCTTTTCTGTGGTGGCTGGGAATAAGTAATTTGGAGATCACTGCTATTTTTATCATGACATTATTTTTTTCGAGTATGTTTGTGTGCGGGCTGCTTGGGAAATGGACTTTATAAATACCGGGTTTAAATTAGTATTACAGCAGTGACTCAAATTCTTGTCTAGGGAGAATGAGTAACGTAAACCTGTTTTGTTTCCTTCCTTGGAGGTTTGGCCCCATTCTCACTTTTTATGAACACATTTGTCCTGACAGGTATGAGTGACAGCGTCAAAGACAAGTTCTCTACTGCGTTTTCCATCGTGGGTATGTTTTCTTCTCATGCCGTTGGAAGCCTCAGTGTGTTCTTCTGTGCTGAAATCACACCTACAGTAATCAGGTGAGACATCAGAGCACCCATCTTCAAGGGATGTGGAAGAAATTTGATCGAAAACTGGCTTTGTAGCTGCACACGTTGTTTGGGAGGGGAAATCCCCCGTAACTGGGAGACCTTGCAGCAATTTTGGGGCCACTTTTCAATTCACTGTCGCTGCAGTCCATCTGCCTAAGTCAATGCCTGCCTGTAGACAGAGAGGCTTTGTTTCCAATGGCTCCACCTTGTGTCCCATCGTGGTGATCATCATCAGGCCAGGAATCACATGAATTGTGCTTGTTCTCAGTTTGCTACGGTAAGGGTTGAGCCGTGTTAATTGCTTCACTTGCTCTGCTGGATGTACAAGCAGTGACCAGCCGTGTGTAAGAAGAGACATTCCACGGGTGTGCAGAGGAGGACGTAGGTGCAGGGAATCCCCCCCTGCCTGTGTCGGGCAGGTTAATCGGGCCAGCTGCAGGGGTGCTGCGGTGGAAAGGGCTTGTGAGGTGTGGTGTGAAACAGCTCTGGTGAGTATGGGTGTGCTGAGAGCCTGTGGTCCTGCCTCGCCTACAGCACCCGTGTGAGGGGTCACGGTGCTGCGGATAAAGCCGTCTTTCTCTCTGCACCCACCTCTGTCTCAGCAGAGGCTCAAAGTTTTTCTAAAGAGGAGCACTTGTGTCCTGGGCAGTAGTAGAAATCGGGCAGATGATCTTCGCTGGAGAGCTTTGTGTGAAATGTCTTTGTGTGGTCAGGGTTTTGTACCGTTGTACGTGCTCACTGTTATCTTTCCTAGCACAAAGGTTGTGCTTGTGCGTTCCAGATCGTGCTTTCAGCAGTGCCACAGCGATTTGGGAGTCTGCCCTGACTCCACTGACTTTCCTGGGAATGTAGGTCATACGGGTGGGAGGGAGAGCAGAGGGAAAAGGACGCTTTTTTTTTTTTTTTTTTTNATTCTATGCCTTTTCAATAACTTTGCAAACATGTTCTAGCAAAGCTGTCAGTTGAGTACCCACAGTCTCCTTGATCCATGGCCTTTTCTTCCCAGCTATCTGACTTTGTGAATGTATTTTACAGATAACATTATTTCCATCGGGAAAGGCAGTGTGAATGGTGAGGAGATTATACAGCAGCCCAAAACGCTAACAGCTATTTACTTATGTGCATGTCAGTCAGCTCGGTGTTTTTACGTCTCTTTAATTTTCTCCTTGTCTCTGTTTAAAAGACATACAGATAAGGAACTGGCCACATCAGTCGGAAGAGAATCTGCCAAGTAAGCTTGGATGTGTAGTGTGAACTTGGAAAGCCTGTTTTCCTCTTAAATCACTTACGTTGCTACAGTGGAGGAGACAAAATCCTGGCTGGGAGCCAAAATTCTGCTTTCCCTGACTGCTGGGTGACATCAGGCCGGCGACAATAGCTGGACATGCCTCAGGGTCCCTGTTTGTTGGACAAACAAGGATGACGATGGTGCTCTGCTGTCCGTCCTACGCCAGGAAGCTCTTTATGACATCCACTCAGGGTTGTAATTAGTAGGTGGAGCTCAGGCCAGTACATAAACATGTCTCAGGCAGAGGTGTGGTTAAGCTCCCTCCTCTCTTGCATTTCAGTGGCTCCAAAATAATTCTTCAGGTGCCATTTAGTGTTTCAGAGCACCTTAATAGGCTTTTGCTTGTATCTTGTGGGTTTCCCTGATCCCTTTACCTGTAATCCCCCAACATCCCCCTGCCCTTATCAAGGTGGCAATGACATGATGACCAACCCATAGCATCTCTCCAGCTCTACTGTTGTGTTGTTGAGATAAATGGCTACAGCAACCAAGGAGGAAAGCAACCCCCTTCATCCCCAAGGGCTGCTGCCACCTTCCAGAGACACTAAGATCCCACGCTGCCATGCAGCACAGAGGTGTCCTTTGTACCTTTGTACTGCACCCTGGACTCCTGACCTAGGTACGAGAGCTTCACCAGAGAGCTCCTGTTCCTTGCACCAGGGGCTTCAGTTCAGAGCTCCTTCCAAACACTGAATTTAAGCACTAAGAGACAATGATACTCAATCTCTAATAATCCTGATGGGAACACCACTACATGTTGCATGGATATGAAAGAGGAATAGGCTGAGGAAAGAATGATGTGTCTTCTCCCTGTCCTCTCTGTGCTTGGTTACTAACAAGTGGAAGAGCAATCTGGAGTTTTGTTTCTCCTGCTTTTTCCCCCACCCAGCCAAAGAAGTGAAGAGTGGGCAGCAGTGGCCAAATTAGGAGCTTTAGCCAGCAATAGCTACCTCAAGTCAAATTTCCAGCAGGGTGCAGTGCCATTTACTGGGACCTGACCTTTCAAAGGTGATGCCTATCCCTGTGGGGCTCAGGGTGTGTGCTGGTGTGCTACTGAAGCTCTGCTCCAGGACGGAGCATGCAATGAGGTCACTTATACACTGGAAAGGCAGGGAAATCCACAGAGGTTTTTGGAAGCTGACTTCAAGAAGTGGCTGAGCTGACTGGACAAAGCCCTAAGAAAACCTGCTTGGAATTCAGTGCTGAGAAGAGCAAGTCCCCGTTCTTAGGTTTGGTCCGAGCAAAGGCTATCAGCGAGGATATTCTGCTGTTATCCAGAAAAAAAAGCTGCAGTAATGAGCGAGGAAATTCTCCCCCATCATTGGGGAGGCTCTTTCTAATGGTAACATTTTGGACCAAGGTCCCTTTGCAATTTGCCTGTGTCAGGACCATAAGCCTCATGTGGGCGTGCAGAGGTCAGGGAAGTGGGTCTGATCGCCCATGGGAAATCTCTTCACAGCAGGCCCTGCTGGTGCAAGGGGAGAAGTTGGGGGTCACTGTGGGTGCCAGCAGTCCCCCCACTCCTTCCTTTGGCTCTGGTCTGCACCTTGGAGTGTGTTTGAAATACCAAGTTTGGTGCCCTGCTGTGGGAAAGCACATACTGAGGAGGAGCAGTGCCTGAAAACACCCCGAGCATTTTTGGTCTCCACCTGCTCCCTCACAGTGCCTGTGAAAGCAGAACGTTATGAGGGCATTGTCTCTTTTGCCCTGTACCCATTTTCATGAAGAACAGCAAAAAATTCCTGATGGTGTTTTCAGCTGCTTTTTTTTTTCCATTTCTATATTTGCAGTGTAGTAAATCATGAAAAGAAAAACAACCCTCTAGTGGGACGCATGCAAAAATGTATTTTTGAGCCTTCTGCCAGGTTTTGATGGCGCTGGGTGAAGTAACACCTGCTCTGTTTACTGATACCTTATGGAAAACCTTTTTTGCCCTTCTTCCACTCCAAACCTGGAGCTGCTTGACCAGTAATGACAGAGCCATCTTTGTCGTTGCCTCTCCCTGTTTCCTTTCTGCTTGCCCGATGTCCTTCTGCAACAGCTTTTAAAACTCACCTCAGGTCTTTCTCAGTGGTTGAGATCCAATTCAGCCATAGCAAACACTGATGTAAATGAGCCGGGCTTTTGTCGCTCCGGAGCCAAGTTGGAGTGGGATTTGCCATGCATTCGGGGCTGGCTGCGTTGATTACGCGGGCGAGAGGATTAGTGGTGTTGCAGGGAGGCCAGTTGCACAATGGCCACATTCAGCTGCGTTTGGAAATTGCCGATGGAAAGCTGGCACGTTTTTGAGAAGGGATTTCACCGTATTTGGAAAGATCGTCGTTGGCTGCAAAAGATGCTCTGCAGAGTCTGGAGAGTTAGAAGATACACACATGAATTTCTGATACAGTCAGTGTCCCAAGAACATTTTTTTTTTTTCTGGAACCTGTGCTTGCTGCCCTTCAGCTGTCTAATAAGCAGCTGTGGATGTTGGAAGGGATTGGGTGAAGATCAGCTTTAAGACAGTGGTTGGTTGAGTGACTTTGGCATTTGTAGGCTGTTGTGATTGCTAGTATGGTTAGTTGGTGACCCTTTTTTGTTTTCCTAGCAGTTCTTTTGCCTTCTGCAGCTGTCTTCTGTGAAGTCCAGTTATCATTAATAATTGCATCTCCGCCTCTGGGCCAGGAACTGAAGCACCTGAAACCCGTCTGGTCACCAGAGGGTTTGGGAATAGATGGTATTGATAGGAGAGTCAGGAGCAGAGGGATGGTTATTAGTTAAGCTCACAAGAAGACCTCCCTCTGCAGACAGCAAGGTCTTTAGAAAAATCAAAAACAAGCTGCTGTTTGCTCTCTGAGATATTACTAAATGAGTCAGTTGAGAGTGACACTCTACCAGCCCAAGCCTTTGGTTGTGCCACAGCAGGAGGATGGAATGATCTGCCCCAGAAAAAAAACCCATGGTACTGTTTCCCTGCAGGGTGACCAGTGGGTACAGGCCCCAGAAGCACAGGATGTGCCCCATAATGAGGTGGGCACACGCGTGTGGCCAGATTTGTGCCAGGCAGTCTGGCCCTGGCACCTGCAGAGACATCAGGGAGCAAGAGGAGGAACTGCAAGAGAGGTTCCTCGCATGGCCCAGTGTTGGGGAAGAGCACCAAATTCAGTTTGCACCAGTGGCTTCCATGCTTGGGGCTGAGGCAGATGAGGTGGTTTTCACACTTTTTTGTTTTTCTTTTTTTTTTTAATTTAATGTGCTTTCACTCCTTTTTTGGTGTGCATAATGTATAACCTCAATACATGAGCACATTGCATTTCATAAATAAGCATGTGTGCCATAAAGGGTATTTTATACAGTTACCTATTTACAGTTTAGGCATTTCACCAACATCAACCTTTTCATAACTCCTTTCTGTGATAAAAGAATGCACGAGAGCAGCAAGAGTGAATTGAGGTACCTACCTTGATTTGTCCCATCAGTTAAGAGGAGGTCTTGGTTTTTAATCCCAAACTCTTGTTCTCCTATTCTGAACACCACCTATGCATTCTCCTTTTTAATTCCTGAAAATGATGCGTGTTATGACAACATCAGCGTTGTTGAGAGGTTTCAGCCACAACACATTTTTACGGGGATAATATTTCAGCCCTCGCTGTGTTTGGTATAATGGATCACGGCAGTGGCCTGTAAAGTCTAATCTACCTCTGCCAGATACTTTGGAGGCAGCCAAAACTGACTTCCACAGCTACTGCTCCTTGGTGTGCCTTGTCTAAGCTGAGAAAGGCTGCCACACTCAGCAAAATCTGGTTTCCCCCCGCTGAATATGGTGATGCTTGGACATGGGAATAGTTTGGAGGGCTGTCGACAGGCTCATGTGGTGACACTTGTTTCTCCTTAGGTGGGGGCAGTTATTAGGGTGGGAAAGGAGACTTAAGTGAGTATAGTTATTTCCCTGCACAGAGCCAACTAGGCAGTGACTACCTACAACAGCAAAGCGACTCCCCAGTGGGGTAGTTGTACAGCAGGAAAGCTGGGGGCAAACCCGGTTTGCCTTAGGGATTTTGGATGCCCTGGGTGTGTGCTAGATGGAGGGGGAGTGCGGGGGGGGCATGTTGGGCCTCTATGGGGTCCCCATGCCAATGGGTCTGCACTGGCAGTAGCAGGATGCGGGGCCAGGCTCTCACCTCTGCTGTGTTTGCAGGGGAGGAGGGCTGGGGCTGGTCCTGGCCAGTGCGGGCTTCGGCCGCCTGACTGCCCCCATCATGGAGCTCCACAACCAGAAAGGCTACTTCCTCCACCATGTCATCTTCGCCTGCTGTACGCTCATCTGCATCATCTGCATCCTGCTGCTTCCAGAGAGCAAGAACCAGAACCTGCCTGAGAACATCCCGGATGGGGAACATTACACCCGGCAGCCCCTCCTGCCGCACAAGAAGGGGGAGCAGCCCCTGCTCCTGACAAACTCTGAACTCAAGGATTATTCTGGCCTCCACGACTCAGCAGCTGTGAGCGACGGGATCTCGGAGAACACCACTGCCAATGGGATGAAGTCGATGTAACTGGGTGGATTATTTTTTCTTTTTTTTTTTTATTTTTTTTGGTTGGGTTTTTTGGGTTTTCCTTCTCTTTCTTTTGTATTTTATTTGATGCTGTTGTGCAGGAGGAGCAGCACTTTGGGCAAAGGTGTTTTGCACAGATTTTACATACCAGTGATGGAGCAGACATAGACTTGTGGGAATTCAACTCTGCTGCTAAAGCAACTTTTGGGATCTTCAACTGTTGTGCAGATTACTCTTGAAAAAGTATGGGAGAAAAGACTCATTTGAGAAAAGACCTGACTGGAGGTAGCCCTTCAGAACTCTTTTTTTTTTTTCCTGCCATTAAATATGTATATTTATTTTGATTTATTCTCAAGAAGCACTTTATTTCCTTTTCCTTTCATAGATCACAAAAATGAAGCCATCTTATTATAAGAGGTGCAGCCATTCCAAGAAAGAAACCACGGGGTGGGGGTGGGGGTGTGTTTTCTGTTTTGTTTTTGTGTTTCTTTAAAGGACAGAGGGATCCACTGCAAAGTTGAATCGACTGAACTTTAGATTTGTGCAACATTCTTCTGCCTGTCTAGAAAGTCCAAGTGCCCAGGTTGCCTGCTGTGTTTGTACACGCCAAAAAAAAAAGAAGCGAATCCTGTTGTGACTCTGACTGCATTTTAGGCAGCGTATGTTTGGTTCGTATAGACCATGTGTGCTTGAAAGTTACTTTCTAAATTAGTACCTCTTCTTTTTTTTTGCCTTCCTTTCACCAAAAGCAGTGAAGAAAATCCTACCCAGACAAGGTGATTTAATCCATTAATCTATTTTAGATGGTTTGGTTCCCACTGCTCTTTAAGAGTAATGTATATATATGATGTAAATGATTTGACCAATGATGCAAAAATTTGTTTTGCTGAGAACGGCTTTAATTGCCAAGAAGCCCAGAATCTCTCATTGACTCCTCCAGAAGAGCACAGACCAGGAACAAAAAGTGAGGGGCATGGGCTATGATCTGTACTACTTATTCCAAAAGGCCGCATGGCTGAGATTCCCGCTCCAGGGAAGTCAGAGTCCTGGCGTTGCCTTTTACCTGTGTTTAGAACTGGGGGGGTTTGTTTTAAGTGGACAAAATGCTTAAGGAATGAATTGATGGCCTGTGATTAATGACTTAGTCTGCTGTTTTCTTGGGGCTCCTTGGAGATGTTTACTGGTTCTGATCCAGGAAGATACCGTGAACTCACCCAGATTGCCCCCCTTCCCAAACTGCTCTCAGAAGACTTTTATATGGGAAATAAAAAACAAGTTTACTTTAAATTGGATGGATCCTACTCTAGGCTAAGCAAATTGACCATCCAGTTTGTCCTCTACTGTGCAGATGGCACTTTGATAGTGGCCTCTTGACTTCTCTCTTCCAGCCCCCAAACCAACTGTTTCCTTCGGCCATCTGCTTCAGGTTCTCACTCCATGAAGATCGTGAGAATCTAGTTCAATGCAAGGACTTTGTAAACAAACAGCTTTCTTACATTTTAGTTAGCCTGCCTGCTCTCCTCCCCACGCCCTTCCCCTTCTCCTTTCTCACTCAGTTTGTGATTGCTCGGTAGGGCAGGCGTTCAAACAAACAGAGCAGCAGGATGTCGATGATGTATTGACTGCCCGTATGACTGCCACTTTGTTTGATGTACGTCTTGCGTTCATTTGTACGCATGGGAAGCGCTCGTTTGCACTTCCATCCTCAACCTTCCCTCTCCCTTCCTCCTTGGCTGTATATATTGTTGATTAACTGCTGTTCCTAACGATTTCCATCCTCCATTAGGCTGCCGATGTCCTCTTACAGGCCCCAATAAATCAGAGACACATGCTCCCGGGCGGGCGATGCGGCAAGTAGCGCAGCCTCAGACACTGATGAGTGCAAGGGGACAGGTAGACCTGCAGAAGCGACAGAGATTGTTGTGTTCACAGTAACGATGTTGTCCTAAAGCTGCTAATTTTTGTACAGAGGATGTGGACATTTGGGTTCTTCTTGAGCCTGATAAGAAACACTGGACCAGTTGATGGTAGTTTTGCCCAAAGTTACACTACTGTTTTTTTTCACCTTTGCGAGACTTGCTGTGACAGCGAGAGCCCAATCTTCCCGACGCTCGAGTTTTATTGTCGAGCTTGAGGGTGGCTGCTTCTCTTTTTGTTCTGTGCCGAGACTTCTGCACTCTGCATTCACCTAAGGCAAAAAAACCTACCCCAGGACTTCCCCGTTCGTGCAGTATTCACGTGCCAAATTTGTGCAATAACTTTTGCCTTGGATATGAGCTGCTCATTGCAAGCCACACACGTTGGGGGGCGGTGGGAGGGTGGGGAGGAAATGGGTTCACAACAAAAACTTGAAGAAGCAAAACAAACCTTAATGGTAAAGGGCTTGAAAGCAGAGGAGCGCAGAGGCGGAGAGCGGCGTCCTGCCATCCATCGTGCCGTGGAGCCAGCGGCTCCTTCGTTCAGTGGTGTCTGTGCATTGCGTGCTCAAGCTACGGTACGGCTCTTGTAGACCATCCATAAGCCTATCCTAACCTGGCTGCTTCCAGCACAGCCAGCGGTCCTGGTGCACCCGGTCCTGGTGCGCTCACCACTGTTGTCCACAGCGCTTTATCGTTTCCTATTCTGGTGGTTGCTCTCTTGTGACAGACAGGCCCAGGGAAGAAAACAGTTGTTTAAGCATATTGGTTTTTAGGTAATAAGCTAGGTGACAGGAACTTGCAGCATTTTGGGGTTTTTTAGTTCTAAAATTGACTTGATTTGCTGCTTTTTTGTCTGAAACCAGGTATTTGGTACTGATCTTCTGCAAGGTGGGGAGCCCCAACATCTCAAGTTGGCCTGGCCCTCCACCTCTGTCATGACGATAAAACACAAATTAATTTCCTGCCTCTGGAGCTCTGGTTTTGCTCCTTTTCCTGAAAATATGAACACTTCTGTGTTTGCTGTTTTATTTCTTCCACACACACTCGGAGTTGGGAAGCTTTTAGCTAAGCGTAGCTGCTGTGGCGGAGTCGGGTACCTGGTGATGTAGCAGGACAGAAAGGAAATGCAGAGATGCTTAACATCCTCTGCCCAGTCCCACGGTGGGATGGGGCGCGCAGTCTGCTGCACCATTGGCTCCTCAGCCACGTCTCTTCCACAGCCATCACCAGGAAAAGCTTTTCTCAAGTGGCTCCTTCTGGCCACCACAGCAGGAGAAGCCGTCAAAGCTGTCCTGTCCATTTTGGCCTTTTTTCTGTGAACCTTCAGTAACCTCTAAAGCCCATCAGTGGATTTTTATTTTGGGTTTACCGTTTAAGGGCTTTCTTCCATCTTTGTGAGTTTAAACAAAAAATGTGAAAGTGATGTTATGCTTGATCCTGGGGGGAGGGTTCCCCCTTTTATGGTTTCAGTACTGCTTTTGTTGCCAGACACGCTGCAAATGGCTAACGACAGTCACCCCTTTGCAAGTGTTTTGTGGCACCTCAGAAAGGAGATTGACTTGTTAGTTTTGTTAACTGGGTGGGGGTGTTTTGGTTGGGTTTTTTTTGTTTTGTAATGGAAGTATTTTAACTGTTGCCACTTCCTGGAGCCACACACTAAAGGTCACCAAATTGGAAGCAGAAGTGCCATTAACTGAACTCTGTGAATGTCAAGTCAAGTTGCGCCTGTAGCTGGCACATAAGACAACACTATTAAGCGGGGTTGTATGAACTCCCCCGCTGTAACTTCTTTTTCTTTTTTTTTTTTTTTAAAGAAAATAAAATGAAAAAAACCACCTCATTTTAAATGTATTGTGTAAAATGTTTTGGGAAAGGAGTACGGTGTGCTATGTCTAGTGGGTGAGACCTCCCTCCCCATTTCAGTTTCTGATGAAGTTTTAAAGAATCGTGTTACTGTACGTTTTGATCATGAATAGTCTGGTGGTGCTTCCTCATAGCACAAGCTTAAATCAAGTACTGAAAACAGTCTTACAAGCTAAATGTCTGCATGATGTTACATCTGTTGTACCTACTGAAAAGAACTTTGTATGTAGATGTACAGAATAAAATGACGTTGTCCCATCAGTTTGCTCTCCTTGGTCTGGCTCTCTCACGTTGACTTCTCAAATCACCCAGCAGCAGCTGATTTGACACCTCAGCAAACAGCCCTATTCCCCCTCTGCAAACAGAATGAGCTGATTCAAAATCAGACTAATTGAATCAGAGCGTTGATTTGCAATTAATTACCTTTTACATTCAGTCACAGAAGAACAGTTGACTTGGGTTCCCTGGGTGGCGTTAAATTTAAAAGAAAATGCTGTTCAGCAGTTGCTTTTTCGTATTCTGATCTTGGACTGCAGCCGAGGACTGGCGCCTGTTCCCATCAGGTAAGGAAGGGCCCTCTGCACCCACATCAAACCTGCAGCATCAATGCCACTGGTGTTCAGACCCCTTTGGACAAGAGATTCATCAGGGATTATGACTTCTGCGTCAGCAACCTCTCAGTTACATGTTAAATTACTGATTGTAATTAAAAACGAGCAAGGTAAGTTCATGTTATCTGTAGGCCATTGGGACAGTTGCCTAGCAGCAGTACTAATTGAGTTGGGTTGGGGTTTTTTTGCAATATCAGAAGCTTACATCCAAGTCAGGGTTCACCTTGCAATGCATGAGAAATAACCTGGACTCGCTCGTCAGGTTGCTACACTCGGTGTTCCTCCAAATGGCTGGGAGTAAGAGGTGGTGTCCTGTGGCTGCAAGTGGTCACCACGCCATCGGCTTTGGGGTTGTTTTTTTGGTTTTGTTTTTTTTTTTTGTCTAGTTAACTGACAGCTGCCTATCTTGTTGAACAAACTAGTCCACAGATCTGCCTTTGAAAGGATATCTGCCCAACCTAAAAGCAAGTCCGGAGTTGTAGCATCAGGATGCTTTGTGGTGGTGTCGGTGTCAGTGACTACTCAAGAGTATTCTAACAGGTATGTTCAATTTACACTCTTCTAGCAGCCCAATGGATTTATCCCTTGCTCCAAAAGTGAAGCTGTGCCTTTTCCTTCTTCTTATCCCTCGGGGACATACAGGAATCCCTTTGTGAAAGCCTTCTAGTGTTCCCAGCACCCAAGAGATGGAAGGAAATCCACTGTTTAGCACTACAACCAATGGGGCTAAGAAGAGAGAGCAAGGTAATGTGCATTTTATGTTACAGACTTCCAATACAAAAACCACTGGGTTAGTATTATTTGAACACTAAAATCCGCAACACTGTGTTCAGTACTACTACATAGTAGTATAGCTGTATGGGTAGAACTTGGAACTGATTTCCCAGCAGGTCCCCATACTGTGTGCAGACCAGATGCCACATGTGCGTCTATGACGATATTCTCACATTGCAGTGTATCTTCTACTCTAGTTGGTTATCCCATACTGAGCAGGGTAGCAAATCTGAGGAAAAAAATAAGTCATCCGGGTCCAACTGTATTTACGTCCAGTTGTATTTAATAACAATTGAAAATTCGATCAAAACAATACAAAACAAATAAACTTAATGTCAGTGTGAAAATGGCAATCAGTCTTTCTAAAACAAAAACACCGGCTTAGAATGATGCAAAGTCAGAACTTCTCTGGAAAAGCCATCATTTCTTCTTTGATCCTGTTTTCTATCAGTAAGGTGAAACTGCTGTCTGTGTTTTGAAGATTGTAGCTGACAAATATCTGTTTTTTGGTCTTGCTGGCTAAAACACAAAACAGAGTAGTCAGCCATAGTTCATTCTCATTAAAAAAAAAAAATTAATGGTTTTTAAATAAGCCTTTTAAAAAGCCATACCACACAGGTTTCTAAGACAACATCATCCAGTCCTGCCATGGCAGACTGTTATACAGGAACAGCAGTAGAAGTACCCCAGAGTTGGCATACTGGGAAAAACTACACACATCATTGAAATGGGCAATATTGGCCTGGGGACCATCAAATAGTATTTGACCTGGTGCAAAAAGCCATTGGTAGTTCGTAGAATCATAGAATCACAGACCAGTTTGGGCTGGAAGGGGCCTTAGTGATCATCAAGTTCCAACCTGCCCCACCCCCAGCATGGGCAGAGTTACCTCTCGCTAGACCAAGCTGCTCAAGGCCCCATCCAACCTGTCCTTGGACACCATAAGGAAGGGGGCTGCCACAGCTTCTCTGGGCACCTTGTGCCAGGGCCTCACCACCCTCACAGGGAAGAATTTCTAATAGCCAATCTAAATCTACCCCCTTCCAACTTAAAATCATTCCCCCTCATCCTACACTCCTCTAAAAGGTTCTTATACACACATATACATATCAAATGTACTTAAACAGCACCTTTGAGGCATTTTTCACTATGCAAAGCAATTAATTATCATTTCCCTTTCCAACAGGTTACCAGCTTCCTGGCTCAGTAAGCAGAACTGCTTCTGAAATGCACGGACTCATTTGTCTTTCAAGACTTGGCACCACAAAATGCTGACATAATGCACCACGTTGCTCTGATTGCAGAAAAATTAGTGCTTGGCACTAGATTTTGTGGTATAAAGCAGCATGTTTTGCAAGCACTAGTGCTTCGTTATCATGCCCTAAATGGAAGCAATGCTAATTCTGAACTAATTAATACCATTATCCTATCTAACAAAGCTACATCGTGCACTGCAGCATCAAAACTCAACTTCTTAATTATGTTTATGTAAGAAACGATTGAGTTCCCTGGGATGCTGTTCCAGTTCCCGGGAACACCATGAATCACTGAGGGCTGCTCCCAGCGGGACCTCTTCTGTCCCCACTTCCCTGCGGATGCAATTCAGACATACGGACTCTTGTGAGAGGGGTGTTAGAGGGAAGATCTTGTGCCTCAATGGGAGACCATCTGCAATTTCAGATTAAAGCAGAAAACTGAAGGAAAAAAAAAAAAGGCTTACATAAAAAACACCTTTCAGCAGGGCTGCTTCTCACACAGCTTGACCTTTTCACACCCCTGCACAAGGCCCTCAAAGCTGAGGAGAAAACCTTTCTTGGTAACCCATCATCCAGGATCTGCAGAGTGAAGAGAGGCACTATGGCAGCACAGACCTGCTCCTCTCACCTTATGGACAAGTTCAAGGCCCAAATTTCAGCTTGAAGTGGAGCCCAGTGGGAACAGGAGAATGGACAAGCGTTAGGCGTGAGTTTGTAGACAGCTTGTGCTGGAAAAGAAGTGGTGGAGGGGAACTGCACCCAGCTGGGAAAGACTCAAAGAAGAAGTTGGAGTGATCTTCATCAAGAGACTGACGGTCCCTTTGACTAGAGATACATCTTATGCCAGAGCAATATGGGCAGGTGGTGGGAAACAGTATCTGCACCTAGTACAAAGAGATACAGACAGAAACAGATAGAGGAACAGGAATGTGACAGGTCTTCAGCAAAAAAAAAAAAATAAAAAATACCAAAACCCAAAATAACCAGCACCACAGAAAAGAAAAAAAAAAGAAAAAAAGGAGACAGTTAAGAGCCACCACACCAAATGCAGCTGTTCTCGCAAAGAGCCCAACCATGCTATAAAGAAACCAGCAGGAGAACATGTATGCTGATACATGGCAGTACTGAAACTTCTGCTCCAGGTCAGGGAACCTGGCATTGCAGGAACAAAAGGCAGGTGATGGAAGGTGACTGAGAAGTATATGTTCCGATGGCATTGTACGGTATTTAAGTTAGTGCCTGTGAAGACCAGAATGGAAAAAGTGGTGACAGCATAGGGAAAAAAGAAAAAGTACTCCCCGGCTGTAGATTACCATATGGCAGGATGCTTAAAAAAAGCCACCTTGAAAGTAGAGCTACAAGTAAGTAGTATCTCTGTTGTTATAGAATTTGTAGGAGCATGAAGGATTTAATCTCCCAGAGAAAAACTTAGCAGTAACAGCAAAGCTTGGTATTTCTAGTCAAGGCAGATTTCCTTACTGAGCACTCTGTGAAATTAAGAAGATGCAGAGATGCTTAATGATGATCTTGCAGATCCACTGGGTTCAGCAGAACAAAGAATGTTGAAATAAGTGAGCATGAGCCAACGTAAATTGCTGGACTGACAAAAGCAAGCAGGATTTCAGAAAGAAGATTTCTTTATTTCTCTTCTCAAAACACAGTTATGATCAGGTGAGGAGGAAGCATGTAACTATTCAAAGCCAGGAGTGTATTATTGGCTTTCCCTTTCCAACCAAAGTTAAAAAAGGTCTACAGGCCTCCCTCAATACAGTACACCTTAAGCAGGGCACCAGCAGAACTCTGCCTATAATGAATATAAAAGGGACTGACTAGTAAGGAAAAGAGCAACACATAGGTTAGATGGCACAGGTATGGAATAATACTGCCCAGAGGCCTAGCTGGGCCGCAGCTGGCACAGAAAGCTTAAGACAAAATAACGGAAGATAATTAAAGCACAAACAGAAAGAACAAAGGAAGATGCATTATGCTCTGAGGATAAAGGGTAACCGATATCCCAGTACCAAGCAACACTATCAGTTCTCAGTAACATAGTATGTGAAATTACCAATGTAAATGAGAAGGATCTTGGAAGGAATTAAAAAAAAAAAAAAAGCCACAAAACAGACCACTTACTAGGAGAAAAATCCAGTGACATGGGCAGCCTTTGTCTTATAACACTAAAAAAACTAACATAAGATGTGTCAAGTTACTGCCAACTCTAGCTATGAAATCTGTACTGAATCTTTAAGACTGAAGATGACACATGCACTGAAAAAAAGAAGAGATAGGAGAGTGCAGGAATCACAGAGACAACTTTGAGCTATCAGCTGGACTCCAACCCTACGCAGAAGCTTAGAGCAAGATACAGCCGAAATGAGTAATGAGGAGACTAAAATGGAATAAACTGTTACACTTTATCCAAAGTAAACACTGACTATATTTTTACTAATTGACATAAGGACAGTGTACTAATTACACATACAGAAATCATGTTATACAGCACCCCACAGAATGATTACTTGAAGTGGAAACAATTGAACCCAGTATGTAGAGAAAGAGGTGCCACTGGAGGAGACTATAACAGTGGTTACAAAAAGCTAACTTAGCAGGACGGAGAAAGGATTATAGGACAGTTTTTCAAGGATTAGGCTTGTGAATTTTTTTTATATATATATGCATTAGTAGAAATGGAAAAGAAGTAGGTGTAGACTTGTGAAACTGCCTGACAAAACAAACTTGGTCCATATTGCCTGTAATGAAGATCAGCACACAAATAAGAAGAATTATGTGGTCTTTCCCACTGAAATAACAGATTCATAGAATCTCTATGGAAGAGACCTTCAATATCATAGTCCAACCACAGCCTAACCCTGCCTAGTCCACTTACTTATAGATCATGTCCTCAAGCACATCTACATGCCTTTTAAATTCCTCCAGAGATGGTGACTCCAGCACTTCCCTGGGCAGCCTGTTCCAATGCCTGACAACCCTTTCAATACAGAAATCCTTCATGGTGTCTAAACTAAATCTCCCCTGGTACAGTTTGTAACCATTTCCTCTTGTCCTATCACTTGTTACCTGAAAGAAGAGACCAACTCCCGCCTCGCTGCACCCTCCTTGCAAGTACTTGTAGAGAGCGATCAGGTCTCTCCTCAGTCTCCTTTTCTCCAGACTAACAAGCCCCAGCTCCCTCAGCCGCTCCTCACAGGACTTGTGCTCCAGACCCTTCACCAGCTTCGTCGCCTTTCTCTGGACACATTCCAGCATCTCAACATCCTTCTTGTAGTGAGGGGCCCAGCATCTTGCATTTAAAACCCTGTAACAGGTACTTCAGCTGCATCAGTCACTGGTGGTTGATGATGAGTAACCAGCATGACGCAGCTGTCAGAGCTATGAAGGTGCTCAGATACGCTAAGCCAAGTATTTTTTGAGAGATGCAGAAATTTGAAAATGCCTGGATTTGGCTGGGATAGAGTTCATTTTCTTCCTAGCAGCTGGTGCAGTGCTGTGTTTGGGATTCAGGGTGAGAGCAGTGCTGGTAACACACTCATGTTTTAGTTGTTGTTAAGCAGTCAAGGACTTTTTAGCTTATCATACTGCCCTGCACACAGGAAGATGGGGGTCATCCAAGAAGATGTGAGGGGACACAGCCAGGATAAATGACCCCAACTGGCCAAAGGGATATTCCATACTGTATGTATGACATCATGTTTCATACATAACAAGGGCACAGCCAGGAGGCAGGTTAGCTCAGGAACTAGCTGAGCATCAGCTTTGGGTGTGAGAAACTGTGACATTCCTTTTATATATTCTTTTATTTTGTATATTCTTTTATTGTCATTAATCATCCTTTTCTGCCCTATCAAACTATCATTATCTCAACTCGTAAGTCTTTGGGTTTTTTTCCCCGCAGTCCACTCCCTCACCCCACTTTGGGGGGCAGCGAGTGAGCAGCTGGGTGGCTGGTTTAGCCACCAGCCAGGTTAGACCACGACAGTTACCATTCAGGAATCTGGTTAGGTTGGCACCGCACTAGGTATGGCAGGGCAGTCTACACGTGCTGACACAGCCCACATCCCAAGAGGGGCCCATTACACGCCGCAGGGACACTCACATCAAACCCTGGCATCTCTGGGGCAACCCGGGACTTTTCGGGCCAGAACTTCTCAGAATTTAGGGGCTAAAAAGTGCAAGATGTGATGAGGGTTGGCTTCACCTTCTGGCAAAACACATGTGCCTCGCACGACTGCCATCCCACCCCATAGCGCTGAGTTACTACAGAGAGGAGGCTGCCGACCCCCTCCACACGCACCCCCACACCCCTCGGTAGGCTGAGATGTGCCTTTCTCCCGCCTCACACCTCACGGCACGGTCGGGTTATCGCACCGTCTGGTCGTGACAACGCGCCCCGAGGCGGAGCCCCCGCCAGCGGAGGGCGGGTGGTCACACACGCTGCTGAAAGGGCCGCATGGCGCCGGTAACCGCTGGGAGCCCCAGAAGCAGCTCGGCCCAGAGGGGGCTGAAAGCACCCCACTCACAGCGGGAGGGGCGGCTCCAAGCCCACCGCCCCACGCCGGGGGCCCGCCCCGCGTGTTCCCAACCGCCCCCATGGAAGGCGACCTCCCCGCCTGGTTCCCACCCACGCCCGCACCTACCCAAGCGCTGGGCCAGGCAGGCGGAGGCGGTGTCGGAGGGGTCCCCCAGGAGCGAGGTGGCCACCGGAACGCTGTCCTGCAAGCGGAGCACAGCAGAGAGCGGGGCTTAGACCCGAGGCGGAGGCTGCGGGGCCCCGCGGGGTCCCGGCGGCCCGGGCGAGGCGGCAGGGACACTCACACGGGGGCTGCACATGGCGACGGCCAGGCTGGCGAGGGCGGGCGCGGCGCCCACCCAGAGGAAGAGCGAGTCCCGCAGCCGCATGGCGTGGAAGTGCACCCGCTGCTCGCCCAGCCGCCCGCNCCGCCCCGCCACAGACGCCGCAGCTCCCGGTACCGGCCCTGCGCAGCCGCCCGGGCCGGGCACCCGGTGGGTGCACACGTACAGCCCGTATCGTCCTTCCCCCATCCCCCGTCCCGGGGGGTGGCCA
>VXBZ01006716.1:177295-187837 GCA_013399135.1 Heliornis fulica
CGCACGTATCCTCCGCGGGTGCGCACCCCGCCGTGTTACCCCCACGACGAACACAGCCTCCTCCCAGTGCCCGCACACCCGCACACCCGGTGCCCGCTCCTTGTGCATCCGCACATCCTCCCCCACTCCCCCACCCGGGGTCGATGCGCTCTCCCTCCGTGAGCGGCTTCCCTGGGGCTCCCACCGCCCCGGGCCGTGGCCACTTCCCCCCTCCCCGCGTACACCCGCGGTGCCGGTGCCAGTGCCGGTCCCGGTGCCGCGGGATTAGGGCGGAGGCAGGCGCAGGGACGGCGAAGCCCCGCTAGATGGCACCGAGGCACGGCCTGCCGAGTCACCGCCGGTAAAACCGGGGCCGGGCTCTCCTTGAGTCATCCGTCGTTTCACACTAAGGGGAACGGGTTGGCGGGACGCCTCGGAACCTCCGCCGGGAAAGGAGGAGGAGGAAGGTCACGGTGACCTTGGCTTCATCCAGCGCTGGAGGTCTTCGGGGTTACGGTGGCGGGGGGGGGAGAATCTACGAAGCAGCGAGTCAGTCGGGTTGTGCGAGCTCCGGGGATACGGGGCCGGATTAAAAACTGAAGCTGAGCATCCCTGGAAAGGACGTTCCTTAACCCAGCCCTTTGCGGTGGGAAACGTCACCGCACGCCACGGGCAGCGCCATCGTCCCTGCCTAAAGGACGAGTCAGTGGTACAGGTTGGGCCTTGGATCAGTATTTGCTCTGCCTCCGATTTCACACATACCTCTAGGAATCAAAATCTCCAAACACTAAAACTTCATTTTCATGTTGAAGAACCGGGGAGCAGACAAAGGAACTGTTCATTACTTTTATGTCCTAAGCTGCCCCGGTTCTTCTGGCATCTGCCAAAAGACAAAATCCTCAGCCCGGCTAATTTCTGCCCGTGCTGCTGCATCGACACTAAATCCCTGGAGGCGGCTAAGCCCGGCTCAGCAGCCATACCCTGACATCCCATGGCTCAGGATCAGCTTGGGGGTGGGGTGGGGGTCGCAGGCTACCTTCTCTGCCCTACATTTGTCATTTGCTGCTTGTGTGAAGTATTATGGGATATGTGTGGCAGACTCTGGCCACACCAGTTCCCCACCCTGCTGCTGAGGTGGTGTCAGGTTCTCTGTCCCCAGTGTCCCCACTCTGCAGCCCATCCCAACCCTCTGCCCCCACCTGGGTTGGCTTCCCACAAGGTCAGTATGAGTGGAGGCCGGGGCTTGAAAAAATCAGCCTCCTCCTGTCCCAGCAACTTGCTGCAAACTGACATTTAACCTGTGGCAGCTGCAGAGATCAGGCAGGCAAAGAGGTGACAAAAGCCACCTTACCGTGGAAGGGTGCAAGCACTGCCTACATGCACCAAATGCTTCTGCCCACTGCATCTCTCTCTACTTGTTACAACCCTGTGTTTGCTCTGCACTCTGTAGGGAGTGGGCCAAGACCACCAGCTAAAATAACAAAAGCTACTGCAGGCCTGGAGCACTGCAGGAATGAGAATCTCAGCAAGAGATAGAATAACTGCTGGGAACCACCCAGATGAGGGTGGTGGTGTTCTTGTGATGAGGCACCTGTGGGTGATGGACATTTGCCTCAGGTTTGCTTGATCAGGGGCAGAAGCAGGAAATTCAATGGCATGGTTCATCTGCATTGCTTTAGATCTCTCTTTTGAGTGAGGAGTATCCTTTCCTGACTGGTCTCCATTGACTCTGAAGGGGTTAGGGTGAGGTGTAGAAAGGCAAGATGTGGTCAGCTTTGCAGACAGATCTATTCAAGTAGGCAAATCTTTCTTTAAGTGTTCAGAGCCAGTTTCTCTGTTATATTGGGACAGAGCTGCCTTCTGCAGTAGAGTCCCAGTGGAGGATCTGTTCTAACAAAGCTCCAGCCCAGCGTGTCTCTTTCCACCAAGAAGAAGCTGGGGCCTCCTTGTGAGCTAATCCTATGTTTAAATGATCTGCTGGCTTGGCGTAAGAATGTTCTCTTTTCTCCCCTGGTCTTTCTACAGCAAGTACAAGTTTCTTGTGTTGCTTCCAAGGCTGTCCACAGGCTTGCTTCTCCCTAAGGAGGAACTGCCCTGATTACATCATGCTCTGAGCTGTTTCTCTTCTCATCAGGAATCTTTTCCAAAGTGCTTGTAACTTTCCTTGGGATCCCAAGCCCTGCAGACCTCTGATGGTAAGTCATGAGAAGAGGTTCCTCCACATGTGAGCAGTGCTGTGTATTTAATGCTTCCCTGTGAAAAGCAGCTGCTATCTGAAAAATCACACAAAATCCTTGCTTAAGCTCAGGAGAGGAAAAATGTTCATCTAGCAAGTAAGATGCTGGGTAAACGTTTTTTATTTGCAGTGCAGGTGTGAAGGGCGAGTGGAGCTGTGCAGAACCAGACCATCAAGTGTGAAATGAATTCCCTAATTACAAGGTTGTAAGGCTGTCACCCCTGCTAAACGAGAGGTGCTCTGGCAGCCTATGGAACCTCCTTTTTTCCCCCTTTTTTTTTTTCTGTAGCCACAAAGGCAGTGCTCATTATTCCACCTTATTTGTCAGGTATGAGGCTAGGATGAGCCCCAGCTGCAGTGAGACACCCAAGAGCAAACTAATGATAAATCAAAGATACTGTAGCAAAAGTGCTGCATGTGTGTATGGGGGGAGGAGTGTATGTATATATATGCCTAGATGAAATCTAAGGCCCAGGAGATGGTGTTTAAAGGTACATACTTCTATGCACCTTGTTCTTCTCCAGAGTTAGGTTTCCTGCAAGAGTTAAAAGATTCTAAGCTCCTGTCCTCTCCCTTGCAGTACAGTTTTAAGCAAAGAGTAAATCTTTCTGGTAACTGCGGAGTTAAGAGGTGTGAAGTCCATAGTTATGAACTGGGATGTCTCTGAGAGAACCAAATGTTTTCCAATTCCAAAATGCATTTTACACTTTTGCTCCTGCATGGATAAAACGTGAATTTGACACATGAGAAAGCGCTTGGCCAATAGTGTGTGTCTGTGAACCCTCTGTCGATGCTTCAGGATGTGCTGGTTTTCTTGGTTTGTTGTCCTTTTGCAGAGGAGTAACTGCTCGATAAAGCCAAATGAAGCCTCCAAGCCACTTTGTGGTATCAGGCTGCTGCAACAGCAGCTGTGCTGCAGCTCCAGGATTTTGGGGGCCCACTTGCTACTGAGACTTAGAGGCTCATTGTATGTAGAGTTCCCTCAGTGGCACTGGTGGCTGAAGGGAAGCCACTGCTCTCCCTGTGCAGAGCTGGAAAAAATACTTCTTTTTTTGTCATCGATTGTTTTTCTCACCTGGATCAGTCACCCGGTCTAGCTTGCTGTGACACTGCTCGAAGACTTGTGCTGGCAGCATCAGGCAAGCAGGCCTGGGCAAGCAAGAAAAGAAGTGCCTCTGCTTACACTGTACAGTCACCCTGTCTGTGATGCTGTGGCTATCTAAACCAATTTTAGGTGGGGCTACCCCAGTCCTGCTTCCTAGCGTTCATCTTGGATGATGATGAGACGGTTTGGGGAACCAAACTGGTCAAAAAGTATTCCTGAAATGGGATGTTTTTTTACCTGTGACAGGCAGCTGCTCCTTAAACATCTAACCATGGCCACATGGTTAAGAAAGCCACAGCGCTTGCCACACCTGCGGACTCGAAATGCTGTCATGTATCTATCAGTCTGACTTACGGTCCCAGAAAAGAGATGGGAGGAGAATCCCAGCTGGAACTTCTTCAATTGAAAGAGTTGCAGAAAATGTGGAAGTCGGACTGGTGAACTCAAATTGAAAATCACAGTTTAAGAGATCTGCAAGAGGACTGCACCAAATTCACGCTATGAATCTCGTGATCCAAAGTAACACCAAGGCCAGCAAGACCCACTCCTACCCCCAACCCCCAGAAAAAAAGCTATGTTTGTAAAAACCACCCATAAACAAATGCAAAATGTCAGTGTGCAAACAATTCCACATCTGCAATAGCTGCTGTGATGGTGTTGGCAGGTAACTATTCCTCAGAGCATCTATTGGTAGGCATTGCTAGGCAGGTATTGCCCCAAGGAAATCCAGCTTCTGATTTCCAAAAGAATTAAGATACCAGATTTTCCTTCCATGAAAAAGCCCTCTTCTTTCTTTGTGGGGTTTGTAACCTCAGCTGTTGGGATTTCCCTGCCCGGGTGGGATGAGGCCTGGCACGTGCATGGCGCAGCGATTCTCTGACGGGCATCTTGTTGTGATCTACTGTGCCATAAGCTGGACTGGAGGTTGGGGCTGTTAGGTTTTGTGCATGACTAGCACAGTGACCTTCTTCTTCTCTGATTTATTTAACTCCCCTGCAGACTAGAAGAACAACCCTTGCCTGCCTCCCTGCAGCTGAATGGAAGTCCGCCTAGCACGCAGCTCACGAGGACCTCTGTGAGCGCAGGCTAAATTTCTGCTCTTATTGAATGAGACATTTTCCTTTCATTATTGTGTGACTCATCGGAGGAAAATGTCTCAGGTCTGTCGGAGCATTTGAGACACGTGGGTTTGTAGTTGCTGGATAGGAAGCACTAACACGGAGTGACTCACCGCTCCCCTCAGGGACGAGAAAAGGTTTACGCAGTCGACTGGAAATCATATTTCATATGCAGGCAGACTGCTTCATGGTGGAGAATCCCAAAGCAGCTCACAAATACCGGCTCTGATGGATAAAAGCCAGTAGCTATAGTGAGATCTGCAGGTGCAGTGGGCTATTATATACCTGTGACCTGACAGGGAGGGGAACAGGCGTCAAAGCCTCTTGATAGGCTAAGAGGGGGAGAAAAGCAATGTTTTCTCTTAGATTGCTCAACTTGGTGCCTAGATCCCACATGACGTACGCTGCACCTGATGGATCCTGTTACTTTTCTGCTAGTGGGTGGCCTAGCAGGGCACAACATTGGGGTATGTAACACACACGGGGTATGTCATGTGCCTAGAGCAGAGAAGATACCAGCCTGCTGCTGGCTTGAAGGCTGGCTTGTCCACCCAGGTTGCAAAGAGTCCAAAGACCCCAGCAGTGGAAATCACTGATTCAACGTGCAGTGCTGGCGGCCACGTAAACAAAGGGCTGACTGAGATTCAAGTTACTCTGGGAGAGGAGTGAAGTTGTTTTTTCTTGTTGGGGGTTGTTTTTTGTTGGTTGGGTTTTTTTTGGAAGATGGTTTGCTGTTGTCATGTCTATGTCATGGACTTGCTGCACTCTTGGTTTCTTCCCCATCCCTCTGGATACTTTGCTTTTGTTGATGCCAGAGTTTTCATGACTCTTCTTTTCCTTCTTAGGCTGGGTCTTAGACTTGGTAGTGGCTGTCAGAGAGTCCCTTGGCCTGCAGGTCTGACAGGACATGCCCGTGTGCAGCTTCTCCCTTTTTCAAGCATGCCAGCAAGTGCCTGCCTTTCAGCCTGCTTCTCCAAACAGTCACTCTCTTTCATTACTTCTTAAAGTAATGCAGTGGCCTTTTAATTTTTCCATTTTTCAAGCAAATCTAGCTGGACAAAATCAGCTTTGATTATTTCGCTTCCTCCTCCCTGGACAAGGAGCGAAGCTAACAGGCCTGGCATTGTCCCTTGGCAGCCCTCGAGTGCTCTCTCAGAGGTGGCTTAGCTCAAGCCAGTCTTCTCTCTTGGCTTTTTCTTCCTGCTCTGGGGGATACAGTGGTTTAGCAGAAAGACTAAATATCCCAAACTGTAGTGTATTACCTGTGTGATCCTAGAGAGCCGCCCAACGTTGTCTGATCCATGAGGGACATGGCTGTTCTGGCCAGGCTCTCCAATTTTCTAGTACAGTTCTGTGTAGTACAGCATGATTTAGGTCAGGGATGTGTTTGATTTCCTAGCAAAAGTATGTCAAACAGTTGCTGTTGCTACTTAATTGGTGCATCTGATGTTATTGATGATTACACAGATTACACTTTCACAATCGTCACTTCAGTGATCTTCTCTAATCTCTGGAGTTAAAAAAAATGTAACTGCTTAGCACTGGTAGCAAAAGATGGGTGTGCTGCCTACTTCTTTGACAACAGAACAGACAGAATAGTTATGCTGTCGTAACGTACCACCCTGGGAAGTAGTTATCAGAGTTCCTTTACTGTGTTTTCTAAGTCAAGTAGGATCGCAACAGGCTGAAGCTGCACCTTCAAGAAGTTTGTGTCCTGCCCATGAACAGCAACTAAAAAATATACTTCTCAGCTGCCTCTCAGAAAGCATGAGACATCATCTCCCTTTTCTGCTTCGTGCTTGAAAAAGCTGATGTCAGGTGCTGTTGCTTCTGCTGTTATGGAGTCCGGGAATGGATGGTGACCTTCTCCAGGATTGAAAGCCATGTGCATGTGTAAAGTCCCATAAAGGGACATTTGTTACATGTTTCATGTGAGGCAAATGTAAATCAGTTGAAAATCATCCCTAAATCTTGTAGAGAACCATAAATGAGGAAATTGGAGTAAAGAGGAAAGGAGTTCATGGCGTTCGGGAGCGACACCTTTCTGTAATAGATTCAGGATCTGAGCCGACCTCTGCAGAAATCAATTGAGAAAGCCACCTGCTAGCTCCCATGAGCTGAAGATAAAGCTTCTCGTGATGAACTTTGCTTACCAGGTGCCTGAAACGTGTCAGTTTGGGCTCTAGAGTTACTGCTGGATCGCTTGTTCACGTACCTGCAGCCCCACCCGCGTGAAGATGAAGCCTCAGCCTGTAACGCCTGTGCAGCTCTGTGCAGATTGACTCGATCCCCAACAAGCGCCTGGTGCCCACCTACCCTGCTCCACCCGAGTGAGGATGTCAGCGCTGGCACAGTGGCCCTGCATCACCCACCCGCCCCGGATTTGCTACCTTTTCCCCACGGCTGCAATCCCAGTATAGGGGGGGGGAATTCCTGGAAGTACAAGGAAGGGCTGGAAAAAAAACCAGCATTTTCATCCCTGCCGCCGGTTCTAGCTTGTTGAGGATGCTTCCATCTTTAATAAGGCAGATGATCAAAGCCTTTGTGTAAATCCTGCCATCAGGAGAGAGGTTACATCGCTGCACTGACGGCACACCACAGCTCCCCCAAACCCTGCTTCTCTCAGCTCTCGGCACCCGGATCATCCCGCTCCAGCCCAACGTGGGAGGGTAACTGATGCCGTGGAGGGAGAAACCTTTCCAAAGGTTTCCTTTTCTTCTCTAGTAAGCCAGAGATTGAANCCAGCCTTAAGAAACCTTTATGATTCATATTTTCTTTCTAGTCTCATGAAAGATGCGTATCAGCGGGGCGCAGGGAGAGCAGCCAAAGCACCTGCCTCATAAGACCTTTACGATTCATTTGCACAACCATCCCTTCTGTAAAGGGGGAAAAAACGAAGTGTTAACGACTTGACAAGCACACTCTTCCTTGCAGCAAGCAGCGCTGCCAGCCGCAATATTACTGCAGGGAGGAGAGAGCAGGGTGGTGGCAGAAGACCTTGAAAAAGGGGAGGGGAAAAAAAAAAGAAAAAAGAAAAAAAGGCTTTGTTCAATCCGGTGACAAGAACTCCTGTATCTTTAATATACGAAATCCTAGCTGGGCGAGTAAGGCAATGGATTCAGCAGAAGCTCGACTTGGTAGTGATGCAGGGCAGCGTGTCACTGTCAGGATTTCAAGGATCAGCCCTTGAAGGGGCTAGAGGGGAAGGAGAAATGTTTAACCAAGCAGGCTCCAAGCAAAAAAAAGGAGTGTTTGCTGGGCATGTGGCTTCCGTATCACTGCGGTTCCAGGTTCTGACCTGACAACCACAAATGAGTTTTACTACTCTCTGACACAAATGGTTGTTACTCTCTGACACTGATATTTGCAACCAGATCCTCAAACGATGTAAATTTGCTCAGTCTCAGTTCAGCCAGGGCGCACACTCACATGCACTCACACACACACATACACACACATAAATCCTGCTTAGGAAAGAAAAGACCAAGACTAGATTTCAAGAATAACTCAGACAAGCAAGTGAGTATTTCCTTTCATGCCTTGCTCTTTTGCATCGACTGAATTTGTTCCACATGAATGTAGAAACAGCTGCATCAGCACCAGCACTGAGGCTGGAACCTTGTTAATATTTATGCTGGAGAGCAAGAGCATGCAGGAATCAAAATGCCTTCCCATTGCTGGTTCGGGGACCCCAGCGTCCATGCGGCATCTTGCCATGCTTGCTGGCCAAGCAAGCAGATTTATTAGAGAGCAGATCGATTTCTCATCAGCGCTCTCACCCGATCGCAGGAAAGCTGCCCTTCACCTCCTACCTGCTCTTTGGCTCTCACCATTCAATAATTTCCTAATTAGGGAAACCATTTTTCATCTCCCTTTTGCACTTCTGTGGTTTATATTCTCATCTGTGAAATACAGCGGGAGACATTATTAGATGTTTGAATTATTACTGGTTGCCTGTATAAGGGTATGCCCGTAAGTCTTAGTGTGAATGAGATGAAACTAGAAATAATGCTGTGATGGGTCCAGTGTGTGCTTGGGGGGGGGGGGAGGTCCTGAGGTTGGGACACATGGTGCTACACGCATGAAAGGTGTAGCTTTGGCTTTTGTTTCACTAGAGTGATGCTTACCTTGTCTAATGAGAAGTAACTGGTGAGCAGGTAGGTGCAGACAGTGCTCTCGGCAAAATGGAAACATTCCCATTTTTAATCAATTAATAGAAGTGGTGGCTTGTAGCAGCAGTAAATTAGAAAAAAATAATCCTGTGATCTGGTTGAAGCCGGTTGCAGGGAGGATGTGTAGCATCTGCCCCTGGCTTCACCCCTGCTGATGTCAGGGATGACCCACGATGGGCAGCACCATCAGGAGCTGTGAGGCAGCAGCTCTGGTCCCAGAGCTCTCTGGAGAGCATGGCAGTGCTGGGAGGTGCGAGGGGGGTATCCCCACGCCCCTGGAGTACTGCCCAGGTGGGTCTGGAGGCTGCAGATGCAGCACAGCCACAGCCTAGGTCCCACCCACCAGGATGTGTTGGGTGACCAGCACCCACCCAGCAGCTGGGCTGGTGTGAGGACACAGCTGATGGTGTGGCCGTCCTGCCCTGCCTGTGCACCCCATTGGGCACACACCACCCTCGATCCTGGGTATCACAGCCTGAAGACAGCTCGGCTTTTACGAGCTCTGGGGTTTAAGCCTCACACCAATGGGCAGAGACAGCCTCTCTGTGTGCCGGCCAGGCAGGTGTGGGCAGGGGGGCTGCCCTTTGCTGTGTCCTCAGTGATGATGTGCTGCAGTTTTCTGTCACCTCCCTGTTTTCTTCCCTCGGGATTCCCCAGCTTTCTGTGCTGGCGTTGATCCTTCTCTGTCCTTGAGCTACGATGACCACATTCCTGTAGTCCTGCAGCTGTACCTTTTCTTCTCAGGCATGGTGCTGCGCTGCCAGCTTCCCCATCTCTTAGCAGCTTTCTAGAGAGCCTGGGCAGAAAGTGTGCCGCTGGGTCCTGTTAGGGACAGGACTTTTGTTGGGGCAGGACTACTGAGGGTTGCAGTCAGCACACAGTTGTGGCTGCTACCAGCCTTGTGCGCTTCTCGTCCTTTCCCAACAGCTGACACAGGGTGTTCCAGCCGCTGGTCTCGCCTCCAAGCAATACATATATGAAAAGTGAAGGCACACAGATACTGAGATTCCCTCCCCCGCCTTCCCCCTCCATGGTCCTCCCAGCCTGCCCCTCCTCTAAGTTACAACGGTGCATGCTGAGGAGCAGTTGTGTTTGCATTAAATGTCCCTAATGAGCTTTCCTAGACCCAGGTCATCTGCTATATAACTTGGCCTGTGGTGTAGGACCTCAACTTGCAAGAGTCCCTTTTTTAAATTTTTTTTGTTGTTGTTGTTCTACACTACAGCAACCTCGCTCAAGATAGGGAAAGCTTAGGAGGTTTGGGCATGACATCAAGGTCTTCTGAGAGGAGCCACAGACAAGGATAAGACCCATGAAATGGGATGCTGAGCCCTGGGATGAGTGCATGTTTTCTGAAAAAAAAAAAGAATAATTTTCCCTTTTAGGGAAAACCTCCTAATGACCCAGAAACTGCACTGCAGAACATCGCACAAATGCACATATTTCCCATTATAAAGTAAAATGACTGAGTCCTTCCCTTAGGCTTTTGTTAGCTGGCTCTTGCAAACTTCTGCATCCTTGAAGGGAGTCGGGACTTTCATCAGTGACTACTTCAGCAGCGTAGGGCAGAGGCTCTGACAGTGATCACTCCCAACCTTGGAGCTGGGAAGACAGGAGCCACAAAAGCGAGTCGGGAGAGGACACATTGGCTAACGGGGGTCACACATTGCATCAACTGGCTTGATCCTCTGAGCTTCACTAAACAAACTCTTGGCTGAGGTCACGTTATTCCTCCTCTCGCGTGTCTGTCCAGTGAGGATGGCTGCGACATAACCCCCGAGCCGGCGATTCTCCAGCCCCGCCACCCTCTCTGCGCTCTCGTAGCCGCCCTGCTTTTACGCCCTGGGAAATCAGCCGGGCGAGGGAAAATGTCGCAGGGTTGGGTTTGGGTTTTTTGTGTTCTTTTCTTTTCTGTGCAGCTTGTTTCTGCCG
>VXBZ01006716.1:191260-207368 GCA_013399135.1 Heliornis fulica
CGTTCGAGTGTAAGCTCCGGTGTCCGTCCGCTAGCTGCGGGGTCCCGGGCGGAGGGAAGGGGCTCGGAGCCGGTGCCACACCCCTCTCCGCTGGAGGGGAGGGGGGCGGTGAGGGGCGCGGTAGCGGTCATGCTGAGCTGGGTCCGCCCCCACGCGTGGCGAATCCTTGCCCGCCACGTTGCGGGGCTTTGGTCGGGGGGTGCGGGCTGGGCGTGGCATCGCTGACACCCCTTTATCTCCTTTCTCTACTCGTCCTCCTCTCGGGTCCCCACAGTTCTGGGAGGTCATCAGCGACGAGCACGGCATCGACCCCACGGGCAGCTACCATGGGGACAGCGACCTGCAGCTGGAGAGGATCAATGTCTACTACAATGAAGCCACAGGTAATGCCGCTGTGCAATGAGCATCCCGGCTCGGTGTTGTGGGGTGAGGGGGGGGCAGGCAGGGGGTTCCCAGTGAGTCTTGCCAAAGGGGCTATGTCACAGCCCACCCTGCAGTGGGTGGGCACAGCCCTAATGGCTGCTTTGTGACCCCAACCTGAACTACTTCCATGCAAATGTTGTCACTCTTTGTCAAGGGTGCTGTGTTGCTGGGGAGGTGGAGTGGAGCAAGGCAAGGCTGCCGTGACACTGGCTGCCGGGCTCTAACACTGGTGCCGGTTCCTCCTGCAGGTAACAAGTATGTCCCCCGTGCCATCCTCGTGGAACTGGGACCTGGCACAATGGACTCCGTGCGCTCCGGCCCCTTTGGACAGATCTTCCGACCAGACAACTTTGTCTTTGGTGAGTGAGGGTGGGGTGGGGTGGTGGTGTCCTGCAGCGGGAGCTCTGCCAGCAGATGGGGGTCAGAGCGTTCATGCTAGTGACCTGTGGGACCTGAATCCCAGTGGGGGGTAGCAGGGTGATGGTGAGGGGTGAAGCCCGTGGGGCTGGAAGAGCAGCAGCATCATCCCTGTTCCTCCAGGGCCACTAATGAGGCACCTTGCTTCTGGTCTGTCCCGTAGGTCAGAGTGGGGCCGGCAACAACTGGGCCAAGGGTCACTACACAGAAGGTGCTGAGCTGGTGGACTCTGTCCTGGATGTGGTGAGGAAGGAGTCAGAGAGCTGCGACTGCCTCCAGGGCTTCCAGTTGACCCACTCGTTGGGTGGCGGCACGGGCTCTGGGATGGGCACCCTCCTCATCAGCAAGATCCGTGAAGAGTACCCTGACCGCATCATGAACACCTTCAGCGTCATGCCCTCCCCCAAGGTGTCGGACACGGTGGTGGAGCCCTACAATGCCACCCTCTCTGTGCACCAGCTGGTGGAGAACACAGACGAGACCTACTGCATCGACAACGAGGCCCTGTACGACATCTGCTTCCGCACCCTGAAGCTGACCACTCCCACGTACGGGGACCTCAACCACCTGGTGTCGGCCACCATGAGCGGCGTAACCACCTGCCTTCGCTTCCCCGGCCAGCTGAACGCCGACCTGCGCAAGCTGGCGGTCAACATGGTGCCTTTCCCCCGGCTGCACTTCTTCATGCCGGGCTTCGCCCCTCTCACCAGCCGTGGCAGCCAGCAGTACCGAGCCCTGACGGTGCCCGAGCTGACACAGCAGATGTTCGACTCCAAGAACATGATGGCCGCCTGCGACCCCCGCCACGGCCGCTACCTGACAGTGGCCGCCATCTTCCGGGGCCGCATGTCCATGAAGGAGGTGGACGAGCAGATGCTCAACGTGCAGAACAAGAACAGCAGCTACTTTGTGGAGTGGATCCCCAACAATGTGAAGACGGCCGTCTGCGACATCCCCCCACGTGGCCTCAAGATGTCCGCCACCTTCATCGGCAACAGCACGGCCATTCAGGAGCTCTTCAAGAGGATCTCGGAGCAGTTCACGGCCATGTTCCGGCGCAAGGCTTTCTTGCACTGGTACACCGGCGAGGGCATGGATGAGATGGAGTTCACGGAGGCCGAGAGCAACATGAACGACCTGGTCTCCGAGTACCAGCAATACCAGGATGCCACTGCTGATGAGCAGGGGGAGTTTGAAGAGGAAGGAGAGGAGGATGAGGCGTAAAGTTTCAATGGGTAGGAGTTAAGTATAGTCTGAGCAGGCAAGTGTTCATTGAGAGAAGGAATCTGTGCAGTTGTGCTGAAGCATGCATTTTTTTCATTTGGTGCTCTCCACTGTTGCTTCTGTCAGCAGTTTTGTATCCTTGACTGTCCAATGTAACGGTAGTTGCAAAAATACTTCAGAGTCTTCTGTTGAAATGGTGAACTTCTCAAACATAAAGGCTTTTTGTGTCCTAAACTGTCTCCTCTGCCTTATTTCTCTCTAGATTAAGTAAATCTCTTGTAGCTTTCTGTACCTTCGCTTCTCAGTTTAATCCTTGGTCTCGGGGAAAGGTTAAGATCAATAAAACAGGATTTCTCGGGCCATGAATTTGGCCTCATGAGTATAAGCTGCAGTTGCTCAGCTTAAAATGGCAGCTAATTTATGAAAATGGGGGTTCACTGCCAGACACTCCTGTGCCTGACAGCTAATCTACTGTGGGGAGAAAGCTGCCTTAATGAACAGCAACAAGACACTGCACTTGAGAATCCTGCAACTCCTATTTATGGACATACATGTTAGTGAGGTCAGTGAGAAGGTATTGGCTTCCACATTACAAGCTGTCAAAAGTCATTTGACATGATAGCTGCATGTTTCCCTGCTGCCATTCAGCAGCTCTTGGTTAACTTGTTCCAGGACTTATGTACCTGTCCATGGGTGGCTGCCTGGTACTTGATTTCAGTTCTGAGCTGTTCTGTCTTCCTCCTCAGTCCTCCTTTCTAAATATGAAAAGCTCATGCAGAGAAGCATGGGTCTCTACTAGTAGATAACTTGATTAAGGACCTGAATTTTCAAGTATGAAATACTTGAGTGTTTCCCCAAAAAGCCACTAAGCTGCTTTTAATTGCAAAGGGATTGACTCTTCAGGGCAATGAATTCCTTTAGGAGATAAGAGGTGATGGGCAATTTTCTTGGTAACATGGCTTGAAAGGCTGCCCAGAGTGCGTATGCAATCTTGGAGCAGTCAGATAGACAGCTGGAGAGTGAAGATCTCCCACATTCCAGTTACGTGTTTACAGGGCTGTTCGATGCTCTTGGTCCCTGCAGCAGGAAAGAGACCTCTACCCAGGCAGGTGGGACATGCAGCAGTATCCTGTTGTGCACCTTTGCAAAGGTAAGTGTGCAGTGGGAGTTCGGGGGTTTGTATCCTTAAAGGGTGTAAGAATCTAGAGTTGAAGTCCCATGAGACTTTTCTTACTCCTACAGGATGAGTAAAATCCCCTCGTCTCTGAGTAGCTACCCAATATGTATGCTCAGCCCTTAGTTCACTCAGGTATCACTTTGGGCAGTGCTCCTGTACTAAAAAAAAGAAAGAATTGTAGCACTGATAGAAGTTCTCAAGGCAACAACTACTGTGGTCCTTGCTGCTCAAAAAGCTGGTATTCATGTGTGCACAACCTCTTTTGTGATCCTTTAATGAAATGCTTGGAAGGCATCACTGGAAGAAAGACTTAAAGGGGAGCTACTGTGCATGGCTAATATCTTGCCTGTTTTGGCTCTGTTAATTCACCAGTGCCTACAGACACTGCTCTGAGTGTACCCTGCTCCTCTGCTGAGCCTCTTATCCCAGGTGAGATCTACCATGGTGTGCAGAACCACTCTCATCTATGTGCTTTGTTTCTGGTGTACACCCTGCAACAAGGGGGGAGAAGTGATTAAACTTCCAGGACTCCTGGTAAACAGATAAACCCCACATGCCCACAATAGTGCTTGTATTTCTGAGCACTTGAGCAGTTCTGGGATTATGCATTAAATAAACTGAGGCTGTTTTAGTAACTGAGTTACTACATGCTGCCCCAGGCCCCTTGGGGAACATAACAGCTTTTATCTGGTTGCCAAAGTAACCTTCCCTTGAAATTACCTGGCTGGGCTGCACTTGAAATTGTTTATTGTAAAGCTGAGAAGGGAGGCGGCAAATGAATTTAAACAAAGTTTAACTGAAATGAGAACCCAGTCTTTACTATCAAAAATCTTGCTTTCTGCCATGGTGCTGTAGCGGGTCTCGCTAGTGTTCAGCATGTCTGGCTTCTAGTTCTCAGTGTAATTACGCTCTGTCTCTAGCTAACCCTTAAATACAGCTACCCAAGCGACACGCCTCGGTGCAACTCCCTTACTAGAAAGTAGGACACCATCCTACAGTGCTTGCTGTTGTTTGCATTCTGTTTTTTTCTAGAGGAAGGGAAACCACAGAGACAGTCTAGACAGAAACACATCCTCCCATAAATCCTACACAGCTTAGTTGCCAGTCATAATTTAAAAAATAAAATCAAACCCCTTCAGTAGTTGTTGAGGAAAAGGGGATACTGGAAGATTTAGAGGGTAGGTTCAAAGCTCCATGTTAGGGACAGTAAGTCAAAGATAAGTGAGGATAAGTCTCATATGGGGCCTGGGGGTTGCAGTACCAGTTTTTTTCTGATGACTCTTTGAGCTTTGGCTGTCTCTATTACCCAGGAGCCCACTCACTGTAAAAACTGGAGGCTGACTGCTCTGTGCCAAACAACAGACAGATGCCCTAGCAAGTGCTCGTGGTTGCACTTTTTCTGTTTCACAGAGAAAGCAGAACCACTGAAAGGATTTCAGGTCAGGTAATCTGACTGCCTTAAAATCTGTTGTCTGTTGGTTTGCATCTGTTCACATGATGAGCAACATCTCTAAGGCTAAAGGTCTTGCCTGGGCATCCCATCCTCTATCATGAGGATAGATAGCATGGGCTTAGTGGTGTGCAGCTTAAGCTATTTACTTATTTGTGTTGAGATACAGTTTATAATACCAAGAAATATATTTTGCACAACAAACAACATCATATCAGTGGTTTGGGGAAGCATTCTCCTCTGACAATTAGAGCTGATCGTGTTGGGGAAGGGAATAACTTTTTTGTTCTCTTTGTTTGATGTGCTGCATTAAGCACACAAGCAGAATGTCTTGTCCAAGGAAAACAGCTCAACCCTTGTCCAATGGTAAGTGCAAAATGGTAAAGCTACTTAAGGACATAAAAGCAGGTAGGTAATATGTAGGATTAACTTAAATACAAATTGAATGAGGTGTACTAGCACAGAAATGCCATCTCTCCTAATTTCCCTCTATTGATAAATTCTAGGAACTCAGTCTAAGCCATTGTACCAGCAGTGTTGCAGAAGGATAGTCCAGTATGTCTTCTGGTTCTTCAAAGCTCCGAAGTATCTGTCGAGAACATAGGTCTACTTCTGTGCTCCAAAGATGTTTTCCAATCTGTCAAGTGGGAGCAATAAAGATTCTTTTCTTACTGATGTCTGAGGTGCCCATGTACATTAGAAATGAAGATATGTTAAATATACAATGGTCACAGTGATGTGATAATCTAAGAAACAAACATGAGGCCCATCCTGTTGGCAGGTGTATCTTTCCAGATGGCATGAGATTAAGAGAACAGTAAACCACAGTAGCAAGAGGACTTAGGAGCTGAAGAACGAAGGGAATCCAGCTCTTAGATCTCCTCTCCAACCAATTCCCTACAAAAATGGAGGTAAACCCTAATCTTCTGTGTAGGGAAATCTGGTCATAGATGATATCACATACTGTGTGCTTCAGAAGAGTATAGCACTTGTAGGTCCTGGGTATGCGTGCAAATACAATATGCTCAAAGAAACTGTGCTGGACTGACACTGTCCTTACAGGACAGCTGCAATGCACTACTGCAAAACACAGCCCTCTCTTGCCTCACCAGAAAGAGCTGGGACCTGTAACAATAAAAGAGTTCTCCCCTTGCTCGCTGTACCTTTTGTCGTTCCCTGTAAGCCCTGTGGCGAAGTTAGGTGTAAGATCAGCAGGATCCATGCTACTGGCTATGAGAAGGGATGGGTTTATGGCTGTGCCACTAAAATAGCTTTCAAACAAAACCAGCCAATCACATCTCATTGTCTTACAGTATTTTTTAAAGTAGTGGTGGTAAGCTACATTAAATCCTGCTTTGCGGTGGGAGGTGCATGAGTTATTGCTTTCTGTTTAATGAGCCCTAATACTTATGTTTCCTGTAAAGCTATGAGGAGATACAATCCTCTGGAGAAATTCTGAGACTATCCCCTGTGCCTGGTAGGCACCCTTTCTCCAAAGGGATGTTATTCTACTTTTCTGGTCCATGTTAAAATGTATTAAATGTATATTTATAGGGACTGTTTGGAGGTGGTGGCCTGCCTGGGAGCTATAGGTAATGCTGTTCCCCTGAATCTGCTTGTTGTACAAGAGGCACTGTTTTCTCTTTTACAAACAATCCCCTCCTCAATCCTCCCATGTATTTTTCAGCTGCTTCTGTGTTTCCACAGCACAAAGCTTGTGACTCCCTTGATGTGTTATATGTGCCTGAGGCAATCCAAGTTATTTTTTTGCCTCCTCCCTTCAAGTCAGGATAAACCTTTATAAATAGGTATTAGGAGCTAATCTTCTGTGACTAGGGGGAAAAAAATAAAGATTTTTGAGAGTTTGCTTCAGATCTAGAATTCATTAATGCTAAGCACTTATCTTTTGATATTCCAACGATCACCTGTCCTGGACCATTTCTTATTTATTAGGATGGGAAAGAGCAGACTATGGAAATCATTTTATATGGTTATCTTCTCTTGAGCTCGCCCACATGACAATTCAAAATGGAAGCATTTGGTCACAAGAAAGTGCCCGAGGCCATGGTGCATTTTGGAAAAAGACATTTCTTGGCCCTGACTCTACCCGACACTTGTCCAGCTGGAGCTCTCTGAGCCTTTGAATTCAAGGCATCAGGAGGGTACTGGGGAGAGCTGGGAAAGCCTTCCTTCCCCCTCACCTCTCCAGCCATCCTGCTGGCCAAGGACACAGTGCAGATGACAACTCTTTCCTCTCCCTAAGCAATTTAACACAAAGCAAACTCTTTTCCCAGTTCCAGCTTCAATCCTATTTCAAGCGTTTTATTTGTGAATCTGTTAGAAAAAAAAAAGTGGGGGTTTTTTGGTTTTGTTTTTTTTTTTTTGAAGTGTGTGTATGAGGTGGCTATTTACAGGACTGAAGCAAAAGAGAAATGATTTAGAAGGTCACTCCCTCCTCTTTAGTCAAAGTCATTTTTCCCTTACGGGCAGAATTCCACTCGTCAAGGAGGAAATCAAGTTAGCTTTGTTCAATTCTTGTTTATTAACATTTGATTCTTGTACAGCAGAGATTTCCTAACTGGTCTCAATTTATCCATATGTCATCTTCTATAATCAGATTACTGCTCTCACTTGGCTTCCCTGGTAAGTTTAAGGCATATTTTCTTTTCCTTCTGCCAAGAATGCCCCTTATCGTTGCAGGCAGAAACGTTAATAGCAATCCAGCTTAAGCAGAGTGTGAAAACACTTGCTCCAGAGGACGAAATGGCTACCCTGGCAGAGGTGGTGTAGCTTGTACTGTAAACAGTTGTCTCTTGTTTTGCACTGAAAAATGTTTCCACATTCTCCCATGAATGTAAAAGAAAGATACTGCCTGTCTCCATAGTGGATAATTAAATGTGGGTTTTAAGAAGAATTCAAATGGGCTCACAACAAGCTTTGCAAACATTAAATGAAATCCAAGCACTGACTTCTTACAGTCTCCTGCTCTGCATCCAGCATAATGCTGGTCTTTTAATTAATATATTAATTGTATAGTTAGTTGTGGGTGGTTTTGTTTTGGTTTTTTGTTTGTTTGTTTTGATTTTTTTTTTTTTTAGAATTCCAGCTGCACCCTAGCAGGCAGGGAGAAAAATCGAGCTTGGATTAGAGGTTTCCAAGTTGAGAAAACCACCACTTGCAGAAGTGGGCAGCCCTGTGAGCTGGGTGTGTTCAGCATGCTCCAGCTGCTGAAAAGGACAGTTCTATTCTTCTTGCCCTGCTTCAGGTGTTGTTACCACTTGTGGTATTTCCTTTGGGCAACTCCAGGGCCTGTCTGACCCCTCGACCAGTCAGTTCAGCTCCATGAACTCCACAGCCAGGGACAGTAAACTGCTGGGGCAGTGGAGTGGGGAAGAAGCTTTTTCCTGGATTAGGGACAGGGCCAGAGGGAGAACTGGTGTGAAGGAGAAGGAAAAGACAGGTTGCTAGAAGCAGTAGAGAGCAGAGCAAGCCGTTCAGTTGCCTAGTGCAACAGTGCCCTGAACTCTCCCTCGGGGAACCCTGGGCTATTTTAAACAATGTACATTGAACCCCACCACACTGCATCTCTCAGCAGCCATCACAAGATGAGGTTTAGAATTTTCTCGGTGTTAGTTTGAGTTACAAGTAACTATCGTATTGCAAGATAAAGCAAGGCTGCTAAGGAACCAAAGAAGCCTAGCAAAGAAGCTAGAAGACTAGCAGATCAAAGTTGCTATCTGCGCCTTGTTCTTGGTGATGCACAGGAAATAAGCCACACTGGAAAATGTGATGTCAGCGTTTCATTTATGTGGGTGCTGGAATCTTAGTCAGCTCTTGACTGGAGGACCCAGTTTGTAGAGATGGCAGATGTATTTCATCTAGTGAGCAATCTTAAAAGGTAGATGCCTGGATGGGGGCAGGAGCCATCTGGCTGCTACCCATCACATCTGGTGTGCCAAGCAGAAATAATGAGAGGCTGCATTGTTTTGCCTTTCTTCTCAGTAAATTGCTGCCTGATGATGATCAACATAATTTTTTCCATTTCTAGACTCATTTTGCAACATGTGAACGTGTTTATTATGGTAGCTAGACAAGTGAGGTTCTGTTTGCTGTGTCCTCTGCAAGCAAATATACAGACATTCCTGACTCTTAAAAGTTATAATCTAAGTTCACAAGAGAAACTATAGGATCTGGAATAAATATTAGGTTCATAGAGAAAAAATTCTTTCCTCAAGGGGAGCACGGGTCATTTTAGTATTAATAGTGCCTTAAATTGTTCTGTAATGTGATGTTCTCTCATCCCCTCTCCTCTTTTGTTCTTGGCCAAACACACACACACACCCCAGGGTACAATAAATACAAGTACAGAGTGAAACTGCTTTTGCTCATTCATAAAATGCTCAGTGTTGTAGTATTTAATTACTTCTAGTTCCTGCAGTGGGTTGTAATTTTGAAATAAGAATGGATTTTCCTTTTTTGGTATTTTGTTACTAGAATTAAATATATCTTTGTGATTATTCCACCCTCTTGCTGGCAGAAATATTCTTCTATCTTGACGTGCCCTGCAAGTGATTAAGGATCAGGCTCCAAAGAGGAACTGCTGACAGTGCTCATCAGGTGGGAATATCATAGATACTAGGTAGAAGGCAAACAATAAGAACAGAGCCTGCTCTTTTGAGCACCAGGAGAACAACTCAAAGTCATGCAGCCTCTGATATAGGTGCCTGAGTAATACATGACATCAACCATCACATATAGTGAGAATAAAGCCATAACCAGGCATTTTGTATGCTCAAGCAGCTTTCACATTTCTACATTTGCGATTCTGTTACAAACAATGGGAAATTACAGGCAGACGTGAAATTGTTGTGGGATTCCTGTTGCCTCCCTTGTGCATCCATTGCCTGGGCTCCATCGTTGCCTTGGAAACTGGGAAGGTAGGGTCTGATGCAGGCATGGAGCGAGCTGCCGCGCTGCTGGAGTAGTTTCAGTTGCTGAGAGGCACATGGGCATCCCTGGGTACACATGCTGCCTTTGTGTGAATGGGAGAGCTTTGGGTTTTGGTTGCGATTCTGGACACTTGGAGTGTGTGGAGCTGTACTGAGAAATACCAGAGGGAGCTCATGTGTCTATGTAGCATTGATGGTTAAGAGCTGTTAAGCTGTTTGCCAAAATGGAGGGTTCTGAACTGACACGCAAGTCATTGATGTTTAATTTGCTTCACTAGATGTTCAGCATTGCTGTAGATGAGGGAACTTGCACAGATGAATGCTGGCCTCCTTTTAGGTACCTGGGTTTAAAATGTGGAGCTACATTCCCCCCAAAAAAAAACCTAGTGGGGACCTTTAAAGACACCAGTGCCATAACACCTAAGAATTAGTTTCTTAATAAAACTTGGAATCCTTATTGGAATAACTGCAAAGCCCAAGGAGGTCACCATGCGCACGTGGGAAGAAGGTGTCTCAGGGAGTGTTCAGGTGCTGTCAGGAAGGGAATCAAAATGTTTCCAGCTGGTCCTTTGTAGATCACTGGGAATAATTTGAAACCCAAAAAGCTCTTCAGTGCCTGTGTGGATCCCACAGAGATGCTGTTGTGTTGCAGTTCCACCAGTAGTGAGAAGATGCAACCGCCTGCTGCTGTACAAAAGGGTGGGTTATGCCTATAGCAATGCAGAAAAGTATATGCACAAGTTGTGTGAGCAACAACATGCCTACCTGGGATTAAATATAGCAGAAACGTGTCAAAGGAAAATACTGACAACAGCTAGGATTCAAAGGACACAAAATTCAAGAGAAGTTGATGAAAAATCTCAGTGCCAGCACAGTTCTGGATATTTTGTGATTGTGAAAGCCATGTGTAATTCCACACATTGCAAAGCCTGACCCAGTCCACGCTCGTGACATTTCCCAGCAGCTGAGCTCTCACTCTAGGGGAGAAAAAGAGCCACAGTTCATCAGGGAGTCAATTCAGAGCAAACTGAGAGGCACTTTTGCAAATATGGCCATAGCATTTTTCTAAGTTCAGGCAGCCAAATGCCAGGCAGAGATGACCTCACCTTTGCAAAAGTCTGCTTGTTTTCTAGCTGTTATGATTGCAATTATAGTTCGGCCCCGAGATCAATAAGTAGTCAATCTGGCCTGGGAGGGTCAGCTAGAGCTAGTGCAGGTTGATCAGGGTTTTGTCCACTCAGGTTTTGAGTACCTTCAAGAGTGGACACTCTGGTCAACCTGTGCCAGAGCAAATAAGTTTTTTTCTTATGTTTAGATGGCATTTCTTGTGTTTCAGTTTGTGCCTATTGCTTCTCCTTCTGTCACTGGGCACCACTGAGGAGAATCTCACTCCATCTTTGCTGCTTCCCATCAAGTAATTATATACACTGATAAGATTCCTCTGAGCCTTCTCCAGGACAATCAGTCCTAGCTTTCAGTGTCTCCTCATATGACAGATGCTCCAGTTCCTTAACCAGCTTTGTGGCTCTTCATTGGTCTTGCTCCAATATGTCCAGCTCTGTCTTGTACTGGGGAGCCCAGAATCAAATACAAAATGCCAGATGTGTGTCATCACCATTGACCCACTTCCTCAACCTACTGGTAATGCTCTTCCTAATACAGCTCTGCATGCTGCAGATGGACCTGTAGAAGTTCTTCTCACTGTCCTTCACGTCCTTAGCTTTCACTTCACTAACTCTTTCCCAAGCCTGCATGGTAGGACAGTGACTCTTTGTTGCTTCTGGATTACATGATTCTATTTCCATCTCCCCAGTGCTTCCTTTTTATGTTTGTGTTTCATAGCTCAGAAGCTCCTTGTTCATCTGTAGAGGCCTCCTGTCACCTTTGCTTCATTCTCTGCTTGTTGACATGAACCACTCTTCAGGCTGGAGGATGCGATCCCTGGAAGTCAACCAGCTCTCCTGGAGTTGTCTTCTCTCCAGGAACATCTCTCATAGTATTCTTCCAGAGAGATACCTGGAGAGGCTAGTCTGCTCTTCTGGAGACCAGGGCAGTGTGATCCTGCAATTTGCTTTGCTCCTTTCCACCAGCATCTTGAATTCCACCATCTCACGGTCACTGTGGCCAGGGCTGTCCTGAGCCTTCACAACCTTGATCCTTAGCTTGTAAATATCAAGTCCAGCCAAGTGTCTCTCTTTTGGACTCCTTGATCTCCTTTGTCAGGAGGTTATCACCAATGCACTCTACAAAACTCCTGGACTGCTTTTACTCTGCCGCATTGTCCCTGTAGCAGATGGGACAGGTTGATTTCCCTCTTAAGGACTAGACCTGTGAATGGAAGATTTCTTCTGTTTATCTGAAGGTTTTACCTACTTCTCTTCCCGATCTGGAGGTGTTTAGCAGAAACCCACCACAATACAGCTCACATTGGCTTTCCTGCTAATGCTGACCCTTTAGATCTCAGGTGGCTCATCATCCATTCCCACACAGACCTCCAGGTGTTTCTGCTGCTCTCTCACACAAAGGGCACCGCTCCTTCCCAACCTGTCCATCCTAAAGGGTCTGCATCCCTCCGTCACAGCACTCCAGCCATGTGGGCTATCCCATGCTGTCTCTGTGATCCCAGCAAGACCACAGCCCTGCAACTGTGCACAGATCTCTCTTTGTTTTCACGCCCTGTGCTGCGTGCGCTTGTGTCGAGGCACTCCAGAGAGGCACCCAAACCTGCTGATTGCCCAGGAAAAGTGCAAGAGCTTTGCCCTGCCATGCTGTCCCCTTGATGCTTCCACATTGTGCTGGAGGTGGACACTCTTCTACTCCACTGTGCTGAATACAAGGTATTTTACAAGGATGCTTCACATCCTCTTTGCCAGTCTGCTTCATCACTTCCTCCTTTGATGTGTGTCGTCATCTCCTTTCCCTGCTCCTTGTGCAAAACTGTCCTCTCTTGGTTGGCCAGCTGTGTGGCTGAAATAATTTACAGCTCTCAATTGACTAATATTTTACAACCAAGGTCAATAGCTCCTGCACCATCCATTTTAGAACTTGCCGAAATTTATTTTGGATACTCTTTGTGGCAGAAGGGCAGATACAGGGATGGATCTCAGCAGGTTCAGATATATTATTCTCACTGTCATTCCCGAGCTGTCCCTCCACCCTCAGTCACTCGCAGCGTACTAAGTTTATTTCTATGATGGAACAGAGGTGCTTGGAGGAGGATCCAGAAATCTCCCAAAACGAGGTGTGCAGCATGTGTTGGGCAAGACAGAACATAACTTCACGTGGAGAATAAAAAGATATCCCGTTCCTCTGGGTGTTCAAACTGCTATTGCCACTGGGCCCCTCTCAGGGAAACAGCTGTTCTCCAGCAGCAGCGTGCAGCCCCACATCGGCGTTCCCGAAATCAGTCCCATGCGTGGGGACGGGGCTTGAAGCAGCACTACGTGAAGGTGGGAAAGATCGTTCTGGTGCTTGAAACGTGCCCAATCGTGACTGAGCGGGCCTGACCTAGAGACACAGGTGCGAGGGAACACTGGGACACGGCGGTGCGTGCCGTGGGGATGGGCTCCACAGGTGAGCGAAGGGGACTCGGGGGCTGCTCTTCAGGCCTTTCCCCCTTGCAGGCCGAGCCAGGTCTTCCGAGGCGGCTCAGGGCCTCCCCGCACCCACCGCCGCTACCACTATCCCCCGGTCCCGATCCCAACCCCGACCGGGGTTCGGCTCCCCGCTACGGGAGACAATGCCGCAGCCCCGCCCCGCCCCCGCATGACGTCACCGGCGNNNNCGGGAGCGGGCGGAGAAGGCGGCGGCTCCGGGGCAGCGTCGGGTACCGGCACCATGCGTGAGATCGTGCACATCCAGGCCGGGCAGTGCGGCAACCAGATCGGCGCCAAGGTACGGGGCTGGGAGGGGGGGCCGGGCTACGCCAGGCGAGAGGCAGCGCGGTGCCCTGCGGGTCCTGCTCCCGCCCCGCTGTCGTCTACCGGGCTGGGCGCTGGCTGGGACGTGCCCGGGCTCCGGTCTGTGGCTGCCCTGTCTCCCCGCAGTCAGATGCGGTAACACCCCCACCCCCCCTCACCCCCGAGCTGCCTCGCCCCTCTTCGGCCATGGAGGGAGGGAGAATAGGTGTTCCAGTGCCATGGCTGGAGCCCCCCTAACCCCCCCGAGGGTGTCGGGTGTGCTGCCATCTTCTTGTAGAGACGAGAGAGGGTCTTAAATCACTGCTAGACAATGGGGAAGCACGGAACTGCGATACCCGAGGGTTGCCATCCTTTGGGTGCGAGCTGTAAAGCCATCAGGCTGCGTCCGGGGTCTCCCGCTGCCTGGCTGCCCTCTGCTAATGCAGCTGCCGCTGCCAAAGAAGCCCCTTCTGCACTGACTCACCTTCCTCCCGGGCAGCTGCTCCGCGCTGCCATGCGAGGGAGTGGTCAGGGCTGCGGTATGCACAGGCTGCGCTGGCGGGGGTGATTGGCACTGGCCAGCTGTGGTTAACCGACGCCCTTTCCCGAAAATTGCCTTTCTAGTTCTGGGAGGTCATCAGCGACGAGCACGGCATCGACCCCACGGGCAGCTACCATGGGGACAGCGACCTGCAGCTGGAGAGGATCAATGTCTACTACAATGAAGCTGCTGGTAAGTGTCTCTGCTTCCTCGGGTGCCACTAAGTGGGGCAGACATGCCAGTTTGTTGAGGCTGGAAAAATCTCTGAACAAGAGCTGTCATCTGCCAGCGATGCCTCTGAGAGGGCTTTGTTCTCAGAATGGCTCTGAGTCTTGATCAAGATAGCATGTCTCTCTGGTGAAGTATGTGGAGGTGGAGGGGAACATGGCAGGGCTGCCGTGACACTGGCTGCCGGGCTCTAACACTGGTGCTGGTTCCTCCTGCAGGTAACAAGTATGTCCCCCGTGCCATCCTCGTGGACCTGGAACCTGGCACAATGGACTCCGTGCGCTCCGGCCCCTTTGGACAGATCTTCCGACCAGACAACTTTGTCTTTGGTGAGTGAGGGTGGGGTGGGGTGGTGGTGTCCTGCAGCGGGAGCTCTGCCAGCAGATGGGGGTCAGAGCGTTCATGCTAGTGACCTGTGGGACCTGAATCCCAGTAGGGGGTAGCAGGGTGATGGTGAGGGGTGAAGCCCGTGGGGCTGGAAGAGCAGCAGCATCATCCCTGTTCCTCCAGGGCCACTAATGAGGCACCTTGCTTCTGGTCTGTCCCGTAGGTCAGAGTGGGGCCGGCAACAACTGGGCCAAGGGTCACTACACAGAAGGTGCTGAGCTGGTGGACTCTGTCCTGGATGTGGTGAGGAAGGAGTCAGAGAGCTGCGACTGCCTCCAGGGCTTCCAGTTGACCCACTCGTTGGGTGGCGGCACGGGCTCTGGGATGGGCACCCTCCTCATCAGCAAGATCCGTGAAGAGTACCCTGACCGCATCATGAACACCTTCAGCGTCATGCCCTCCCCCAAGGTGTCGGACACGGTGGTGGAGCCCTACAATGCCACCCTCTCTGTGCACCAGCTGGTGGAGAACACAGACGAGACCTACTGCATCGACAACGAGGCCCTGTACGACATCTGCTTCCGCACCCTGAAGCTGACCACTCCCACGTACGGGGACCTCAACCACCTGGTGTCGGCCACCATGAGCGGCGTAACCACCTGCCTTCGCTTCCCCGGCCAGCTGAACGCCGACCTGCGCAAGCTGGCGGTCAACATGGTGCCTTTCCCCCGGCTGCACTTCTTCATGCCGGGCTTCGCCCCTCTCACCAGCCGTGGCAGCCAGCAGTACCGAGCCCTGACGGTGCCCGAGCTGACACAGCAGATGTTCGACTCCAAGAACATGATGGCCGCCTGCGACCCCCGCCACGGCCGCTACCTGACAGTGGCCGCCATCTTCCGGGGCCGCATGTCCATGAAGGAGGTGGACGAGCAGATGCTCAACGTGCAGAACAAGAACAGCAGCTACTTTGTGGAGTGGATCCCCAACAATGTGAAGACGGCCGTCTGCGACATCCCCCCACGTGGCCTCAAGATGTCCGCCACCTTCATCGGCAACAGCACGGCCATTCAGGAGCTCTTCAAGAGGATCTCGGAGCAGTTCACGGCCATGTTCCGGCGCAAGGCTTTCTTGCACTGGTACACCGGCGAGGGCATGGATGAGATGGAGTTCACGGAGGCCGAGAGCAACATGAACGACCTGGTCTCCGAGTACCAGCAATACCAGGATGCCACTGCTGATGAGCAGGGGGAGTTTGAAGAGGAAGGAGAGGAGGATGAGGCTTAAAAGCCCTAGTATCAAAGGAACTTTTGTAAAGCAGGCATGTGTACCGAATGACTTCTGATAGTGGTGGTGAAGCATGTTCTCTAGAAACTGTGTACCCAATTATCCTCTCAGCACTTGTAACTTTGACACATTTCTCAGTGTAACAGTTCTGAATCCCAGTTATTACAATGGTTTTTGTCCTTTAATGTT
>VXBZ01006716.1:215801-227386 GCA_013399135.1 Heliornis fulica
ATGGGGAAGGGGCAGGAAGCTGATGGTGAAAGGACATAGATACCCAATAAACACCTTTCTCTTCTATTAAACCCTCAACATCAGCTGAGATATGATGATGGGCCAGTTGTAGGAGGTTTGTGCTACTGCAATTGCAGCTCCACCACCCAGAGAGAGATGTCGAAACACCAGTCCATGAAGAGAATAAAAGTCAGCAGTGATGTGGGTGCTCCTTGTAAGGTAAGACTTTGGGGTTTTGGTTTTGTTTTTTTTTGTTTCTTTGTTGTTGTTGTTGTTTTTTTTTCATTATTATTATTTCACAGTTTAGTCTGATCATTGCTACTGATTTGCATTTCATACTTATACAATAAAAATGTATTACATATAAAAAGATGTAAAGAAACAAGGCAGCACTTTTACAGAGCTGATAAGCATTTTGCTTACTGAATTAAAGACCAGACTACTACTGCTACTACCAGCACCAAAAGTGCTTTAGGTGAGGTAAGTACACATGTGCAAGGCATACACTTGTTATTTAGCTGAAGCAAGACATTTCACAGCTGGCATCATAAACCAAACTCCAGTCACCTAAATGAAGCTATACTGGGTTACATTTACTGTGAGTCTGTGTGGCTAACTCTTTTAGCTTCTCATTTCAAATAAGGTTCATGAGTTCACTAGCAGTTTTTGCTATTTTCCTTTAAAGTAGCAAACGACCTGATTCTACTTCATGTGAGTGGAATAAGGATCAGAAATCCCATGTTTCTTTTCTCTGCACAGGTTTTATAACTACAGCAATTAACTTGAAAGGAATGCAAATTAGAAAGGTATCCCAGGACTTTTACTTGAATGATTCATGAGCAAATGGTAAGTTATGAGCTTGTTTTCTTACTGTCTATTATATAGGCCCTAGAGGCAAAACTTGTGATTTTCTGTGGACCTTGTCTAGAGATTTCATAAGATATGAGAAAGGAAATCAAGCATAGGATTGGTAGTATTATTTGGAATATATTTGTAAGCACTAGTTACAGGAATAAAAAATTTACTTTCTGAAAACTACTAGTAAGCTCTTAGAACTTACACTTTTCACTAGCAGTTAAAAAGTTCCATAATAATACCCTTGGAGTAACTGTTAGGGAGCTTTTTGCTATGACTTTGACTTATCCTTCTACTTAACAATTTGGTGAATTTTGTGTCCTGCTCATTTAAGTTTGTTTCATCTGTCTCCACTTGGCTGTTACATGACTAAGAGCCTTAGGTCAAGAAGAAAGGAAAATAATTTTTTTTTAGAATATGGTGTTCAGTTGGTACATACCATTATAAATTCTCACATCCTCTTGAGTAACGTTGGCATTTGCTCCCCAGACAACCAACTTGTGGATTAGAGTTGGATATTTTGCAGCTGCAATGAGTGCTGTAATCCCACCATCGCTCCACCCCAGCAAAGAGAACTTCTTAAATTTCAGTGCCTTCATTTGTACAAGAAAGTTACATGCAAATCATCACCTGGTTTTACAAGCAAATATCAAATACCTCTTGAAAGCTAACAGTACAATAGCATACACAACACTACACAGTTGAACTATAGTTAGCTTTCATAATTAGAAAATGTAATTATCCTGCTATATGTAAAAATACTTCAGAAGAGGTTAAACATTCATAAAACAAATTATACCCACCCTTTCATTTTTATATGACTACTTAATGAAACAGGCAGCAGTTATATTAGATTTTTGCTGCATTTAAAAAAGCCCTCTTGAAATGCTTATTTAGGATGGACAGCAAAGACCTTTTCAGAGAGCCTTATGGTACCAAGGATCTGTGCTTTCTCTTGGTATGAAGTTGGAAAAGGCTATCACAGTGTGAGATGTAGATAATTCAAAACAAAATAAATTTAAGAAAAGTTTAAGACTTGAAGAATGGAACCTATGATTTAATTTACTGATCCTGGCTGATTAAAAAAAATCCTGCTCTGTAACAATCAAAAAACATTTACAGTATTTTCTACAGATTCTATCAAATTTTAGTGCCTAATTGACATTTTTGAGGCTTCAACGTCTAATTTTAAGTTTTACTTTACGGTGAACTGCAATTCAAAACATTAATAATGAAATTTCTCCTTCTTGTAAAGGAAAGCTCAAGGCAAAAAATATGTCAACCAAGACCTTAATTCATTCTGACTTGCACAATGCTTTCCACTAGAATTTGAAACTCGTTTCCTCAAATACCAAAAATCTGTGGTAGGGGATACCAGCAGGGACAGGAGTGAGGATTTTTTGTGTGTGATACTCAGTGGGAAAGGTAAAGACACTCAGGACCAAACGCATCTTAGGTGGTACAGGGAAGACATTAAGCGATTAAGAGGTATTTGCAGTTTTGGATACAGAAGCCTCAGTTTGTGAACTCTTTAGCAAACGAACATAAAGGCTTCAAAGGTATTTTCTGTGTTTTTCTTTTTTTTTTCTTTTTAAGAATGTCTTAGAAATTACAGCCTTTTTGTTGTGGTTAAGGAAGATACTGCACTCTTGAAGGAAAAAGGCAATTAAGTTGAATGAATTGTTTTAGTGCTTGGTGTTTGTTGTTGGAAGCCCAGGCCTGTTTTCTTTGCACAGAAGAAAGCAAAATGCAGGCATTGAGAGAAACTACAGGGAGGAAAAAGCAGTTTCTAGTCTGGAAGCTTATTTCTACTTATAAACTTGATGCTGAGGTCAGCATAACTTTCAGTCAATTAGATACCTAGCGAAGTTCTATTGCTATCAGGCTTTTTTTTGGTTTTGGCATCTTCCTTGGTATTAGGCTTATTGTAATCTACTCAATGTTAGATTTCACTTGGCTAAGCCTGAAGAAAAAATAAGATAAGGGAAAAGGGACCTGTGAGGTAAGAGCTGACAGCAAGAGAAGAGAACCTTGAATTACAGGCATTGACTATGAGCTGTCCCTGGCCTGCTGAAAAAATAGTTACCTGTGACCCACCTCTGATATCGTGCTGCTGAAGGGTTACTAGTGTCTTGACAAGTTCCAGAGCTGGCAGCGGTGCTTGTAAAACTGAAGATTTTGCTGCTGTTGTTCCCCTACCACCAACAGCAAACTACAGATCTCAAAGTCAGCTGATGGGTAGAATAGCTGATTAAAGTTTTTGTTCTTCATGCCAGGCTACTTGGTAATGCTTCAACTGAGACTTATTTGCCTCCAGTATATCTCTTGTTTACTAGACATTATCTTGGTGCATTCTTTTGCTTGTCTCAGGATGCCTTTCCAGCAGGAGGAATTTTTATCTTTTACAACCTTTCACAACACAATGTGATGCAACAGATGTGTTGGATATGGTATAGATGCATGCATGATGGCTTTAATCTTAAGTTACAGTACAGGACTCTACCTACCATGAGCAATAACCTGGGGGCTGGTTGCACAGCTCAGTTATGGGGGGTGACTTTGTGCAGACCTTGCTCTGTAAGTGAACAAAATCTCTTTTGAAATCACCTCCTCCATCCAGGCCTATGTGAAAGGTAATCAAATGATCATGTATGCTGTGACTGAGTTAACTTACAACAGTGCTCTGTACTGTGTGCTGCCACTGAATCACAGTGAGTACATCACAAGTTATGGCTGAGTTGATATACCAAAAACCTGGAGAAGCCCACACCCATCCTTTCACTAGGACAGTAGCTCTGAATCATAGAATCATAGAATGATTAGGGTTAGAAGCGACTCCCAGAGGTCATCCGGTCCAACCCCCCTGCAAGAAGCAGGGACACCCCCAACTAGATCAGGTTGCTCAGGGCCTCATCCAACCTGGCCTTGAATGTCTCCAGGGATGGGGCATCTACCACCTCCCTGGGCAACCTGTTCCAGTGCTCCACCACTTTTACAGTAAAGAACTTTTTTTCTAATATCCAATCTAAATCTCCCTCCCTCTATTTTAAAACCATTACCCCTTGTCCTGTCACAACAGGCCCTCCCCATCTGAAAAGCAAGAACCTCTTAAATACCAATGTTAATCACTTCCATGATTGTTTTAATGCTATTTGCCTTTGTGATTGTTAGACATTGGGATGAACTGCAGCAAACCAGACTTTATTTGCATTACACTCGTCTTATTCCACGCAAGCTCTGTCACAGAACACATATGTTGACACAGAGCACCTGCATCAAGGTGCTGAATGCTTGGCAGAGTTTCAGGTTCTGTTATGTGACAGAAACCTTGCAGCAGTCACAGCTCCAGCAGAGACACCAGAATCTGAAGAAGCCTAGACTAAAATGTTGTGAGGGCTCCCCTATATAGATGGGTTTTCTGGCCAATTGTGGGCAAACCATACATACCATAAAGCCCTCTGCAAGAGTTAGGACTGTGTTTTATACTGGAAATCCTAATTGGGATGGTTCTTTAGGATTGTGCTATCCTGTATATGTTATGCTAAAACAGAAGCAAGCTTGGGAAGATTTTAGTAATTTTTAGTAATTATAGGCTTCTATGACACCAGGCTGGGAGGGGGTGACACACTGGAAGGTTGTGCTGCCATTCAACAAGATTTAGACAGGCTGGAGAGCTGGGCAGGGAGAAATTGAATGAGATTTAACAAGGGCAAGTGTAGGGTCTTGCATCTGGGGAGGAACAACCCCAGGTACCAGTATAGGTTGGGGACTGGCCTGTTGAAGAGCAGCATAGTGAGAGGGACGTGGGGGTACTAGTGGACTGCTGGATGTCCGTGAGCCAGCAATGTGGCCTTGTGGCCAATAAGGCCAATGGCATCCTGGGGTGTATTAGAAGCAGGGTGGATAGTAGGTCAAGAGAGGTCCTCTTCCCTCTCTACTCTGCCCTGGTGAGACCTCACCTGGAGTATTGTGTCCAGTTCTGGGTCCCTTGGTTCAAGAAGGACATAAAACTCCTTGAAAGAGTACAGCACAGCATCACCAAGATGATGGAGTGGAACATCTTCTTTATGAGGGAAGGCTGAGAGAGCTGGGTCTCTTTAGCTTGGAGGAGACTGAGGGGTGACCTCATTAACGTTTATAAATATATAAAGGGTGAGTGTCAGGAGGATGGGGCCAGACTCAGTGGTGGCCAGTGACAGGACAAGTGACAGGGAGTGTCCAAGCTGGAGCATAGCAAGTTCCATGTGAATGTAAGGAAAAATGTTTTCACTGTGAGGGTGACACAGCACTGGGACAGGCTGCCTAGAGAGGTTGTGGAGTCTCCTTCTCTGGAGATATTCAAGACCAATCTGGACACATTCCTGTGTGATGTAATCTAGATGATCCTTCTGGGCAGGGGGTGGACTAGATGATCTTTCAAGGTCCCTTCCAACTCCTAACATGCGTGATTCTATCAGTAAACATCTTAAAAAAAACAGGATGCAATGTCTCATTTGTTTTGGCAGCTTCAGAGATTAGTATGTGGTTACATTCTGTTTGGGGACAGCTCTATTTTCTATTTTGCATTTATTCATATTTGGGCAGAGACAGGAAAGAGGGTTACAACCACTTAGGCCGAAAGTCTGTCACCTGTCTGTGGCAGCATCTTTATTTTCTTTGTTAGCATAGCAGAAGGAATTGGTTTTATGGTGCAGAGAGCTTGCCTCTATGGTTAGAGGGCAAAATTGTATCTTAATCCTGATTCTGCTGTCAGACTTATTTTGTTTTGCTATGCAGAATGCTAGAGGAAGGCTGTGTTTCCAGTTTCAGATGGATTTCTGCAAGGTTACTGCTTATTACAGAAATACGCTTGGATGGACTAGCTGCTGACTCTTGTCTCATATTTTTGAAATTTTATGCTCTGCCAACTTCCTTAGCATGGCCAAAGAGACTGTATAGCTTAACAGAACAGAGCCAAAATATTAGTTAAACTAAACCAGAAAATGGTGCTAGCACTTGTAGGATGGAATAAAAGAGGAACACAGAAACACAGATTTGAAATTAAAAGTTCTACAGGATGGAGAAGTATTAACAGCTTTGGGTCACAGTCTTTAGAATCACAATAGCTGAATTAGCTATTAAGATCTGGTATGATCACAGGGACCTTTTGATATACCACAAAAAATATTTCAGTAATATGCTGTAAAATACAAAGTGTCAAGTTAATTTTTAGAATCAAATGTTTCTTGAAAAGGGCTGTTCAAGGCAAAATGCCAAGACACTATTAGCTAGAAAATTTTCTATGAACTGCAATCCCTTCAGTTAAAGTACTTACCATAGGCTTTGTTTTTTATAAATACTTTGCCTAAAGTTACAAGGTTTTTGTCTGAAAACCTCTAAGGGCTGGGTCTTGGAATAAAACATAGTGCTTTAGAATTAATTCCCACTGCTAAACCTCATGTATACGGCAGAAGAGGTGGAAGAAGGAAATAATTTCCAGAATACTGAACATCTGCCCAGTTTTAAGTCTTCATTTTTGCTCTCTTCTGCATAACTTGCTGTTAGCTGGAAGTAACATGCTTAACAATACTCTTCCTCCCCAAAATTTAAGGAAAACAGCTTTTAAATATATATATTTATTAAAACTAATAAAATTTCATAATAGATTTACCTGCATAAGATCCACAGCATCTTTTGCATCCCTCTCAAAGAAGTCTGGAGGAAAGTCTCGAGAAGGAGGAATGGACTGTCCATATCCCCGAGGATCCCAGGCAACAACTGTGAAAAGTTGCTTATTCATAGACTTAAGCTGTGGTCCAAAATCAGTTTGACCACTCCCTGAAACATCATAAATTTTCAATTATAGTAATCACCATGACATATACACAGCAAGTATACATAATCTAAATGAAAACCTGGGGAAACTTGTAATGTAATTCTGAAAAAAAAAAAAAAGGCGATTATCAATCAAATGAAGTACACTCTAATTGTAACTGACCATTGCAACCCTCAGACTGAAAGTACCACAATAAAAATCTTCAAAGCTATCTGCAATAAGCTCAGAGCAAATCATTTCTGATAGGGATTTAGGAATTTAGCTTTCATGGTTTTAAATCACCAGCATGGTCACTGCTGTGTCTCTGGACAGCATAAATGAAACTGAAAGGGGAGAAATAAGCTGACTCTAGCTACAAGGAGAAAAGCACTCTGTGAGACAGTTGTTCTGATTCGATGAAACGCTTCTATGAGAATATTGGTGCCTAAAGCTGAACTCAAAATACTTTGTTGCCTGAGGGGACAGTGGTGACACAATAGCATAAAACTGTAACTTTTTATTTTTCTAATATGTATGTTACCAAAATAAGCCAAATACAGCAATTTTTCCATGCAGAACGGTTTCTTATATTGATGGCTCAGACCTTTAAAAAATGAAGTATTCTAGTCTACTGCACTAAGTTGTACTAATAGTTGTACTCTATTGTACACGAGCATGAAGGTAAGACTGCAATTTATTTCTCATTTGCATGAATGGTCATGTGGTAACAGTATCACAGGATACTTGATTAAAACCTGTTCAGATTTAATATATTCAAATGATCCAAATTAAATACCAGATTGGCTATCAAATGTTATATTTTAAAAGGACATTTAAAGGCATTTAAGATATTTTTTCTCTTTACTTGGAAAAACCTGTCCTCAGATACCTACAGATAGAGGAAGTATCTGAGGACATGTACTATCAACTGGTCTGAATGATAAAAGAGGCTGTTTATAACATGCCACAATGAGTTGACTACAGACTGTCATGATCTCTTCTCTCTTGCAACACCAAGTAATATCTAGAGTCAGAAAAAAATATCAGATTGTTTGAAAAATAGCAACACAACCCAATTAATATTAATCATGTATTCTTACATAGGCTTTGTGTGAATCTCTGTGCTATCATTCACATCCTTGTTACGTTTTTATTTTGTAACTTGAACACGTCCACAAGGCTGAAAGCATATCTGATTGCTGTGCATTCTCAGTACTTTCCAGTCAGAGAAACATCAGTTTTGTTTAAATGTAGTTTACAGATAATTACTTACAATAATATGAAAACTTAGCAGTACAAAGGGAAGAAGTACATGGCAGTATGTAAAGCTCACCCACATATGCTGCCCAGAAATATTAAACATAAACTTAATAATGGTAAAGATACTAGGCCTAACTGTAGTTTGTAGTAATGCTAACTGAAAAACAGCCATGTACACCTAACAATAATATTAGTCACAACTTAAGAAATACATGATTTCTATTTAAACGGTTAGCATCAGAAACAGGATTACTGGTTTTAAAAGCTGTTTAGAATGGACAGGTTAAAACATATGACTACTAAAGCAACCATAGCATTAAGTTTTTTTCTACCCTTCCTGTGAGAATTCTTTGAAATAAAGAACTGCTTCATGAAGAGTTGAAAATGTTGCTGCCAAGAAGAACAAATGTCATCTGCTCTTCAGTTCCTGACATTCTATCATCTTGATCCAGCAATTCAGTTAAGCACAAGCCCACCTCTGAGCGCAGTGATGGTCCTACAATGAACTAGAGCCTGCAATGAACTGCCAGTAAGTCTGATAGGTTCTTTAGAACTGCAAGCTCCCAAAAAAAACTGTGTTAATTTTAAAAGTTTCTTATCAAAAGCAGTGATCTCTATGGATAGGTACCATGTAGCGAGTAGAACTTGCTGTCCATCTCAAAAAGCCACTGAGAATTTTAACAGTATCTCCCTGCACAACCAAAACATGAAAACACATTTTTAATCAAAAAGCAAGCTTTAACCATGCCTTTTTCACAACGAAGGTGTACTGCAAGTGCTGCATTATGTCTATTAATTCAATCTGAACGCACCTAGTTTCTAAAAGGGAATGCGTAACTCTGTCTGTGTAACAATTATAGTTGCCCTGATTTCCCACCCCCACACTGTCATTTTGTGGCTTGTGGAGCTATTTGCCACCTGTGCTGGATACCTGCCTGGCAGAGTCAGATACAAAATGTGAGTGACTGCACAAGTCAAGAAATTGTGTAAGGTGAGCCTGGTGAGATAAATTAAATATTTAAAAGCTGATTGCAATAAGTCTGTCTTTTCCTCTATGTTGTATTTGTAGCATTTTTTAAATGACAATGTTCCATAATCAGGCACTAAATATATTACAAGTGAGTTTTATGCATTCTAGCTTGTGATTGGGTGGAAAAAGATGTGGTTGCTCTACAAAGATAAGACAGAATCTCCAGACCTAGCATTCCAGGAAGCAGAAGAACTGCATGACTTCCTTCCCCTGTCTGCTGATAATGCAGGTGGACTCCATTCACTTGGATTTTGGCAGATGTTATTGAAGTACTAGCGATGGAGGAAGGGGAGAGATAAAGGAGAACATTAGTTAGTTTTCATTACTACATGGTCATTCCAGTAACACAGAGTAATTTTTCTAGAGATGAAGAACAATACAGTGGGACTTAAATGGGTCATTTTCCATTTCATGGGTGCACAGAGGACTAAATGAAACACTTGTCAGGAGCAGAGAAGAATTCAATTGCGACCACTAAGTAGCAGTTTTGAATTACCAAAGTTAAAGGGGAGGCAAAAAACCAGTCTTGACTGTACAACAAGGGTAATATAAAAGCAGTTTTATGTGACTACAGAAACATGTAGAAAGAAATGTATGGGAGTAGAGGAACCTCATTCTGTCACAGTGTAACTTTCAAAATGGCTGGTGTTCACCTTGTAATTACTAAACTGAACCTCTTCATTCCACAAAGACACAACGATCTATTGTTATGATTCCTCATGAACCATAGAGTCTACAATGAAAACCACCTTGCACAGAGATGAGGGTAGAAAAGACAAATGTGCTAATATTTCTGCCAGTATAATCTCACCAGGGGATAATGCTTAGTTGAGAAATAATGCATAACCAAAAAACACACTCACAAAAGAAGTACCACAGAAACCGACCACATAGCACACCTTCCGGCCCTGACCCTTAAGCCTCTACAACACTGAGTACAAAGCATGACATATGTGTAAATGCAAACAAGTAACCCGAGATACCATGTCTAGATACAAACACCTAGGGAGAAAGCAGAAGTAGCACATATTGAAGGAACTTCTTAATGGTATACACCATTGCGTCTGTTCTCCTTGGAAAACTTGTGCCCTAATCATTGCAAGATATCTTTTCACCAACCTAATTCATTTTATTTAAAGGAATGAATATTCTGCTTTTCTGATTCAGATGCTAGATTTTGGTTTGGTGCTTTGCTTTTTTATTTTTACACAGTTTTACTTTATTAAGATTAATTATTAACATCGGGGCTTGAGAATTTTGCTGAGTTTGTGACGCTTTTCTATTCTTGGATTGTTCCTCAGTGTAAAGTCTAATGAAATTCAGGAATTTCACAAGAGTATTTTCAATACTTTCTGGACTAAGAACAAATAAGTTGTGGGTTTGGGGTTTTTTATGTGCTGAGAAACTGACACCACCTAAGAGAAACTTGGTTTTCACCACACCAAGCTTCTGTGGGTCTGAAATCACTTCAGTATTGTCAGCACGATGACTTGGCTACTGATTTTCATCAAGACTGCATTTTCCATTGGATGATGTAAGCAAAAACTATGTTAAAACACCCCTGACACATTATTTTGTAACTGAATTCATAGCGGTAAGTTTATAGCTCTCTGAGAACCATTGGATACATACTGCCTATGTTTGCCAAGACAGTAGGGATGTGGAGTAGGCAGGTCTTGTTGGGAGGCCACACTTCACCTCACACTCTGTAGGAGTGAGCTTAATCTGGAAACTACCTTTCTGTTCCAGCTGCGTTTCAACACAACCTAGTCTTTATCTGTGTGTGTGGGAAGAACAGTGGTATTATGTCTGGTTTTCCTTAATAGGATTTGCAGAATAAGCGGTATTATGTATATTACACAAATGTATTCTCTTTGCAACCTCAGTGACCTCCAGGAAACGCCTTATGGGCAGGTGGCAGAGGAGCAGGGCAGACAGTAGCACGTCCTGCCTTTCTGAGGGAAAACGGGCTCGCAGAGGGGAGGATGACAGGCACTGATGAGAAGGGCCTGCGTGGAGCACTGCAGCACAGGGAGAGCAGCCCAAGAAAGAGCTCTTCTATCCCCAGTGAGACGAACCTCCCCCCACCTACCCGCAGAAGCAGGTACCTCAGGGTACCGCCGGAGCCCCCACCCTGCTAAAACACTTTGTTTGTAAAACCCCTCTCCTCCCCCATTGACACCCACCCGGGCCTGCCAAACGTCACCTCCCGCAAACCCCGGGTGGGAGGGGAGGCACGAGTAAGCAGGGGAAGGAAGCGGCCGTGGTTTTTACCCGTAGGAGGCAGCCGGTCCTCGGGGCGTGAGTGACTTGGCCCGGGCGGGCGGCTGTAGCAGAGGCGCCCGGAAGGCCCGGCCCGCGCTCCGCCAAGCCATTTCGCCCACTGGGGCCGCTGGCTCTGCCGGGGAGGGGAGAGCCCATGCCCGAGAGGCAGGCGGAACACCCGCTCCACCTCTGAGGCAGCGGCTGCCCGCGCTCTGATTTGCGGGCGCCGGTGTCACTCAGGACAGGGCGGCCTGGCCTGGGAGGAGGGTTGCGCGCCCCGCCCTCTGGCTGAGGTTAACGGTCAGCTCGCGGCGGGAGCCGGGTGTGTGTGGGGGAGTGTTGCTGTCGTAGGGACCTGCTTTCTCTACACCTGGGGCGTGG
>VXBZ01006719.1:5906-31039 GCA_013399135.1 Heliornis fulica
GGGCGGGCCCGGGGGGGGGGTGGGGGGGGGGCGGGAAGGGACCTGACCCGCCTTGTGTTGATGCTGGGAGGGAGGAGAAGGCCTCTGGTGACAGTGGTCCTCACTCTGCCGCGCCATACCCTGAACAAAGAGAGGTTGCCCCTATTTGTATACGGGTCCTGTATATCGAGCGATTTGCCGCTGACTTCAATGGGAACAGGATGCTTTCCATTTGCCCACGGGAACATCTCTGGCCGTGCTGCCTGGGCGGGGGGGAAGGGAGAGAGGACGACAATTCTTTTTTTGGCGAGAGAATAAAGATAATAAGTAATAAAATAATTAAAAAAAAATAATCCCAATTCTTTCTCCTCTGCCCCAATTTTCATTCCCTCCCCTCCCTCTTTCGTTGCGCGGCGAGGATGCAGCCATGAGACAGAAGATGACGATTATATAATAACGTAATGCTTAGATGAAAAATGTCATAACCATTTGTCACCAAATGCCCCGTGTACCGAGATGAAGCAAACAGTATGAGACTGACAGGGCTGATGAAAAACAGCACTTAAGCTAATTTTTTTCTGCTAAACTCTGTTGTGCACTATGCAAATATGATTGCGAAAGTGGGACATTATCAACACTTTAACGCTAGTTAACTTTCGGAGATGATACTCGGAGCAATCAACATAAACTTAGCATACAGTAACTTAAATAACAAAAATGTTTTGCCGCTCGGCACTGACATTTGGTTCCAGCCAGTGTAACACCGTGTGATGGATTGCGCCGTGCCCGCAAACAAATTAGAAACACATCGCTTCAGATCACTCGTGGCAGTAGTGAAGAGGAGCTGGTTTTAAACCGGAATAACAATAATAGCAATTACATCCCAATCTGGCCTGAATCATCTCACCCCGCTAGCAGTTATTATTAATAGGATAATATTTGCACGAGCCCGCCTTAGACCGCATGCCTCATCCCTCTGGCTCCCATGCCAGTGCACAGCCAGAACCAACCCGCTCCCGACAAATTCATGGCCCAGTGGCGGACGCTCGCCAGCTCTTAAATTCATCAAGTTCCTCAACAGCCTGTTTTCTCCTAACAGTCCGATTCCTAACTCCCCTGGATCACGTGAGAATCGCAGCTTTCCTTTCCTTTTTCTGAATTCCTTTCCCCCCCCGCCACGGAATGTAAATTTCTCTTTATCCATCAGAGCTGTGTGTCGCGAACCCTAAAGGTCATCCTTCCAAGGATGGGAAGAATAACCTGCAATTTGTTATTTTTAAAAGCTCCCAGTGGTGGGAGAGGTGGCGTATGAAAAGATGAACTGATTTACAGGAGAAGACGGGGCGCGCATCTCCCTCGTTAGCATTCGCCCCATCCCCTGCGGCAGCAGGGAATAATAATAATACCTTAATACCTCCCAGCGGGGCTCAAAGGAGCTGGAAAAATAGGATTTAGGGTGCAAACTGGGGGGAAAACAGCCCAACCTGTGCTGCAGATGAACCCGTGGAGAAAAGTTGAAGCTGAATTTGATGTCGCGGTGTTATTGATTGGGATGTTAACAAACCCGGAGTGCAAGGAGCAGAGGGAGATTGGACGACAGCCAGCTGCTGCTGCTGCTGGTTCAGGCCTGGAAGGATGCCTGCTTAGATATGACAAAAACCCACTCCCCAACCTAGGTCTTCCCAGGGCTTCTTCAAAGATGTTAATTAAGACTCTGGGTAAAATATGGAGAACTAGATCTATTGCATATGTGGAATTGAGGTGTGAGGAGAAAAGTCTTAGTGAGGATGGTCCAGGGTGTCCACTGAGACCCATGTTCATGGTCTGAGCCCTTCTCTTTGGATGTGCTGCTTCTGGTCTTCTCCTTAATCAAACCGTTGGTGATCCTATCTAGTTCATTAATGAAACACAGCAGTTCAGAGAAAATAGAATGGATCAGAGGAGCAAACGGCACCTTTTCCAAAATTCAGCAGACATGTCAATGCACACAGTTGGTGCAGGGACCAGAGTGGTGAGCAGACCACCAATCTACTATGGGATGCCTGGCAAAGGAAATAATTTCATCCAATGACAAGTATTCCTTCTTGTCTCAAGGGCTTTCCCCATTTTGAGACTAGAACCATCATTTTATGGATGAAGAAGGACCCAACTGAATTTATGCTGGCACTGTGGACCATGGTCTAGGCATGTGGCTGGTCAAAAAAGAGAGCAGAGAAATCCCTAGTGCATTACTTCTGCATTACTTAATTTATCAAAAAGCAAGCAAACACGATTCAACTCTTTGATAGACCGTAAGAGCAAGGCTTGAATGTCACCCAAGTCCCTCTGCTCATAGTGGGGTGGGATTCACCTTCAAAATCTCAGCTATTGTGATGCTCAATGCCAAGACCTATTCTGAGGTGTCTCTGAAACTATCAGCTCTCTGGGGCACCAAAGAAAGGCTCATACTGCACAGGCGCCCCATCATCACAGTTCCCTCACCCCAAAAACATGGGCTCATGGCCAAGGCTACTGTGCAGGTTTATTTCTCAGTAAATACACGCTAAATGCTATGATATATCCCAAAGAGTCTGTGTATCTACTCTAGTCCTGGCCAGGGAGAATGAGAGAGGAGGAACTGGGTGGTCCAGGTTTTCGGGTCAGGGATGGGGCACTGGTTCATTAGCTTGTGCTGCCGCAACAGCTCAGCTTGAGGCTTTATTCTGCTTTGTCTCCCTATGCTCTAGTGGTAGAGCATCACCAAGGTGGTCACTGAAACTAGGGTCTTGCAAGTCATGAGATACCACCAAGGCGAGGTGGTAGGTCTTTCCACATTGCCCCATGTCCAGGGTCTCCCTGGACTTCACCCACCTGAAGCCCCACAGCTCCAAAGGGATGTCTGACCCCAGGAAGCAACTGTAAACCACCTCACTGTGGCAGAAAGCTGCCTTCTGTAGATGTGGCTGCTTGGGAGGAGAGCTGAGGTCAGCCAACATGTTCCTGTTTGACGAGAGATCTCTCCCCGTTCTCACCCAACGCAAAGGCACTTCACCGCTGGATTTCTGAAGCTGTAACAAGCCCAGCCCCGGTCCCTGGCTGCCTCTCACAGCCATCAGCAAGTCCTGGAGAGAGAGCATAAATGCACTTGTTCTGCCTTCCTGAGTGCATGGAAACTGTCTCAACAGAGAGGATGAAATTTCTCTCGTGGCTTCCTGTAAGTGAAGGGAGAGAAAGCAGGGCAGCTTCTCAAAACACTCCACCTGGAGATTCGTGGCCTTCAAGAGCTTCGTGGGGCCACTGGGACAAGGATTTTCTGCTGCAGATGAACCCGTTTCCTTATCACCTCTGCCCAGATTCCCTTTTTGTATCAAATAGCAGACAGGTCTGTGAAGGCAGAGCAAGGACAGCCCCCCAGGGCCTCTTGCTTTGCTCTCCATTGTAACCCCCAAATCCATGTCCTCCTTTTTGACGGGTTTGTGTGTTGCCCGCAGGAGCGGGATGTGGGGCACCACTACCAGTAACCTCAACATCAGTAGTCACAGAATCATAGAATCACTTGGGTTGGAAGAGACCTTCAAGACCTCCAAGCCCAACCACAGCCCAACCCTGCCTAGTCCACCTCTAGATCATGTCCTTCAGCACATCATCTACTCACCTTTTAAATACCTCCAGGGCTGGTGACTCCACCACTTCCCTGGGCAGCCTGTTCCAATGCCTGACAACCCTTTCAGTAGGGAAATTCTTCCTGATGTCCAACCTAAATCTCCCCTGGTGCAGTTTGTAACCATCTCCTCTCGTCCTATCACTTGTTACCTGAGAGAAGAGACCGACCCCACCTCTCTGCACCCTCCTTGCAGGTAGTTGTAGGGAGCGATAAGGTCTACCCTCAGCCTCTTTTTCTCAAATTGTGTTAGTGGGGGTGTCTTGGGCTTCATTTTCAATAACGCAGAGATTTAGGCACAATGGAAATTTTATCCACCAAGCTGACATTCACCCTGAAGAACCTCTATCAAAAGCCCTTTCTGCGCTTGAAATGGAGGCCAAGAAAATGTCCCCATTGCTGCCACATCATCTCAATTCACTGCTGGGTTTGGGGTTTGTTTTTTTTTTCTTCCACTTCCAACAACCAGCGCCAGCTCTCATTCTGTGTTTTATACATGGTCAGCAAGAGACAAACCCTTTCATAATAGGGCAGGAGCACATCCAATTAAACTGGCAAACAATATTACATTTTCCTATTACATCGTGGAGAACATCTTTTCTGGTAAAGAGAAGCCCAGAGGTTATAGAAATTTTAAGGATTTCTTTTTTCAAACTGTTCCAGGGCTGAATCTGTGATCTCAATTTGAATTAGCTGGTACCTGCTGGTTGGGCTGTTTGTTGTTAGATGTCACCAGCAACGGTGGTACCAGAAAGGCTGTAACACAATAGACTCAAAAGGATCTGAGGTCAAGGGCAATAAAGTTTAAAACATAATCTCTTCTTGCTCGGAGATATTTTTGCACATATATATCCTGAAAAGAAAACTCAGAAGAATAATGCTTTCATATGCAATCTGAAGAAAGTCAAAGGGAAAAAGGCAATATATTTTGTAATGAATTCGTTTAAGCAGCAGAGGTGATATTGTTGATTTGCTGCTCCCTGGATTCTAATTTATTAGAAATTGCTTCTGATGTTTACAGGATGCATAAAGAGTAGTTCAATGTAAATAAGGTGCTGCTGTAGGTTTAAGTGTCCCTTCTGGTGAATTAAATAACTTTGTGAAAAGACTTCTTGCATATATTTATCCCAGTTCCTACTTCAATATCATCTTGGCTCAGTTAACTGGAGGAGAAAAATTGGATCACATGGGAATATTTTCCCATGCTTGATGGACCCATGCTGCAATACACTATGGAAAATCCCGTATCGCCACATGTGCTTTCCCTTATCATAGAATCACAGAATGGTTCAGGCTGGAAGGGACCATAAAGATCATCAAGCTCCAAGCCCCTGCCATGTGCAGGGACACCTCTCACCAGAACAGGCTGCTCAAGGACCCATCCAACCTGGCCTTGAACACCTCCAGGGAAGGTGCAGACACCACTTCCCTGGGCAACCTGTGCCAGGGCCTCACCACCCTCAGAGGGAAGAGTTTCTTCCTAATATCCAATCTGCATCTATCCCATTCCAATTCAAAACCATTCCCCCTTGTCCTGTCACTACGGGACTACACTACTTCTAAAAAGTCCCTTCCCAGCTTTCTTGTAGTCCCCTTCAGGGACTGGAAGGCCACTCTAAGATCTCTCCCATCAGAGCCTTCTCTTCTCCAGGCTGAAAAAGCCCAAGTCTCTCAGCCTGTCCTCATAGGAGAGATGCTCCAGCCCTCGAATCATCTTTATGTCCTCCTCTGGACCCGTTCCAACAGTTCCATGTCCTTCATATGTTGAGGACTCCAGAGCTGGACACAACACTACAGGTGAGGTCTCACAAGAGTGGAGTAAAAGGGGAGAATAACCTCCATTGACCTGCTGGCCACACTCCTTTGGATGCAGCCCAGGATACGGTTGTCCTTCTGGGTTGTGATCACACACTGTTGGCTCATGTCAAGCTTCTCATCCATCAGCACCCCTTTTATCATCCAGGGGACCTGGGTGCTGCTTTCTTGTGGGGCAAGATGCCGCCATGGGAAGAAGAAATGGTCCCTCCCCTCCCTTGACCGCTGTGCCAATGCAAAAGTGGTGAGCCCAGCAAATGAAAATCTCCTGCTGCTGAACAGGGTGGGATGGTGTCACATAGACAGACAGAGCCCATGATGTTATTCAGGAGTCACCTCTTCAGAGAAGCGATTTGCTTCATATAAGGCTTGCTTTCAACACAGGAATAAATCTGAAAATCTGTATACAACCGTCTCCAATTGGTCAGGCAAATCTTGCATAGCCAAGGCTAATCAGAAGGAGTTGTAATGTGCAGATTCCTTAAAACATCTTAAAATTAATGTCAGCATCTATCCCAGAGCTATTTTTTTTTTTTTTTGTAGAGCGCTTAAAGGGAGTTATGCAGACATAATTCAGCTGGATCGAAGAGTCTAATCTGAGATTTACATGATTGGTAGGGCTTATTTCTCAGGTAATCAATTCTTGCAGGGTGAGGAGGAGCTCTGAAATGCGCAGCCGTGGTGTGAAGTACTTTAATTCTTTCTAACCGGTTTATTCCTCCACCGTTTGTTTGTTGACCGAGAGTTTGCGTTACGCCCCTCACAGACAAACCCAGCAAAGCGGGTCTGTGCTTCCACTACTAACCGTGCCCTCCAGTTAAAGCAGAAGCCCCCTGCAAGCCTCCAGCCAGCTGTCAGAGCACGGTGTCCCATGGTTTTTCTTCCAGCAACACTGCCAGAGTGCTCCAGCAAGCCCTTGGTCTGATCTGCCGATGCGGTGGTCATCCTCCTCCCGGCTCCTAGGCTCAGCACAAGCTCTACATCCCTTGTGGTCTTCAAAACATTTTCAAACTAAATTTTCCAGTGTCACTGCAATATTCCAGAAATACACACAAAATTCCCTCTTCTTCAGGATTTCATTTTATCCATATGCGTTACTTGGGAGGATTTGGGCACACATGTGAAGCTGAATTTGCTGGGGCTGCTTCTCCATGCTGGGACCCCACCGTGCTCACTGCCCAGCCCAGATACAAATCCATGTAGCTATTCATGCCTCTGCCATGGTTCATAGCATACAGGAGCAGAGATTTAACCACATGCCCTGTAAGCCACTCTCTGGAGATGCAGGTGGCACATTTTGTGCTCCTCCATGAGATTAGACCTTGGTGGTTACTCACATAAACAAGTGAATTTTAGGCACCTCAGGTTCCTGGTGATGGTGTTAGTTGATGCTGGTGAGTCTCTCAGCACTACCTGGCCTTGAAGTGTTTGGGTTTAAAAAATAAGTATTCGTTTTAGCTGTGTTGTTTTTCTTTAAGGTGATTTAAACCTCTTCATGACATCAGATTTGGTCAGAAAGTTTTACTCCATACTGGAAGTGTAAAAGGAGTTAAAGGAGGAGTAAGCCAGGGGTGAACCCAGCTGTGACTGCAGGCTCATCTGTAGGTGTAATAACAGTGCCAACACTGGACCTACATAGGGTTGGGACATGGAAACACCTTTCTTACTCTAGGTCTGGATCATGGTCCCTACCTCATGGGAACTGTTCCCTATATTCCATATTTTAATGAGTACATTCACAGAATCACAGAATCACTAGGTTGGAAAAGACCATTAAGATCATCCAGTCCAGCTGTCCCTGTCCTCTCCTAAACCATATCCCTGAGCACCTCATCTACCCATCTGCTAAATGCATCCAGGGATGGTGCCTCCACCACCTCCCTGGACAGCCTGTTCCACATCCCAACAACTCTTTCAGTGAAGAATTTCTTCCTAACATCTAATCTGAACTTGCCCTGGTGCAGCTTGAGGCCATTTCCCCTTGTCCTATCACCTGTCACTTGGCAGAAGAGACCACCATCCACTGCTCTACAACCTACTTTCGAGTAATTGTAGGCAGTGATAAGGTCTCCCCTCAGCCTCCTCTTCTCCAGACTAAACAACCTCAGTTGCCTCATCTACTCCTCATAAAATTTTCCCTTCAGACTCTTCACCTGCCTGGTTGCCCTTTTCTGAACACATTCCATAAAATCTTAGACTGGTTTGGGTAGGAAGAGACCTTCAAAGGTCATCTAGTTCAACTCCCTACCATGAACAAGGACATCTTCAATTAGATCAGGTTGCTCAGAGCTCTGACCAACCTGGCCTTGAATGTCTCCAGGAATGGAGCCTCCACCACCTCAGCTGGCCAACCTGTGTCAGTGATCTACCACCCACAGTGTAAAAAATGACTTCTTTATATCATGTCTGAGTTTACTTTCTTCTAGTTTATGATTACATTATTAATCTCATTTTTTGCTAATGTGTTGGGTTTTGTTTTTTTTTTTAAATTTTATTTTCTTTTGCCAGAAAGCCAACCTCTTCCCACTGGCAGAAGTACCCTGAGATGCAGGTCACATCTTTGGGCTCTGTGAACTTTCTTTCAAGAGTTGCATTTTCTTTTGAGGTCACAGCTTTTTGTCATCCCTTCCTCAGAGCTTTCCTTCTCCTAGGAGGGTGGTGATGGCAAGGGAGCAGCTGGTTGAAGAGGAGCATCAAGTGCAGAGCACAACACAAATGCTCTCTTGCTTCAGGCTTTTAAGCATGATGCAAGAGAGAAACAAATACAAAATTTTTCCCTTCTTTGCAGATGCAGCCATAAATGTTTTTGTTCTGATCTGTCCAAATTCAGATATTACAGAGCTGCATGGATGTGATGGGGGTGACTAATTACTGGGCTCCTGCAATTTAGAGTGTGATAAAACATGGTAAAGTTCAGACAACAAGCTCAGAAATCTGAGCTTGTGCAGTTGAAATATTTTTTAGTATTTCAGCCTCCTAGGTGGGATTTCCATCCCCAGGAAGTGTCTCAGGAGCAGGGCCATGGTGTGATTCACAAGCTGATGTCCTTTGCAAGCGTGCATGTCCTCCCAGATAAGTGTGTTGGGGGATGCAGCATAACAAAACCAGAAATTGCAAGGTGTCGATGGGGGAAACATTGAAAACGTGGAAAATGGAAAAAGCACTTCTAAAACAGAAGCAAATGTGTAGTCATCAAGTCATAGAATCATTGAATTGTTAAGTTTGGAAAAGACCTCCAAGATCATCCAGTACAACCATCCCCCTACCACCTCTGTTACCCACTAAACCATGTCCCTAAGTACCTCATCCAAACTGTCCTTAAGCACCCTGAGAAATGGTGACTCCACCACCTCCCTGGGCAACCTGTTCCAGTGCCTGACCACTCTTTCTGAGAAGAAATTTGTCACAGAATTGTGGTCTGACATCTCTCCTGCTGGCACAGCAGGAATGACTACATGGCTGTGCATCTCCACATAGGGATGGACTTGCTTGGTTGAGGCAATGTGCCACGTGCTTTGGGGTTTCCTTGGGCTCATGATGGGTTAAGAGTGTGTGTTTGAGCGGCGCCCCCCTCTCCATAGATCCACAGGAATTCATTATGCCTGGTAAGGCTGATCATGCTGGACTTTGATATGATGCTAAAAAGACACCATGGGGTTTCCTGGTGATTGTCTTCTATAGTTCCAGATGAGCTAAATCTGAGGAAGTCCTCTTATAGGCACAAGTCTGTAAGCTCTAGCTCAGGTCATCTGAAAGTTAAAATCTCTTTCCACCTCTTACATCCTCTGTGGCCATATGTTAAGTCAGAATTCAGTCACCAGTGCTGGCTCCTGAGTCACAGACTCACAGAATTGTAGGTGTTAGAAGGGACCTCCAGAGACCATCGTGTCCAACCCCTCTGACAAAGCAGGTTCCCTAGAGCAGGTCACACAAGTCGGCATCCAGACGGGTCTTGAATATCTCCAGAGAAGGAGACTCCACAACCCCTCTGGGCAGCCTGTTCCAGTGCTCCCTCACCCTCACCCTCACCGTGAAGAAGTTCTTTCTCACATTGGTGCAGAACCTCCTGTGGTCCAAGTTATGACCATTGCCCCTTTTCCTGTCCCCACAGGCCACTGAGAGGAGGTTGGCCATCTTCCTTTGTCTCCCACACTTCAGATATTGGTAAACATTGATGAGATCTCCTCTCAGTCTTCTCCAGGCTGAACAGCCCCAGCTCATTCAGCCTTTCCTCATAGGGGAGATGCTCCAGGCTCTTCATAATCTTTGTGGCCTCTGCTGAATTCTCTCTCCAGGAGATCCCTGTCTGTTTTGTACCGGGGAGCACAAGCAGAGGCTCCAACTTACTCTTCCTCTGTATCTAGGCAAAGAGAAGTTTGTGACACAAGCTGAGTTATGATTAGACTGATTCATATTTCCATTTTTCTGAGCAGAAGCCTGATGTTCCTTACATTTGAACTTGCAAAATCCTTGTTACTTTAGCCCGGATCCACGACCAGAAATAATGCATGATAGCTCATAGCCTGTCTGGGGACTGTCTGCAATGTGCCTATAAATTCTGGAAAATATATCATACGTTGTTAACATGAGGCAGTTTGTTCTAGTGTCTATGCTGGGCTAACCATGAACAGGAGCGACGTCCAACCAAGCAAGGACCATGCCCATGAACAGCATCATGCTTGTGAAATAAGGAATGGCAAAGTCAATCACAGATTCACAGAATCATAGAGTTGTCTTGGTTGGAAGGGACCCTTTTGATCATCATGTCCAACCCTCACCCTAACCTGCCAACCACCACTAAACCATATCCCTCATGACCACATCTAAACATCTTTTAAATACCTCCAGGGATGGAGAATCCACCACATCCCTGGGCAGCCTGTTCAAATGCCCAACAGCCCTTTCTGAGAAGAAATTTTTCCTAATATCCAATCTAAACCTCTCCTGGTGCAACTTGACGCCATTTCTTGTCCTATCACTTGTCATTAGGGATAAAAGGTCAGGTCGAGTCTCTCTCCACACCCTCCTTTCAAGTAGTTGCAGAGAGCAATTAGGTCTCCCCTCAGCCTCCTCTTCTTCAGACTGAACAGTCCCAGTTCCCTCAGCTGCTCCTCATAATGCCTATTCTCCAGTCCCCTCACCAGCCTTGTTGCCCTTCTCTGGACATGAATCATGAGCTGTGAAGGAAAGGAAAAGGTGTTGTTTGCTGCTATTGATAGCGAGCTTGCACAACCCCATTCATCTGAAATTAGTGCTCTTTTGTGAGTTTGTAAATGGTTTGTAGTGACACAGAAAGGAAAAGCGGTGCCATTCCAACAGGATGGAGATGCATTTGGACCATGTTGTCTCTCCAGATCCTCATTCACTTGTGTGGCACTTATGCAAATGGGGCCATGTTTAATGGCAAGAGGCGTCCTCTTTTTTTGCAGCTCAAATGCTCACAGGACTCTCAGATTTGGCTTCTCTGGATTCTCTGGTGGGACAGGAGAGAAGAAAGCACAGATGAGATAAGCGAGAGAGCTCATTAGCAGGCAGAGTGCTCCTACTCCCTTGTTTCTTCTAAAGCCTGATGAATGCCACAAATAGGAGTAGAAAATCAGAAATCAGCTCTGGGAGAGCTGTTAATACCTTGGAGTTAGGCTGGGATCCTGCCATCCCATGGCTGAACTGTGGCACTGTGGAGAATGAACCAGCCAATGAAGACTCCCCTGCTGTGCTGTGCTGGTTCAGGGGAGTTGAATGTGTCAGGGAGCAGCACAGACAGCTTAATATTTATGACGTGTTTTGGCTGGTAATATATTCAGCCTATTTTTTAAGCTGCATGGCTCTGCACAGAGGGACATGTCGCAGCTCTGAGCCCTATGGAAAGCTGGAGGCAGCTGGAAGAGCTTTGCAGCTGATGTCCACGCTTAAAGGAGATTTCCAGACTTGTTCTGCTTGGACACCCAGGGATGGGAGTGGGATATTGCATGATTCATGGCTTGGGAGAGCACGTGGTGACGGGTTATGGATACAGGATGCCTGGGAATGGCAGGGGCTTGGCCAAGGTGGGAGTAGATACTTAGGTGTATCCAAAAATTAGGTTATCTTGGAAAACTCTCACTGCTGCTTTAGGAAGAAATTCTCCTGAAAGCAGTTTTCAACCACAGGTCAGTGTATGTACACGAAGAAGGTTTCGGATAATGAGAAAACACCACTGTGAGCCCAAGAAAGCACCAAAATAAGTTTTTAGGTCTGGAAATCCTTTCCCAGCAAACAAACTAGTTAAAATTCAAGTTCTAATGAGAGACCAGAAGGAAAATCTATTGGCAAGAGGAGGTGAAACCTGTTTTATTTGGGTGATGTTATTAAAAGTTTCACTATTTTCAGTATCACTAATCTGAAAAAGTAAGCAATGTCAGCAGAAAATATAGTCAATGTGGGAGGAAAATTTGGTGAATATTTTGGGGTTTATTTCTACATTGGAAATCAGTTGTTATCTAAAAAAACACAGGGAAATTCAAACAGTTGACGTTTCACTTCTCCTGTTGCATACAGAGCTGGGAGAAATCAGCAGCTTTTTGGAAGGGAATTTGCTCACCAGCGTTTCTTTTCACATGAAACCTAATGTCTTTAAATAGAGAGTTTTCTTTTTTTTTTTTTTAATATAATTGAAAATTTGGGGCCTTGAGAATTGTTCCTAATTAAGTATGTGAAAGAGAAGGAACTGGCAATGAGGAGGGTTTATTTCATGTCTCCAAAGAAGCCTCAACTAGAAGAGATCTGTGCCTACATGGGGCTTTACAAGAGCCTGTGCGTTATTTGAAATGTAAATAAATGTTCACAAGGCAGTGAACAGGCAGGTGGGAACAATCTGTGATGTGCCCAAATTCAGTGCTAAGCCAGAAGATTCAGGCACAGCACTCCTGGCTTTCTGTCTTGTGACATCCCATATAGCACACAGGAAGTGGAAGAGATTTGGCGGTTGCTTTCATCCCATCTTCACCTCCATGTAACCTGCACAACAGCCGATGTGGCTGAGCTGAAACCCACTACAATTTTGGGGAAAACAGATGCATTGGGAACAGGTCTAACCCAAAACACCATAATGGGTTTTGATATCAGAAATCACAGAGTCATCAAATGTGTGAGGTTGGAAGGGACCTTAAAAGGCCCTTTAGATCAACTCCCTGCAGTGAGAAGGGACATCTTCACTAGATCAGGTTGCTCAGAGCCCTATCCACCCTGACATTTCATATCTCTACCATCGCTCTGGGCAGTGATCTACCACCCTCAGATCGAAGAATTTCTTCCTAATATCCAACCTAAATCTCCTCTTTTCTAGTTTAAAACCCTCACTCCAGCTGTGTGGCATGCTGGGCAGCTGTGGGTCTTGTTCAGCATTAACTTCTGGGTTGAGAAACTGGCTGATGGACTGAGCCCAGAGGGTGGTGATCACCAACCTTGTAGCCCTCTATAATGTCATCACCAGCTGGGTGGATGTAGGCAGAGCAGTGGATGTCATCTACCTTGACTTCAGCAAGGCTTTTGATATTGTCTCCCATGACATCCTGATAACAAAGCTGAGAGTGTGGGATAGATGAATAAATGGTGAGGTGGGTCGAGAACTGTCTGACAGGCTGGGCCCAGAGGGTGGTGATCAGTGGAGCAGAGTCTGGCTGGAGACCAGTGACGAGTGGTGTTCCACAGGGGTTTGGGTTGGGCCTGTCGGTGTTGGGCCTGTCCGTGTTTTAACATCTTCATCAATGACCTTGATGAGGGAATAGTGTCCACTCTAAGCAAGTAGCTGATGATCCGAAGCTGGGAGGAGTGGGGACACGCAGGAATGCTGTGCTGCCATTCAGCGAGACCTGGACAGGCTGGAGAGCTGGGCAGTGAGGAACCAGGTCAGGTTCAATAACAACAAGTGTAGGGTCTGGCACCTGGGAAGGAACAACCACAGGTATCAGTACAGGCTGGGGATGACCTGCTGGAGAGGAGCTCTGGGGAGAAGGACCTGGGGGTCCTGGTGGATGACAGGTTGGCCACGAGCCAGCAGTGTGCCCTGGTGGCCAAGAACGCTAATGGGATCCTGGGGTGCAGTAAGAGGAACGTAGCCAGCAGGTCGAAGGAGGTGATCCTCCCCCTCTACTCTGCCCTGGTCAGGCCTCACCTGGAGTCCTGTGTCCAGTTCTGGGCTCCCTGGTACAAAACAGACAGGGATCTCTTGAAGAGAGTCCAGCAGAGGCCACAAAGACAATGAAGGGCCTGGAGCATCTCCCCTGTGAGGAAAGGCTGAGTGAGCTGGGGCTGTTCAGCCTGGAGAAGAGAAGACTGAGAGGGGATCTCATCAATGTTTTTCAATATCTGAAGTGTGGGAGACAAAGGGAACTGGCCAACCTCCTCTCAGTGGCCTGTGGGGACAGGACAAGGGGCAGTGGCCACAACTTGGACCACAGGAGGTTCTGCACCAATGTGAGAAAGAACTTCCTCACAGTGAGGGTGAGGGAGCATTGGAACAGGCTGCCCAGGGGGGTTGTGGAGTCTCCTTCTCTGGAGTTATTCAAGACCCGTCTGGATGCCGACTTGTGTGACCTGCTCTAGGGAACCTGCTTTGTCAGGGGGGTTTGTACTTGATGATCTCTGGAGGTCCCTTCCAACCCCTACAATTCTGTGATTCTTCACCAGCTTGCTTGTAGGCACCTTTCAGGAACTGGAAGACCACTATAAGGTCCAGATTTCTTATTATTATTTCTTCCCCATCCCACTAACAATATAAAACAGCCTTAAAATGACTGTGCAGTACCGAATTCTTCCCTTATTTCCCACGTGGTGCAGAGGTCTCTAAGGACAAGCCCCATGAGTGGCTGTGTGGAGCAAGGGCTAAAGAAGAGCCAGAGGATTTAGTCTTTTCTCAGACATAGCATTTCAATGTACCACCCCGAATGAACTGCTGCCGGAGCTGCTGACGGGTCAGCGGTTTCCTCCCCAAACCTCGGAAGCAGGTGAAACGCTGAGTAGGGCTTGGAGCATCATTCAGACGAACTTTTAAAATAGCAATCCTTGTAATAGGATTAAATGGTTCCAACCAATAGGGGCAAAGGCTTGAAGAGATTACGTGAGGCATTCAAGAGGAAGGATTAGCAGGAGATACAGCAAAAACCCAGGAATCCAGGAGAGTGCACTTAGCACTTAAGACAAGCGATGCCACGCGCCACACACGCTTGGGGTTAACCTCCGCTCCAGGATGGCCTGGACTCACTCTCTCCACTCATGAGAATGGTCTCTGTACTGTGATTTGAGATCCCATCCTCACTTGGGCACCAGCTTGTGCCCTACACTAGTACCGACATTATCCAGGAGCTGAGATCCACTGGGAGCATGGACAGCTGCATGCACCAAAACTATGTTACTTGAGGCCACTTCTCTTGCAGTCTCTTAGACACGGAGTGAGTGTTCTTTCAACTTCCCTTAGCTTTCTCATACCAGAATGCCCTGACTGTTGTGATAGTAAATTCAGACATCAAAATACTCCTCTGAGTACAAACCCAGATTCATCCTTTTGCTTCTTTTTGCCTTCTGAAAAATGAATCAGATAATGTATCTGTTCCTCATGATACCCTTAAAAAACTGCATTGAAAACATATTTTCTTCAGCCATCTTAATGAGATAGAGGCATCCATAGTGAAATCATCTCAGACCTTGGAATTTACATTCTCTTGTGGCCATCTTTTAGCTACTGACACTGAATTTCGGTAAGAAATTTGAGTGTATCCTCCCTGCTGCATAGGCTGTGCTTTAATATCACGGTCTTGGTGACTTCCCTGATTTAGGTTAGGTGAGATCTGAGCTGCTGATAGTCTGCACCATCATGCCTCATTAGATTTTTTGCCTTATGAACATGGGGCCACACTGTGTAGCTTCTAACATTGTTTGCTTCCTGCAGAAGATGGAGGTTTGTGCTCTTGGAAACCAAGTGGCAGGAGTCAAGGGTCTCTTTCAAACTTAAAGACTTCTTGAGGTTTCCTGGCTTAGTAACTTGAGATATAGGAAATGATCTCAATTTATTTCAAGGGAGTTTAGATTAGACATTAGGAAAAATTCTTCACTGAAAGAGTGGTCGGGCATTCAAACAGGCTGCCTGGAAAGGTGGTGGCATCCCTGGAGGTGTTCAAAAGGCCTTTAGAGATGGCACTCCAGGACATGATGACATGATGGTATTGGACAGACAGTTGGACTTGATGATCTTCGTGGTTTTTCCAATCTTAAAGATCCCATAGTTTCCAATAAGCAGAAATCCCACAGATTTTACCTTACAGAACAGTTCAGTTCCTTCCCACTAAGTAGGAACATCTTGTTGCTCTCCCACACCTCTGAAGACCCCTTTCCAGCACCTCCAGGGCTGTTGAGGCAGCCTGACTGCACCCTTTGCATCCAACCTTCTCCAGAACCACATGATCCTTTCCCTTTGTTGATCTACATGCATCCTCTATACATCTGCCCACCTGTCTTAACCTTACCTGTGACACAACTGTCATGGTGATGTCTACCTCCTGGTATGCAAAATAGCAAGGAGATGCTCCAAAATGTCTTTGTTAAGAGCAACAGCATCAACGAGGGTATGCACCAACGTGCATGTAAATTAGCCAGTTTTGATGACTGAGGGACAAATGCTGTGCAGTGCTGGGTGTCGGTGCTGATCTACATTCGCTAAATGGCTTCCCTGAACAGAGACACGGGCATTCCTGTGTGCAAAGTTCTTCAAAGTGGAGCATGACCCTGAACACAGCACGGTACTGCTGCTGCCAGCGCTGGCTCCTGCTGCTACCACTGATGCTACCGGTGATAACATCAAACACAAAGTTGTTGCCTTTCACATACACCCCTTCACCTTTCCTTTCCCAGAAGAATGTACTTGAGACACATCCTTACTGCTGAGAGACGACAGCTTTCCAAAAATCATCGGATACCGTGACCTACTGTCATTAACACTCTGCCTTTTGCTGTTCTGGCAGGTAATTGATAGCTGCTTGTGCAACCCTCTGCACATTTGGGGTGTCATTGATAATACAGTGCAAACCAGTGACAGAACCCGAGGGAATGGCATGAAGCTATGCCAGGGGAGGTTGAGGTTGGATGTCAGGAAGAGGCTCTTTCCTGAGAGGGGGGTTGGGCACTAGAACAAGCTCCCTAGGGAAGTGGTCCCAGCACCCAGCTTGGCTGAGGTCAAGCAGCGTCTGGACGATGCACTCAGTCCCCTGCTCTGACTTGTCTGTCCCTGTGTGGAGCCAGGAGTGGGACTCGATGGTCCTTCTGGGTCCCTTCCAGCTCAGAAGATCCTGGGATTAATTCTATGATATTTACTTGCCTATTTCATCTCTGGGCTTTTACCTAGGTTGCCCTGAGATATTTTCTCAAGATAGCTGAAAGAAAAACTAAATTTGCAGGGAACCTCACTGTGGACACAGATAAAATGTAATTTGTATGGAACAGAGCCTCCTTTTTTTTGTGTGCCATCGGACTAAAAGGACAAAATTGTATCTGCTGCAGAAAGCTGCAGTTTTCTGTGCACAGGCTGAAGTAAACACACAGTATACAGAGATCAAGTGATTATATATTTATTATTGATGTGTGAAACTGGCTCTTAGGACATTTAGAAGCTGGACTTCTACTTCAAACTCAGAGTTCAGGTCTCCACTGGAGGAAGAAAGATTCAGTTGCAGAAGTCAATTTTTCTTACCTAGCACAGGATGGGATGAGCTGACCTCTGGCAATGCCTGTCTTCTGCTCAAGAAAGCTCCCTTCCACGGGAGAACCTTTGACAACTACCAGGTTCTTAGGTCATGAGACATTTCTTTTTAGACACCTTAAAAAAGAAACTAAACAGAACAAGCCCATGAGGCCTCCTAGTACTTTGAGAAGACCCTAGAAAAGCCCTGTCTTGGGGGGCAAAACCCCAGGGCATCCTGGAGGTCATCACTTAGCCTTGCTGTGCTTGAGATGAGGGGCAGCGAGCATGACAGGAGCTGCTTCTTTAGCTCCTTTGAGTAAATCCGTGATCTCTCGTGCACTGAGCTATCCCTGTGTCATCCTCCCAGGCAACCTGCCTGCAGCAGCAGAGACAGCTTTACGGGTCTGCTGAGGTCATATCATTCTGAATAATCTTCATGAGTGATGGGGAAATGCTCGGGTGTCTTAGCAAAGAGCTGCAAGGGGCAGTTACCATAGTTAGAGTTGTATATCTGATGTTGAACCTCACCTTGTCATGCCAACTGAGTCAGCCAATGTGCTTTCACTAAGACTGAATTTATTATATATAGAGAGAGATATGGCTAAGATTAATCATGTGAATTTCCATGGAAAATATTTATTTTGGTAAAAAAACTCAACGACCCTGTTCTTCAATGAAGACACTGGGAAAAAAAGGGAAGAGAAACTGCATGTGGAAAAACCTCGAAACCCAGTCACTTTTTGGTTTTGTATAAAAAAGCCTTGACTACTCTTTGAAACTATGGCATAGGATTATGTGGGGGTTTTTTTTCTTCCTTTTAAAATGTCTTTGAAAATATGTCTTTGAGCATTTCTGACAAGCTCTGAAAATATAGTTAGCCAAACAAAGCTTAAATTAGTCAATCTGCCAGAGATATGGCAGAATCTAGACTCAATTTTTTTATTTTTTCAGCTAATTCCATGTGGTGGGAGGTGAAGATGAAGAACAGAGTCATGCCCACATGAGATGCTCTGCAGAGAAGGCTGCTGGATCTGCTGCTCCTCAAAGCCTCAGTTGCTCCATTGCTTTGGAGGATTAAAGGACCTCCTGAAGAAGGAGCTCTATAGGTGACCATTTATATCCTCCCTAAGGATGTATTAAAAAATTGGCAATTTGAGGGAAAGGAAAACAGTCCCAAGAAGAAAGCATCAGCTTTTGGAAGCTTCTAATCTGCCGATTCCTGCCTATGGATGTCCTGAACCTATCCAATATTTGGAGCAGGGGATTTCTTCCTGCCCCAGAGTACATCACAGCCATATCCTCTATATTGGCAAGCTTGTGGCAAGGGAAAAAGGGTTTCTGCACCATGTAGGTCTCCAGCTGGTGGATTGTGTTGAAGACCACTGAGCCTCCACAGCCCATGGTCACACTGAGTTTCAGAAGGTGACTTCCCCAGACACTTGTCACCTGTGTCTGAATTTTCCTTGCAGACTATTAGATAGGGAAGTTCTGAGATATACAACAAGAACCTGATGAACGCTGGAGGGCAGTCACGTTTTTACAGACTCTCATTTAAATTTAATTTAGGTTTAATTTAAGCATTACTGCATGGCCCATAAGTAAGCAGCTCCATCTGAAGCTTCTTCTTGTTTTACCTGAGTCTGAGCTTCAGCCAGAGAGGTGGCAAGTGGCCCTGGCTGACTGGTGGGGTTTCTGACTGGTGAAGCCTTGCCAGATTGAGAGACTCCTGTTGTGGCTGGCATGTGGGTGATCGTAAGTGGCTGTGCTGAGATGCTTATCAGCCCTGTTAAAGCCAGCTGTAGCATAATCTTCTTGGCAACTCTGGGACGGGGGCATGAGATGTCATACAACCCTTCGTCACCCGAGGAGCCGCATCTACGAGTTGGCTGAAAGTGGATGCAGCTGGTGAGCCCTCGTGGTATGCTGTGGGTTATTTTTGGAGGAAGAGCCATGGAAAAATGCTGAGGACTCTTGTTCTGATCACTGCTGTTGTCCCTTGTTGGCCTTGCTCAGTTCTGCTTTGCATCTGCAAATGCTGTCCCACACGCGGAAAGCAGAATGATGGTTTCCACTGTGCCCATCTTGCTTAAAACCCCACAGAGGTGGTTTATGCTGCTCCACACTTGGTACAGGCTCCTCATCCACATCTTAGAGGCGTGTTAACCATTATCCTGTAGATCTACCTGTGCAGCCACCCAACATGAGACCTCTTGCACTACAACTAGAGAGGTGGCAATGCTATGGATGTGGCCAAGATCCTCCCTTGAAACCATACTGAAGTTTTATTCCCTCTCTCAAATAGCAGAGAAGCCCCTCAGACCCACACAATGGTGCAACTTAAGTGGACCAACAAGTTGTAGAAGAGATGACTTGAAAAACATGGTATAGCTGTGCCACAACAGAGATGAGCTGCACTCTGGATTTTGACCTTTATGAGTAACTTCATGCCTAAACCTGGGAGCAAAGTGGCAGAGTCATACCATGTCCATATTATCAGTCTTCAAAACCAGGTGGACACATCACAACTGCCTTTTGGGACTGGCACTTGTGCTTGTAAGGAGATGTTCTGCTACTACCAGTATAGAGGTGGGATTTGAGTTTTCCAACTATAACCTGCAGGTACCGCTCCTGAGTTTCTGCAGTCCTCCATGGGAGGGATTTCTTCCCCTCCTGCTGACTCAAAGATCTCTTCAATGCACTTTCCATGTCACATCCTTAAACACAGTAAAAAAGAAAAAAGGAGCTGAGAAGGTGCACATCTCTTAATGACTTAAAAAGCCTTTTAATGGACCACAGTTGGATTTTTGATTTTTTCTTTTTTATAGAGACACTCTTTAGGGACTGATTCTTGATATAAATTTGAGCTGTTACAATCAAACATCTGAAAAAAAATCTAAAGTTGAGGTGGTCCTTTTGAGCTCAATCTTATAAAACACTGAGTACTATCTGAGTACTGGAATAACTGTTTCTTTATTCCACCTCTGGGTGCAATGGAGGATCTTATTAACCTTTGTTATAGGGTTGAACAATGTGTTCCCATCTTCATGATGCTCCTGTTGTGAACCTTGAAGGTGGCTCTGACACAGTGCTTTTCTCTCATGAGAGAGAACACAGGCTACAAGATCTTCCTGAACAGCCTCTTATAAATAAACATACTATTTTTTTTCATAAAATTCCCTTGAAACATGCAAGTACTTTCACCTGTTTACTGAAGTACATATCATATTAGCCATACCAACTTTAATGTATAACTTACATAGAGTAAAAACCTCTCACTATATATCAAGGGTTTTCTCAGTGCCTTCCGTAACACTTGCATTTTCAAGAGGAAAGGTCTGATCAGTCTAAATGTTAATGATGGTGTTTCTCCACTGAGCAGCCCATTTGAGTTCAGTACCACTTTGCTCTTCCATTGCCCACGGGCTCGTGTGTGTATGGGGCCTCCCTTTCCATCTCCTTCTGCCTCAGGCTGATCCAAATTGGATTTAAGACCCAAACATCATGTCCTTGGGGACCAGCACTCATCTCACAGCAGGCTCTGTCACAAACAGTGAATTTAATGGATGTTGGAGACCAGTGGTCACTGGCAGCATCTCCCCTGTGTGGTTTTGACCTGGGACAGAGCACTCAGCTAAGGGGCTCTGAGCAGCTTGATCTAGTAGAAGATGTCCCCGCCCATGGCATGGGTTTGGACTAGATGAGCTTTAAAGGTCCCTTCCAATTCAAAACATTGTGGGATTTGACGAATCTATGAAACAATTCCCAAACCCAGATTAGCATGGGGTAGAGATTGTTTTTTATAGCATTTCTGGGTGGGATTGCTCTATTTAGGGGAATAAGTGGGTATGGACGTGGCTACACCAACCCCTCTGTGCTGGGGTCGGAGTACAGCCCCTGGCACTGTTTGTTTTACCGGGGCAAAAGCAGCCTTCACACTACCGTTACATGTGCTGGCATCCCAGCCATCCTCCCAGCTACTGTGCATTCATTTTATCCTGGGCTTCAGCTGTATTTTCTAAAGCTATGCTGTGAGAAAGTTGTAATTGGACTCCTGAAATTTAATTTAGCGGTTGCCTGGTTGTCGGGCAGCTTTTTTGCCCATCATACACCAGACGTAATCGTATTCCATCGGAGGCAGCTCAAGCCAGTATGTCCTGCATTGCTAAGTGTAGCACAAGACTAATGGGCATCCTTCTTGTCATTTTCATTATTTTTATGTTTTGCTTATTTTCCCAATAACAGATCACTGAATCCCAGAATCACAGAACATCAGGAGTTGGAAGGGACCTTGAAAGATCATCTAGTCCAACCCCCCTTCCCAAGCAGGATCACCCAGATTAAATCACACAGGAACATGTCCAGATTGGTCTCGAATGTCTCCAGAGAAGGAGACTCCACAACCTCTCTGGGAAGCCTGTTCCAGTAATCCGTCACCCTCACAGTGAAAAGTTTTTTTCCTTATATTAAGATGGAACTTTCTATGTTCCAGTTTGGAACCATTTCCCCTTGTCCTATCACTGGCCATCACTGAGAAAAGCCTGACTGTCCTCCTGACACTCACCCTTTACATATTTATAAACATTCTTGAGGTCACCACTCAGTCTCCTCCAGGCTAAAGAGACCCAGCTCCCTCAGCCTGTCCTCATAAGGAAGGCGTTCATGTTTGTTTTTGTGACTCTTGGCTGTGGAACTGAACTTGTTCTGTTGAGTTATGATGGTACATGGGGAAATCATAAGAAGATGGTGAAAATACCAAAATGGAAAGGCCAATCAATGGTTTAGCTAAGAAAAAATAATGGGAAGCCTCATCCTTGTGGTTGCCATGCTGCTAATAATATATATTTTGCAAAGAGGAGGAGAGGTGAGTGTTTGAGAGGATGGAGAGGAGCTGGTGCCATAAATGACTCAGGAGCAGAAGCAAAGTATTTTAGTGCCTGTCCCTGTGGATGATCTTCACTTTTCCTATACTTTGAGTTAAGATCACCTCCATGGAATGTGGCAGCCCTGCTTGAAGAGGGACATGGTCACTACCTCTGTCCATGGCTTGTCAATGACCAGGCTCCCTGCCCAGTTCAGACCAGTGGTGCAGTTACATCTGTCTGACTCATTATTGTTGAAATACCCATAGAAACGGCAAGCAGACACATAGTGAAGTTAACTGGGCTAAGATGCATTTTCCAAACATGTTTGAAGTACAGGGAAAATCTGTGTATTTAGGCAGCTCCTGCTTTTACTCTGTCGCTCCAAGACAAAATAGAGAAAATTGAAGGATTAAAAGGAACCGCCACAGGAACTGATATGTTCAATGCACACACCTTTAAGAAAATGCCATCTAAAGTGAACAACTATCCCTGTTACAGCTTAATTTACCAATAACCAATGAAATTATGAAGTGACAACAACATCATTTAAGCCATGACTACTTGTGAGCTTGTTGCTGGAGACCGCGACCCACTCTCGGGGAAAACACTGATTTGGGTTTTGACAAAAAAACATTCCCTCTTCTGCAGGCGGCAAAGGGTATTTTCTCCAGTTGCTGATGTCAGCACCACACCACCAGATGGAGATGCTCTTGGCTGGAGGGCTGCTGTGAACTTGGTGGAAGATGCCCAGATCCCTTGGAGAAACTCAGCTTCAGACCCCTGGCAGCTGCCTGCTCCTACAACAGTCCTCGGCTGACATTATCTCCTGGCTTTGCCTCTAAATGCTTCTCTGTCCTCTTTTGCTCCCTGTTGGAAGCCCTTTCCCTCTGGCAGATTGATGGTGTTATGGGCCTGTCCCCAGAGGCTGTGCTGCCATCTGTCCCCCCTCCCACTGGCACAACCCAGAGGCATAACTGCTTTGGGATGAGTTTCCTGAGTGCTCCCAGGGGTCAGGTTTTCCCTCTAATGACTGCTGAGTGAAGCAAACATCTCTCTTGGTGGGATGCAAACACCTGAAAACCATGCCCAACCATGGGATAGCCAAGCATCCTTTCTAGTTTAGACACAGAAGATACAGTGGGGCTTCCCCTTTGCTGGAGGGTTTGCTCCAATTTGTTATGAAAATAACTTACTCCAAGATGATCTGGTCTCAGGAGGGAGCAGAAGACCAAATCTCCTGGTTGCTCTCGCAGCTTCATCTTTTATCCATCCCTGTGGCTTTTCTATTCCCTGCCTGCTGCTAATCAGCATTCCTTGCAAAGAGCAGCTGCTAATCTGCCGGCTGTAGTTAGTGAGTGCAGGGGATGGGGAGGTGGTCAGGGCAATGAAGCGATACCCTCCCGGTAGCTCCTGCCTGGCCTCCTCTCTCCAGCACCACCAGAATACCCCAAACCACTGAAATCCACCGTGGCAAAACCAGATCCAACCAGGTGCACCAAGACCCATCCATAAAAGAAAAGCTGTTTTGTAGCTCTTGCATTTTTAGGTAGGAAAAAAAGTATTTGTATATGTGTATGTGTGTTTGCGTGTGCGGGCGTGTGTGTATATATAAATACATATATATATTTTTCACTCTGAAACAACTCGCTCCCCTTTGGGAATAAAGGGGATCTTTAAAAATGCAAAAATTCCTTCCAGACAGTATGTCATGTCTTACTAGAAACAGCCGATCCTATTAGCAATTTAAATGATGCCTCCAATTAGCATAATTTTTAATGAAGCAGAGCACGTGTTTCACATTTGTGTTTCTGATGCGGTGGGGAGGAAGCGCTCGGACACTCAGTGAACATAGTAGAAATTTTCTCTGAGAAGATAAGGAATGATGCCACAACCTTTTGACAGTGACTCAATCCTATGCCATGAAATTCAGTGGGATGTGCGCGTGCGTGAGTGTTACCAGTCCCCCACTGATGGTGTCCATGTGACCATCGTAATGGACCTCCCTACAGACAATACATCCCACATCGGCGTGACACCCACTAGATGCTTACATCAGGATTAACATTGTACATTCTTGACCTGCTCTCCTGATTTCTGAGTCCTGGCCAGGGCTTTATTTTAGATATTTCTCTGCAGATGGCTTTGCATTACAATCATTTTCTCCAAATTCTAAGTATAATTGGGTGGAAAACCTACACTGACAAAAGAGGCCACAGGAATAAACCATCACCCATCACCAACCTCAGTCTGCCAGGTTTGTAGATGCAGGTGGAGTGAACGAAGGAGAGGCGTATGCGGGTTGTGGTGTGTGGTTTTGTGCCTAGAGCAGCAGTTGTGAGTTATGGGATGAGATGCGTATCCTGAAGCTCTGTGCGTTATTTCTGCAGTTGGTGAAGAGATGAATAAAGTCATCTCCATCGTGCGGCTAGCTTCACTGGCGAGAGTGCAAGAAGGGCACACTGGAATAATTTTAGTATTCAGAAAAGGTTGCAAATCACCCTCTCTCAGGTGTGCATTGAGAAACTGTGATTTTATTTTATATTTTATTTTGTTTTCCTTCCAAAATCTTGAAAAGTCTTTGGAAGGTTTTAAACCTGATCTAGAAACTTTCCTAAGCCATTGCCTGGCAAGCCATGCTGTGATTGCAACCCCAAGTCCTCCCTACCCAGGGGAGGATCAAATCCAGCATGACTGACGGCAATAAATGCTAAATAAAATCACTTGCCACCCCACATCTGTTATTATTATTTCAAATTCTTATTTGCTTTACAGTACCCTCGTGGCAGCGTGCAGGAAGGGAATGCCAATGGGTTTTCAACCAGATCAAACATCGGATAAAAAGAGGGCTGTTGGGTTTTCGGTTTTGGTTCTGTTTTGTTTTGCTGAAGACCTACGTAGTTTCTCTCAGATGCAATGGTAGCTGAAATTTGCTCATCTTTTTCTCTGTTTTCCCCCTGTTTTTCCCCCTCTCCCCGCCTGCAATGCTGATCCGTTGCACTACGCCAGGTCCTCGCGCACGAGCCATTTGCGACGTTAGAAGGGAAATTGTGCGTGGGTGTGAAATCTTGTGTGCACACATGTTTCACATTTTGTTTGCTTAAAAGCCCGTGCAAAGCTGGCTTTTCCC
>VXBZ01006719.1:31057-48741 GCA_013399135.1 Heliornis fulica
CCCCCCCCTTAATGGGAAAATCCTCCTGGGAACCGAAGTTACACAGGCAATAACACACAACACAAACCAGTAACAGATCCCTCACGGGGAGGACAGAAATGCCCTTGTGCCGGGCCACCCTTTGGCAAAGCAGAAGGTCACTTGGACCAACCTTTCCCCCTTGCCAGCCTCCCTCTCTCATACGTGAATGGTCTGCCACGATATGGAAACATCCTCATTAGGATAATAGGCAGATTTCCAGGATCCACTTCTGATTCCCTCGTCCTGGAACGGTCCCAAATACCACAGATGTTTTGAAGGCTCTCCCAGAGGGTGGCAGCAGCTCGTCCTCCACTTTCGGCACGTTGAGCCCTGGCATGCGGTAAGCAGCGGGCAGCTGATGCCCTGTTCCGCACTCGGGAGGGCAGCCACCCAGGTGCTCCCGGAGATCCCAAGGCCTTCACCCCTGCAAGAGCAGCGTCCCAGTGTGGGGTAGTGCCCAGCTGGGTTGTTCAAAGCCATGTAGCATCCTAGATGCACAGCCTCCAGCCTGTGCATGCTGCAGTGGCTTCTGGGGAAAAGAAACACAGTATTTTTAGGGTAACCTGAAAGCAAGTGCTGCTTCTTGAGAAGGTCTGCGTGGTCCTGTGTGGAGCCAGTTGGGCTTGATCCTTATGGGTTCCTTCCAGATTGGGAGATTCAACAATTCTATGATTTTAAGAAAGGTGCAGACAAGATGAGAAGGATGGAGGCAGTGTGATGCCTCCTTTCCACAGACCAGAAAGGGAGTTGAGAGATGAGACCATGCCCCAATTTGCCAGGTAACCTGAGGAAATTGTTTCCCTTCCCCCTTTCCTCCTATCCTGCTCACCTGCCTCAGAAGAGGCTATGAAGGTTACCTCACTCAGGATTGCCAAGTACTTGGCAAAGTTCAAGTGAAAGACAGCATGGAGCTGTTATTGTTGCTGATGTTATATTTTTCTCTGCCAGTCAATTAAAGGGGAAGACCTGACAACCAGAAGTTATTCATCACGCTATGTAACAACCTCTTGTAGGGCTTATTTGCCTTGGGAAGGAAAAAAGAGTCGTCTGTTTATGAGAAGACTGGAAATATCAGACAATAAGAGAATCATTTCTGCATGTTGCTGCTCTGGCCCATCTCCCACCTGGTGTCTGATTTACATCTGGTCAAAGCGATTGCAAAGTGGGTGCAAAGTGATGTTCTGGCAGGGGAGCGTTTCTGGCTGACCCAGCACTGCTGTCAGTGCTTGTGAGTGTGCTGAGGTGGGACAAGGTGGGGTCTGAAAGGCTTTAACTCCCAGCCTGGAAATTGGGTAATGGGGAGGAGTGGATGAGGGAACTGGGACTGTTTGGTCTGGAGAAGAGGAGGAAAATGAGGGAAGACCTCATTTCTCTCTATAACTACCTGAAAGGAGGTTGTGGTGAGCTGGGGATCAGCCTCTTCTCACAGATAATGAGAGACAGGACAAGAGGGAATGGCCACAAGTTGCACCAGGGCAGGTTCAGGTTAGAAATGAGGAGAAATTTCTTCTCAGAAAGAGTGGTCAGGCACTGGAACAGCTTGCCAGGGAGGTGGTGGAGTCACCGTCCCTCAGAGTGTTTAAGGACAGGTTGGATGAGGTACTTAGGGACACAGTTTAGTGCGTGATATAGGTGGTAGCAGGTCGGTTGGAACAGATCATCTTTGAGATCTTTTCCAACCTTAATGATTCTATGTTTCTATGAAATCGGGCTTATGCTGCTGTGGTGATATGGGACTTGCACAGGTCAAATCCTTGGTGAGAGGCAGGAGATACTGTTCATCCTCATACTCTTCTGTGTCTTTATTCAAAGCCCTTCATGTTAACCAAACTGTGCTGAAGTACCCTGTGAAATAAGTTAGGGCTCCACCTCTAGTGCTGTGCAGAGTGCTCCCAGGGCATGACCACAGGTCCACCTGTCCCTGGGGCACCCACTGGAGCAACCTTGATGGTGTTCCTGGGACATGTCATACTTGGTCCTTGGGTTCTCCTCTCACCTTCACTGTTGCAGCTCTTGGACCTTGAACTAGTCTTCAGGGAGCCAGGTGAAAGAGCGGCTTGGAAAGTCCTGTGTGATACAGTATGGACACAGACATAAATACTCATTGCTACCTTAGGGCTAAAGTGTAACTCTTTCCCTACCTTCTCCATATAGCCTTTTTCCTTGGTAAGAAAGCCTGTGATCAGTCATATTGGGGATGTATCCCTTAAGAGTCATGAGACAGGATCCCACACACTCATGAAGAACAACTCCTTCCTTAGAGCACAACCTGAATTCAAGTGTCATAGAGAAATTCCAGGACAGATCATAATTATTCGAATTAGAGCTTTGTCTGAGCACTGCAGTTAATTCTGTAAATCAAAATGTGAGCTGGCACCACAAATGATCACAACATTTTACAAGCCACACTTTACATCTCCTCTGGAGGATGCTGCCATCCGCAGCACAGATCTATGCAGGACCATTCAAGCACAGAATGGAAAAGCCATCTGCAATGTTCAGTGTCTGTTGGAGGCTGTAGATCCCAATGTCATGCAGCCAGGACTTGTGATTGTCTATCAAAGGAGTTACATCCACCCAACACAGCTCAACAAAATGGCTGAACTATCTCTTCCTTCTCAGAAGGCCAGTTGTCCTGAAATGATGTGGCTCTGCCCAACACAGAGATCTCCATAGGTACCTACATCAGTTAAGGTATTTAGAAATTGCACTCTGCCTGAAAGATCCTTGAACTGGAAAACATCTTTGATGTCCATCGTGCTACCTCTGTAGTGGTGCTGCTCAATGACTATGCTGGTAGAAATAAATATTACCAGTTAGCTAACAATTGAAACTGGTGAAGGATCCTTTCTTCATTGTAGCTTGAAACTGCTCCCATTTTCCCCAGAGAATCCAAAACAAGCTCTTCACAGAATCACTAGGTTGGAAAAGACCATTAAGATCATCGAGTCTAACTGCACCTGTCCTCTCCTAAACCACATCCCTGAGCACCTCATCTACCCGTCTGTTAAATACACCCAGGGATGGTGACTCAACCACCTCCCTGAGCAGCCTGTTCCACATCCCGACAACTTTTTCAGTGAAGAATTTCTTCCTGACATCTACTCTGAACCTGCCCTGGTGCAGTTTGAGGCCATTTCCCCTTGTCCTGTCACCTGTCACTTGTCAGAAGAGACCACCATCCACAGCTCTACAACCTACTTTTGGGTAATTGTAGGCAGTGTTAAGGTCTCCCCTCAGCCTCCTCTTCTCCAGACTAAACACCCCCAGCTCCCTCAGCCACTCCTCATAAGATTTGTTCTCCAGACCCTTCACCATCCCGGTTGCCCTTCTCTGGACCCACTCCAGGACTTCAATGTCCTTCTTGTAGTGTGGGATCCAGAACTGGATGCAGTACTGGAGGTGCAGCCTTACCAGTGCCGAGTACAGGGTCACAATCACCTCCCTAGACCCGCTGGCCACGCTGTTTCTGATACAAGCCAGGATGCCATTGGCCTTCTTGGCCACATGGGCACACTGCTGGCTCATATTCAGTCGGCATCAACCAACACCTACAGGAAAATTTGATTTATATGTCCCATTGGGACAGGCTTGAACCTCAAGGAGTCAAGAGGGAAAATGTGGGGTTGTGCCTCCTCTGTTCTCACCATGATAACATAGGTTTAGCCTTCATCACTAAACAGGTCTTTGGCAGAGACACATCTACTTCATGTCGGTCTTTTGATCCAGCCAATACCACACTACCAGCTTGCTGCTTGCATTCTCCCACAAACCCCTGTGTGCCACTGGGAACACATGGCAGGGTCAGCCTTCTGCTCTGCAGCAAGCTCCATAGAGGTCCAGGGGTGTGTGCTTGGAAACAGAGGAGACGTGACAGAGGTGATGGCATTCACACTACTCAACTGTCTTGGTTTCGGACCACAACACTTCGGAAGATAGGGATACACCACACTGCCTGCACCTCCTGGTTCTTCTGTAACCAGGCATCTGCTGACTCTCCCACAAGGTCTGGCACTTAGGAAAGCCCAAACCTTACTCCCAGAGAAGCTGGGCTGATTTATTATCCCTGTTAGACTATCTGTCTTCCTCCACCACTGGCACAGAGCTCTGGGAAGATAAGTGTTTTAAGAGCTGGAGTGAAGCTCATTTATTTTATTTTCCTCATTTTATCCGCTGGGTGGAGGTCAAGAGGAAATATTCCATTTTATTTTGGATTTTAATTTAGGAATATCTGAGTTATCTATTTAATGAAGCTAACCCCTGCAAAGCTGCTTGCTAATATTTCAGAGGAAGGTGTAAGGTGTCTATTAGTAGGTGAGGATGAAATTCCTTGCTTGTCAGTGAAGTTTCTGTAAACCTCTTCTCAGAGGTGGAACGATTACTCCGGTGGGGGCTGTAACTAGCACTAGCAGTGCAAGAATATATTTTCCTGCTGTTAGGATCCCCTGGTTGCTTTCCACTTTTTTCCAGTGGTTGCTTGCTCCTGCTGAACTACACTGTCATCTGGAACGTAAACTGACGGCAACTGGCCTTTTAATAAAAGGGCATTGTAGAGTATGACCAAGTGCCAGGGCTGATTTGGGTGCCTAACACTTTATTATCATGCAGTCTTCCAGAAAATTAATTTCTACCTCTGCTGGTGATCATCTGGACTCTTAAAGTTGAGTATTTTCTCCTGGTTTATGTAGTAAACTTACTGGAAGAGGGATTACATTTTGCTTTTTTTCCTTAAATGAGATTTAAGAGTAAGGAAGGTTAGCGTAAATGAGTGGAACTTCAACAGTTGAAATCTGGGTTTGAAATGCCCTTCCCTTCCCTTCCCTTCCCTTCCCTTCCCGCACAGGCCATTTGCAATTGCAATGCGGAGCAGTCAGGCACAAGCATGTTACCGTCTAAAGTGGCTGCAGCACCTGCAGATTGGCATGGTAGGTACAGCCCTGAAAGCTTATTAAACTCATCGGCCCTTGGAGTGTTAAACCTTCCTACAGCTTCATATTCACAGGCACTCATGCCCGCCGGTTACATTGCTGAGATTAGTTGGGACCTCTCTGTGGGACGTGGAACTTCGATCAGTGCCATGTGCATTTCTAGTGGTACAGGAAGAGGAAACTCCCTGGGCTCTGATGGAGAGCTGCCCTGGCACTGTGGGTTGGAGAAGCGATGGGAGAGTTCAGCAGCCCCATCTGAAGCTCCTGGAGGGGACAGTACTGGGATTTATCGTCCTGTGCAAACTGCTTGGCAGGAGCACTACTTCTCCCCCACAAGGATAGTGGGAGGCACATCATCTTCCTCTCTGCATAGCTGCTGGTGAAGCCGTGAAATTAATTTGACCATATGGAAGTAGGCTGCAGCTCTTGACGGTCTAACACGCTCTGGTTTCCAAAATCAAGCTCCTGACACAACGCAGCCATAGGCAGCTCCAAACCATGGGCTTGTGGCAGGAAAGCAATTTTGTTGCTTTCCATCAGCCAAGGTACTCCTAGGTGTGAAAGATAAAGGTCTCTAGCAATTTATAACTGCTAATGTTCTGGCCCTGAAATAATCATGGAAGACATTTTATTTTCTGTTTATTCATCCTGACTCGATGTGAATCAACTTCTGAGCTCACACCATGTGACGGTGGCAGTGGCGCATGTGTTTTCTGTGCCAGGAGAGAGTATCCAGGCAACTAGACCAGATATCAAAATCTTGTCTGATTTTTCCCACCCTGTATTTTGCCTGTCTTGTGGCCCTTATTACCACTGGATTTAGGACCCATTGATCTCACAGCTGCCTTCTGCAAACAGAGCAACGTCTCCGTTCTGCAGATGGAGATTGGAGGCACAGATAGCTCTGTAAGAAACCTGGCTGATGTAGGGATTGAAGTGGGACATCCCAGGTCATCAATGAGCAAGAGACACCTTTGTTTAAAGGCAGGAATAGAGTGTGAGAGGTTCAAGTCAAGAAAATAAAATTAATACCAAGATGGTGTCTTCCTGGATCGTAAGAGAATTTGGGCTAGAAGGGGCCTTGGGAGGACTCTGGTCCAACCTCCTGATCAAAGCAGGGTCAGTCCTGAGTTTAGACCAGGTTGCTCAACCAGTTTGGTCTTGGAAACACCCAAGGACAGAGGCTGTGCAACTGCCACCTGCTCCAGTTTCTGCCTTTGCCCGTGGTCTGAAGCCTGCATCTGTCTTCCAAGCTGGCCTGGCTTTGACTGGGATGGAGATTATTTCCTCCTGCAAAGTAGCTGGTACAGGGCTCTGGTTTGGGTTTGTGATGAAGAGTTCTGATAACACAGGGATGTTTTCATTCCTGCTCAGCAGTGCTCACACAGAGCCTAGGCTGCTGCTCCTCACTCCACCTCACCCCACCTGTGAGTGGGGTGCACAAAGAGTTGGGAGTGGACATGGCCCGGATAGCTGAGAGATATCCTCACCAAAGGAATATCCTGTATCATATGGCATCACGCTCAGCATATAAGGGGCTTGCGGGTGGTGACTTCTGGAGTCATGGTGTTTGCCTTCTCAAGTCACCATCACACATGGTGGAGCCCTGCTGTCCTGGGGATTGCTGAACACCTGCCGGCCTGTGGGCAGTGGAGAAGGAATTCCCTGCCTTTTGTGTTAGCTTTTGCTTTAGCTATTGATCTTTATCAATATGTTTACTCACTTTCCATGAGTTTACTCACTTTCACCCTTCTGATTCATTCTACATCCCACTGGCTATGTGGGGCTGAGCTGCAGGCTGGGGTTAAACATGACACAAACACTAGCCCAGTAAGCCCCCACAAGCAGAACCTGAGAGAGGGACGAGGCTTAATGGACAGAAGCTTCTGTTTGTTTTTTTTTTTTTCCTGCCAAGACCAATGAGTTCTAGTCCCAGAATCAAAATATGATATAGATAAAGTACAGATGTGTGTACAAGTTAGAAGGGGGATCTAATCTACCTAATGCAGGAACCCCATCTACATGTAAGTTTTGGACCTGTTTGTAAACCTGTACTTGTCACCTTATCAGGTCAGAGAGGCAGCTACTATGAAGACCTCTGCAAGAAGTTCCTTAGACTCCCCATAGCTTCCCTGCACTTGTCATCCATCCTTGGGCAGGAAAACCAGATCAATTCACCTGTCACTGTAATTCTTCCCCTCCGAGTGAGAAGCAAAAGCCGAATCCTATGGCATTAACTTTTCGTGCTTATCCTTTTCATTCCTACTTTTTGTTCAGCACTTCATTGTCAAGAGGAGAAATTGAGGAAGACAGGCATCATTTCCTGTATGACCAAACAGCCCAATGAAAGCAGAGTACCTGACTTTTTTTCCCCTGCCGGTCAGGAATGCGGAAGTCAGTCGTGGTCATTGCCATGGTGGAACAGTGGCTGGATACAGAACTAAATTAGACTTTAAATAAGTGGTGAATATTGAGATCTGATAAATGTTTGTTACGGTGTTGGGCTTCATCTCCTTCTCCATCCCTATTAGGGAAAGAATAAACTTTCTTCTACTTTAAGCTAAAAACAAATTGTTGTTTGACCCAACAATCTCAAAATGATCCGTGTGAGGCACAATGCATAAAATACGCATTTTTAATTCCTTGTCATTCTAGTTTAATGTCCTCAGGTTTTATTTCTTTAGCAATTCTTCTTAAATATTTTTTTTCCAAAGTCTATGTCCTAATTAAAAAGCACAATGTTCTGAAATAAGAGATGGCATGCAATGTCCTAAATAAAGAAAAATAAATAAATAATGGGCCTGTTAAATTTTCTACATAATGTCCATGAATGAGGAAGCATCCCCCTCTTCCCTTCTGACCTATGGATATCATTAATATGGACTGTTCCAGCACAATGAACTGGAAAGAATAGTAATATCTTTAATTTCCTCTCTTCAGCAGAAATAGTTGCTTTACCATATTAATGTCTGCATGGGTAATACGCTGACTTCTGGCTGACACGAAACGGGACTTTATCTTGGATTTCGTGGGTCTGTCAGAATAGAGTCTGATTACTTTGGGAAACAATATTCATGCTGCAAATTCTAATAAGTCTTCCAGAGACGACTCATGGAGACTCTTACCTACCAGGTGAACAACGGCTCAAAATTCCTGTGGGCAGCTTGGCCACCCCTGGTTATTAAAGGCCAAGCTCTTGGATGACAATTCCACAGTTGTCCCTGTTTGGTCACAAAAATAACGATTTTGCAGTATGTTACATGTGTAATTTACCCAGATTTTGCTGTTGTTTTTCAAAAAATATTTTACAGAGAATCAAAGTGATGCTATTGAGTTGGAAATCAGATATTAGAGCAGCTTGCACTGACCGGTGATCCTACGACTGAACGCAAGCAAAAGGTGAGACGCAAATCAGAAGTTTTCAAGGGAATTTGTTCATATTCCCAGCCTTTCATTTTCCTGCTTAAATTTATTTTGCCAATAAATTTACTGAAGAAACACAAGAGTAATAACAAAATCAATAAGCCTTGTCTCTTCTTTGCTTTCTACAGCATTTTCTACTTGTAGGCTACGTGGTCACATCAGATGCTTGCTGTGGAAAGGAAAGTGTGCTGTTTGTTGCAGGGCTGAGAGGAACTCGTCTAACTCATCTCTGCACTTTGTCTTTTCAAAATAGAGGAGAAAAAGCATCTTGGAGTTTAGTTTATTTGCAGAAAGCCATGTTGTGGGTCACATTCTGCAATTTTCCACCCTCACACCCTCCCGCCTCCCCCCCCGCCAAATTTGTGTTTGATCTTTCTTTGTTATATTTAAAATATATGAAGATTTAACCAAGGAATTAGGCTGAAAAAAAGCCTCTCAAGTTTTTAGTGTGGAGAAAAAGTGAGCAAGTGCACTGCTGCCACACAAGCCAGGATGGGTAATTCATGTCAGGGAAGAGTTGCCCATCCCCATGTCTGATCTGAACACTATGGTCCTGTGATGCCTCCATGCAAAACCGTTGATGCGGTGCATGGGTTTAAACCCAAACTCTTGACCAAAGCTACCCCAGATTGACAGGAAAAACTGCAAACTCAAGCCAGGGCCAATGAGTCTCATGTGCTTTCTGCTGCTTCAGGATTAAAGACAAGATGAAGGAAAGAGGGAAACTGAATTTTGGTGTCTTTTGCTACCAAAGAGAGAATATGACAATGGGACACTGGAAGAGCATGCGCTGCTGAAAGGCTGTTCTGGACCAAATGCAAGTTGCTCCACAGGAAGAGGACTGGAAATAAAAGTCTTTATCTGGGGAAAGTATTGGGTTAGATATTAGGAAAACTTTTCCATTCTAAGGGTGGCAGAAGGCCATTTCCGAAAAGGTATGTCTGCAACCTCTTCAAGAAGAGTGGCTTTAGGCTTGAATGGGCAACTTCACAGAACTAACAGGACTCACATCACATTTCATACAGGACCTAGTTGTAGGCCATCATTCTCCCATGTTTTTGCATGGGTATGTGGCCTGGGGAAGGTCTCTGAGAACCATTGTTGGCTTGAAGGGGTGAGACAAATATCTGCCAGGAGCATGATATGTCTACTTCATCCCACCTTGAGGCGAGGGGAGACTGAACTAATGCTGGCTGGGGAAGCCTCTGGAGATCTGTCCATCCCTCTGGCTCCAAGCCCTTGGAGCAGCACCGAGCATTTCCCCTCGCTCCCCAGCCAAGGCACAAAGCTCAGGAGATCTAACATGAGCACACAGGAGGGGGCACGGCTGTGAGCATACATGATCAAAGTGCAGAGCAGGCTGATGTGCATAAAGATGCTCTGATACAGCAGAAGAGATCCCCTTCAGCCCTCGTCGATGCTAATGCGTATATTTACCTCCTGATTGACTTCATAATTAATTGACTATGTGGGGTCGATCCTTCTCTCACCTCTCTTGCTCTAAATAGGGTTGCAGAAGTCTGCAGAATGACATGCTTGTAAAAGCAATCTGTACAAGGGATGAATGAGGCCTTTTGTCCTTATTTTCTCTGAAAGTACATAAATGCCATAAGGAGCCTGTAAGGATATAAATGAAGGCAAAAATGTATTTATTTTGATCCCCAATATGTAGCAGAAGGAAGTCAGCACAGAGAAGGGCTCAGGCAGTAGTTAAAAAGAAGAAAGGTCTGTATTTTTGACTCTAAGGTGGATATATTTAAAAAAAATGGTAGAAAGGTAGGGGAAATTAATACTTCCATCCCAACCAGAACAAGGAGAATAAGCATTTGTTATGCAAATCTTTTCATTATTGCAAATCCTGAGTGCTGATAAGAGATAAGCGTTGTTCGAGCTTTATTTCAAGTAGCTCCTGCACAGACGCGGGTATGTGATTATATTGCTGCAAAAGAAAGAAACAAACATACACATTTTCCCTGTACATTTATTTCTGTAACTGGAACATGAATTCTGGAGCCTGCCTGAAAAGGCATTTGGTCCATTGAGGCTTGTTCATTTTACTGCTTTGTTTTCTGCTAAGGTGACATCTGCTCCTGAATGACCTTAGCATCTTTTCTCTCTGCAGCCTGGCCCGGGTGGCCGTTCCTTTTATGCGCATACATTAATGTTCGGGTGAATCGCAGCTTCATGAGGTCTGTTCTTTATCCTTTTCATTTCCACTAATCCTGGAGTCTGCGGGAAACAAAGGGCTGGATCCTTGTGGTGTAAAGGGCCAGACTCCACTGTAGGGATTTACATCCGCTATGGCGACACGGGTTATCTCCAAAACCCATTCCCCACTTTACCATCTCCACCACCAAATTCCTTGTCCTTGTTGATAAGATATTGCTTTCCAACCTCCCTCCCCGGCATTTTGTCTCCTTAGCAGGCAGCTGTAAGACTGGCTTGCAGCAGTGGGTGCATAGAGAGGTGGGAGTTCCCTTCCCAGTCACCCCCGGCCCCAGTCAGACACGTCCCCACCGCACACAGCAGCATGAAGGAGGTTGGTGGGTTAAAGGGTCGATGCCACATGAATGCAGTGGGATGCTGCTTTCCTCCCCATCACTGTACCAAGGTACTCTGTACTCTTGTGGCTCTGGTGCAGGATCTGTCCCCGACCACTGCTGCCTTCCCGTGGAAGTCACTGAGGTTTGCTCAGCTCTGCATTTAGCTGAGACACAGCTATCAGTCTCCCTGGCTATCAAATTACTTTTCCACGTTATGACAGAGATTCCAAAGTTAGCATTATAATTTCAGTCTTCATATGCTGCTACTGAAGACCCTTTTTTCTTCTCCCATAGTTTTACTGCTCTATCCCTGTTCAGAGACTTGGTATTGCAACAAGAATATTACATATGCCCCATCTCACTTTGTCTAGCACCTTTGTTTTATGCATCACCACCAAATGAAGTCAATTTTATAACTGATTTCTCTGACCTGGCACCAGAATGACATGCCTACAATTTCTGCTACAAATTCTCCTTGCTGTCTGCAGTACGTTACTTAACCATTCCGTTATTTCACGTTGGCTCCCAGTGGGTTTTAACTGCATAGGATGTCTTTCTGATGAAACTGGCAATGGCTTTTAAAAAATCCAAATCAATTATATCTCCTGGGCCCCGCTCAAGACTTTGAAAGAGGTTAGATAGGCAGGATCTTCATTTTATACATCTGGTTGGAAAATGCACAGGCATTTTTTTTTCCTCATCTGCAAGTACAGACGGTTCACATTGTTTCTTCGATAAAATTGTTTATCACTAGGAGCGTCGGGAACTCACTCAGGGAGGAAATTTGGCTGATATATATGGCAAGACTCCAATGGCTTTAATGAATGCAATGTTGATCACTTGAACAACAGGATCAGCAATATGGCATAGATGCGATAGCCCTTTTTTCCAATCCTGGTTATAAAGTACCAGATAACACTGTTGTGTCAGAGGGCAACTCCCATTAGAGAGGAAGAATTATGATCTGGGTGTTGGATCTGGTTCCTTTTCCCATCTTCTCCCTAGCAAGACTTTGTCCCTGGAGCTGGTCCAATTCTTTTTCCATTCAAAGTGATATCCAAATCCAATATTACCTATCCTGGCAAGCTTTCTGGTAACAAGACAATTAATCCCAATGAACTTTTAAACAACAGTTTCACCAGGTTTCTCAACCAAGTCTTACTTGAAGTATTTTCTAAATGAATACTGAAATGCTCATTTATGGAAAGGAAAAAAATTGACTCCCTCGCTTCTTCGAGGTCATATCGTTATGCAAAAAACCAAATGTGCACAACTTCCCACTTTTTTTTTTTTTTAAATCAAACCTAAATTTGACTTGTTCTAAGTACCTAATGGGAGCTGCAATTTCTTGCTAATTATATAATTACTCCAGATTGTTATGTAGCACTGGCAATTAAACACTCGAAATACTTTTAGCTTGAAGAAAGTAATTACGTAATTCCAGCAAACCTGTGCAAGCAAAGCTGCATTGGTTGCTGCTCCCTTTCCACTATGACTTCATGTCCGCATCTGCTCACACAGAGGTGCAGTGGTGAGTTCCTGGCTACTGCAGACCGGCAGAGCTCAGCCAACATTGGCCCATCTCTTTATAGCACCTGATGGCCAATTCTATATTTATACAAACCGAGAGAGTGATATGGATGTGTGAATATATATATTTGTGTTATATTCTGGGTTTAGAAGCCTTTGTCCTTTTAAAGCCCGCCAGGACCTTGCTCAAGGGAGCATCCCAGAATTTCAGCTCCCCAAGTGATTTCCCTGTCACATAACTCGATGTGGTCCCTGTCCTGGGACTTCTCAGTGGGTATTTTCATGACAAGTATTCCCCGAGACCCAAATAAGAGTCTATTTCAACATGCGGCATCTCCCATACAGCCACAGTGACAGCTCCAGTGTAGCTCCATTGCTATTCACCACCTCCTTCTGTGTGTCTGGACCAGGGCCCCACAGTTACACATGTCTGACCAACACCGACAGAAAAATGTCCTTGTCCCCAACATCTCAATGTAATGTCCCTTGACAGCTAATGCTTTTAATTCAGGTGACATTTCTGTCTCTGAAGTCTCCACAGTCCCTGCTCTCATGCCAAGACACTCAAAAGTTGCATTAGATTTCTATCCTACTTCCTTCATGGTAGGGAACTTTATCTTAATAATGATAAAGAAATCTGGAGTGTCTTTTAGGCTTGGTCCCAGAGTGGCAGGAACCAGAGTCATGATGCTGGCAACAACTGCCAAATATTGTGACTTTTCCCTGCATCCTTCATGGTGAATGAAGCTGTATGTTTATACATAAGTTTACAAGATTTCAACATTGCATTATAATCTCTGTTTGGATTTCAAGTAGGTTGTGAAGACAATTGTAAAGCTTCTCATAAAGAGAAGGGGAAAAATAAGTAACAAGAACTAAACCACCTACACAAGACTGAATTTTCCATAGCCCTCCAGAAAGTAGAAAAGCTGGAGCTTGATTCCCTTCAGTTGAGAAGAATTCATTGTTGTCTGTTGATTTCAACAAGAATCTCCCTGCTATGCTGTATATATGGAAGACCAGGATTTTTCATGGATTTTGATTCTGTCAGACACGGGGGAAGCTTCTAACATCTTCTTGCAGAAATCACTCCTGCAGCCCCTGCTACGAAAACCTTGCCACACAAACCCAGTACAGCAGTGTAGGGGCCAGTTTTGATAACTGGAGAACTTCATCCCAAGCGTACTGCACTGATGGATATATTTAGCTTGGCTTGGCTCCAGCAAACTTTGGCTAGTCCCTGGATTACACATATGTATACATATATATGTGCATATACCACTATAGAGTATATATCAATCTCTATGCCACTGATCATTTCAGGCCTCTATCTTGCTGCTCTGATGGAAACAAAAACCTCACTGGAGTAGGCATGGCTTTTACTTGCATGAAAACCAACAAGTTTAGCCCTCACTTCACTAGATAACATTTCCATCCAAATTCATCTAGTGCAGGTTGACCTGGAAAAAATGTCCCTGTCACTGAGATCATCAGAGGTGATCTGTTTCGACTTGACAGCCAAAAAAAATTAAATAAATCCAACCTCTTTAATTTTCCTTGCCCCTCCTATGCCGGGGGCAGTTCTTTGTTTAGTCATTCCTGGGGCTGAAACCAGCATGGAATGCTAAATGGATTAATTAGTACTACATCACTCTAAATTTAGACAGCTTCCTTTCAGAATTAGATTTCTTCAGGTTTATGCCATTACATTTCTTAAATGTACATTCTCAATCACATTAGCAATTATGAATACATTACATTTATTTTCTTTTTGAAATATTTTACTGTTGTACCATAGGATATAAAATACATACAATATCCTACCCCGGCAAATGTGAGGTCACTACTGCTCATGATTCTATTGCAAATCTCATGATTTTTAAAGATAATCCTGAGACAACTGTAGGAGCTAGCAAGTATCTCCTCATATCAGAAAAAAACCTTTAATTTTTCATGCAAGTTTTTATCTCTTGGACTTGCAGAAATATTATTGAAAAAAAAAAGAGTATCTGCAAAAAAACCCAGGAGGTGTTTGTTTCCTATTCAAACTAAAACTCTCTTTGTCTAAGGAAATCACATAAGTGATGAGTTTTTCTCTGCTCTCCATTCCACGAGAAAAGAGATGATTGTGGACAACAAGAACAGGCGAGTTATGTCAAGGTAAAAGGCACATTAGGTCTGTTTTGTAAGATGTTCAGGAGAGTTTGAGGTTTTTTTTTATACAAAATGAGCTTTTACAGAAGTGTTTTGCATCTGGAAAACTGCAGAAGGTTTTTGCAAAGTTTGCATGCTGGATCACAGGAAGTTCCATGTGAATGTGAGGAAAAACCTTTTCACTGGGAAGGTGATGGACCACTGGAAAAGGCTGCCCAGAGAGGTTGAGGAGTCTCCTTCTCTGGAGACATTCAAGACCAGTCTGGACATGTACCTGTGTGGTTTAATCTAGGTGATCCTGCTTGGGCAGGGGGGTGGACTAGATGATCATTTAAGGTCCCTTCCAACTCCTGATGTTCTGTGATTCCATGATTCTGTGATACTTTGGCTTTTCATGTGGAATCAGATTTTCAAACCAGGCAGGGTATATAAAAATAAGTTATGCACACTTGAACATCTGACCTTGAAGAGGTCTCATGAAAGTTCTGGTCATAGCAATTCCTTTGATGTAAATGGGCTATTTTGTAGAAAAACTGGCGATTATGACAAGTAGTGACAGAAACATGTTGAAAATAATAGAATCATTGAATCATAGACTGGTTTGTGTTGGAAAGGATCTCAATGCCCATCTAGTGCTACCCTCCAGCAGCCCAGGGTGCCCAAAGCCCCATCTAACCTGGCCTTGAACACTGCTAAATGTCCCGGTGCCACAATCTTGACCCCTTGGCAATCTCATTGTATGGCAAAATATAAATTTAAGAAAAAAGATGATTTATGTTCTGTTGGCACAGAATATTCACTTTTTCAGGTTCATTCTTCTGTTTTCAAATACACCTCTTTTTAGACCCAAACAGTTGCTCCTACTCACCTGGCTATTTGTACCTCTCAGCACCCATCAATCCTCTAACCGCAGAATGATCTCTGCCTGTCCTTATCGCGACTCCAAAGCCTTTCAATAAATATTTTCTTCCCTGTCCAGCTGAAAAGGGGAATCATACAGTGATTTTTGTGGGCATGTGGCCTCCAGCCAGGTCAACCCTCCATAGGCAAGGAGAATTGATACTCACCCAAAAAGCACCAAAGAGGCATCATAATGCCGCCAAACACACATGAAGCTTCGATACCCTCCTCTGAATTTGCACCCCAAAATCTTCTCTCCTCATTGGTGCCATGGCACTAACTTGAGAGCCACCCCAAATGAAGGCATGCCATGTTATCCATAATAGTTTGCATGGTTGCGTGTTTTTAGCAGCTCATCATCTTGCTACTGCTGGTAAGTGTTCATATCAGAATGATAATCAAGGTAGAATTCTGCTCTTAATTATACCCTTTGCTATACATTGAAATCAGCAGCATTGTGCAGCTATGTCTAAATGCTCAAATGAGAAAAGTGGGAAAATGTAAGAGAAAGGAATTTGGTAAAACTTTCCTGTTCTGACTGAAGTTCAGGAATTGCATGGGGTTTTATGGAACTCTTGCTGGACACAAAATTTGGTCCTTTTGCTCTCTTTTCTTGCCTTCTCTAATTAATGTTTTAATCTTTTTGTTCTATAGGACATGCTGGTTTAAAAAGAATATGAATGTCAAAACTACTGGAGGCTAACTTTGAAAACCAAGTAAGAATTCATTTAAAATCAGCATCAAATCTATGAGTCTCTGTAGTGTTCTTCATGAACTCCTCAAAAAATTAGGTGTTTCAACAAGAGCAGTTAATTATACAGACATAATGTGGAGCAAGACATTTATAAAATCCCCTAAGAGCTGATGGAATGATCAGAGAATTGCACAGCATTTGCAATTAAACATAGAAATATTCTGGATTTCTGGTTGTGAGCTGCTCTGCCAGTGGTAATCTTATGGTGGCATGTAATCCAACAGTTGTAAAGGCAAAGACTCATCCCTAGAAGATCAGGTGATGAAAAACCACATTTGGATTCTGACAGAATAGAAATCTGCACTGATTCTTCATTAGTATGAGGTGAATTAACTAGTTTCTTTGCTCTACACTTTCCTAAGTTTCTCAATGAGACAACTGCATGTTGTCATACAACTTCTGAGGCTAAAGAAAGACTAAAAAAAAAGCAATAATCCAATCATTATTTTTATCTTAAGAAATTTTGCATAAAGTGAATTAATAAATTAAGGATTTGTCCCACTTCAAAATATTTTATTTGCAAGCAGATATGTCTTTTCCTTTGGAAAACATTTGGACTAGGTAATACCTGAGAAAATATTCATGCCACTTTTCTGTTTGTTTTGTAGAGGATCCCACTTATTCTTCATGATGGTGTATTAGTCCCATGTTAATGTCCACACAGATAAAAAGTGACTATGAAATTTTGGGGAAAAACTTCCTTTGTGAGCTCTGGGAGCTAACAACCTTGCTTGTTCCTACATGTTTGCAAAGAAGTTGAAAACCTTTCACAATATCCCATGGAGACATACAATTTGTATTCAGAACAGGCTTCAGAAGTGACAGATTTTCCATCGGAGATTTCCTCAATTAACCCCAAGACATGCAAATTGGCATTTTTAGTAATATTCTCCAAGGTCTCAGGCTTGTGATGAGCAGAGCACTGTCTCTCATTAGCACACCTGTAAGAGCTTTGCAAGCAAGAACACGCACCTCCCAGTGTCTGAATGTTTTCCAACTCCGTTTCCAAATCAGCAGCTCCACTCTCACGGGAAGGAGATGAAGCACAGACCCCACCAGAGCCTTATGCTCATCAAGGATGTGCAGACTGACAGCACCACTGAGTTTTGGTGGCAGCCATCTCCAAAGACCTTTAGGAGAAGGACTGAGAAACTCCTAATATTTCTACTTATATGTTTATATTTCTAATGAGTAAGTCATAGAATCACAGAACGGTTCAGGTTGGAAGGGACCTTACAGACCATTTAGTTCCAACCCTCTTGCTATGGGCAGGGACATCTCCACCAGCCCAGGGTGCCCAAAGCCCCATCTAAACTGTCCTGGAACAATGCAAGGGAGGGGGCAGCCACAGCTTCTCTGGGCAACATGTTTTATTTAGTCCTATTTTATTTCTTTGTTTGTTTGTGTGTATTTTTGTAGGTTGTTTTTTTT
>VXBZ01006719.1:48755-63089 GCA_013399135.1 Heliornis fulica
TTTTTTTTTTTTGGGGGGGGGAGGGGTGTGGGGGGATTTATTTTAATCCAGATCAGTTTTGTGGCCTTGTTCCACCCATGGCCATCCAAATATTTGGGGTGATATAGAGGAATGATGCCTGCAAAGAATAGCTGCAAGCCTGGGCAGGTGGAATAGCTTTGTAATTCTGATGTGGCCTTTGCAGGTCTGATCTACACAACCTTCCTTGCTGAATCCCACAAAGACTGGGGAAAAAAAGGGATTTCTGTGTTCTCCCAGGAAGGTTTCAAGGCACAGCTGCAATTTCAAGTTCATAGAATCATCAAGGTTGGAAAAGACCTTCAAGATTACCAAGTCCAACCATTAGTCCTAAACCACTAGAACCACTAAACCATCTCCCAGGGCACCCTGTCTACCAGTTTTTTAAACACCCCCAGGGACAGCAACTCCACCACCTCCCTGGGCAGCCTGTTCCAATGCTTCACCACTCTTCTGGTGAAGAATTTTTTCCTAATGTCCAACCCGAATCTTTCCTGGTGCAAGTTCTCTGTTAATGTAGGGAATATGGATCTACCATAAGATGTCTGACTTCTCTACCCCTTCAACTGTTAAAGAAAAGCAGCAACCTCTAATTTTTTCTCCTTGTGCTTTCAAGGTGTGTCTTTCCTCAGTGTTTAGAAGAAAGTTCCCTGTGTGTGAGGGATCTTATGACCTAAAAATCTCAAAAGCATGGAAAAGTTCTGCAGGACTGCAGGAGATTTGTTTGCTCTGGAGGGGAGCAAGACTTAAGGCACATTTTCCGTGGAGAAGGTCTGGATGATGTGGCGACTAGGACTATGGGACATGATGGAGAAGGTATGTGCAGGTGTAGCTATTGGGGTATCACTGGCTATGGTGGGTCTTTGAGACAGGAGAGGAGTCCTCTGCCTGTTTTAAGGATAATTAAATGAGGCACAAGAGCAGCATTAGATAGGAGCTCCACATGGAAGGTAATGTCCTTTCCTTGCCAGGAGTCCAAACTCAAGCTCCCAGCTGTGAGGTTGCTTTCTTGACCTTTGGCTTGTCCTTCTTGGCTGTTCAGTGTCTTATGTGAATGTAAAGGACAGTAGTTGTCTGAAAACTAAATCCTGCCCAAGATTTATATATTCTGGAGTGAAGGGTATGACTGAAGGTGAGAAAGATATAGTCATAAGTGGGCAAGACCTATTTGGACAATTCTGATCCTACTTCAGTGGGCACATGAAACAGGCAGTTGGTGTATATGTTGATGTACCCCTCATATCAATGCAACCGGTATAATAGACAAGGTGGATGAACTGGACAGTCTGCTTTCAAGTGCAGAATGTAATAGGCATTGCAGCAAATTACTGGGCAGAAGGTAATCAGAGCCAACTATAAATTATACAAGAGAGTAATTAGAATTGTGGAGTAGAGCCACTGTTACAGAAAACACAAGAGTCACATCAGGCAAGTTGACTCTATCAACAAGTAGCACCGATGCCAATGGTCTTAAAGACCACACTCAAGAGAAAGACTGTAATGGAGTTATTCCTCGATGGCCAGGATAGTGGTGCTGGAGTCAGTGGTGAAGGAACCAATGCAGGCCAGATTCACCATGGTATTATCAAAAAGACAGTCTGTACAAGAAGCCATAATGTACTGGGATTCAGCATTTTTATAGGAAAAGAAAGCCAAAAATATCACCAATGCAGTCTTGGATTTAAAAAAGGAGCCCTGTAAAAATGAGGCAACTTGTTAAAAGGAAATTGTAAGAGCTACGACTGGGTGAAATGTTTGCAAGCGGCAGAGATATTGTTTAAACACACCATATCAGAGGCTCACAGAAAATACATAGAGTGTATCGAAAAAAAGGCTTTAAAAAGACCAGAAGAAAGCCGCTGTAATTAAAGATCAGAGCGAAGGAGGTTATTACAAGTAAGAAGACTTCATGTTCAAACAAGGAAAAAATAGAGAACATACACTCTATTAAAAAGGTAGACTAAAAGATTTGAAGAACAACTTTCTAAGGGCATGAACAAATTAGCAATTCCTTTCCAAACATGACTGGATTAAGAAGCCTGCCAGGCAGTACAGAGGGCCAAGGTGTAAAATGAAGAAAATCAGACTGTAGTGTATGCACTGAAGAACGCCAAAGGGACTCAAATCTGAGCTGTTTGTACAGAGGAAATTGCTAGCAATTAGAGAACAGAAAGGTTCTTGCTTTAAGTTGGCAAGAGTCCACATGGGTCACAGAATCACAGACTGCTTTGGGTTGGAAGGAACCTCAAAGATCATCTAGTTTCAACTCCCCAGAACTTCTAGAGCTCCTCACCAGCACAAATGAATATGTAAATCCAGTTGTGTTCCTATGTGACCTTTCCAAGACCCTTACCAAAGGCTATGCAGAAAAGCAAACTGCCATGGGCATGAGATGGTACAAGATATATAGTTTGTCCCTGATTAAAGGACAAGCTACAGAATGTTTTGCAAGAGAGGGGAATGGCTAATGGGATCCTGGTGCTGAGCTGTGGGCTGCTGAGCTAATCTGATGATACGGATTATATATTTGCTGATGATATGGATTATATATTTGCTGATGATATTGGATCATTTGAGGTTGTGCAAATGAAAACCAATTGCAGAAACCTCTGGGAAACACTGAGGGCTGGATGATAAAATGGGAGATGAGATTCAGGGTCTGCCATGGCAAACTGAAGTGCACGGGGAAAAGCAACTCTAAATCTCTGACAAGTACGGAAGCCAAGTACTGTGCTGACAGGTACTGTAGCTGATGGAACTGCCATCCTTGGAGATATCCAAACCCCTGAGCAACTGGGGGCTAAGCTACTCTGAGTGTAGAGTTTGAGTGGAGACATCCAAAGGTCCCTTCCAAGCCAAACCACTTAGAATTCTGGGATTGCTTTGCAGGTCTGTAGATCATAGTGCCCCTGCACATCAAAAAATATGTGGGGTTTTGTGTCTCCATTCTTCCCCCTTGAAAAGGACATTGTGAAACTGGGAAAGCATCAGTGAAAGAAGTAAGGATGATGTAGGCTATGGAACAACATCAGCACAAGATGAGATGAATTTGACTGAAATCGACAGCTGAGGCTGGAGAAGAAAGTATGGATGTCTGTAGATCAACAAGTGCTGTAAGGAGATGAGCAGAGAAAGATTATAATTCATAGTACAAGATTAAGACAGCATCTGAGGAAACATTTACAAGGGCAAGTAGTGACAGGAAAAAGGGTAATAGCTTTAAACTAGTAGAGGGTAGATTTAGTTCGGATATAAGGAAGAAATCCTTCCTCGGGAGGGTGGGGAGGCCCTGGCACAGGGTGCCCAGAGAAGCTGTGGCTGCCACTGGATCCCTGGCAGGGTTCAAGGCCAGGTTGGATGGGGCTTGGGACACCCTGGACTGGTGGGGGGTGTCCCTGCCCAAGGCAGAAGTGGGACTTGATGGGCTTTGAGGTCCCTCCCACCCAAACCAGCCTGGGATTACATGATTACATTCAGCTGCCTTCCCCCCCCGCCGGCCCGCGGGGGCCGGNTCTGGTGAGCCTGGCGAGGGAATGCAGCTGAAGACCCAGGCACAAACAAAACCTTTGCAAGGCTTGACACAGCGTAGCATCTTCTATAATCTGGTACAGAGGGGAAACAGCTATCTCAGTCCTTTCTCCGGCCTCAAGCACTGCTTGCGTGCATCAGCACATACCCTGCCTGCAGGTGAAGTCAGGATTAGTAAAAGTTTTGAAGATGGAAGCTCATGCTGGGTAGAGAGAAAAGTTGTTGCCAGGAGTTCTTCACCTTTTGATCTCAACCTTCTCCCTTCCCTTTCTGCCTTTTTAACTGGAAGAGCACTTGGCAGTGTCTGTATTTCCATCCAGCAGGTTCTGAAGGGTATGGGAAGGAGGAGGAGATATGGTGGGTTTTGCAGCAGTTATTACTTTCTCTTGCAGGAAGGTGTATGTGTCTTTGGGGAAAGGTGACTATTGCAGGCTTTCCTGACATCAGGTTAGATCTTGGAATGCTTAAAATAATAGGAAAAATGCATTTCCCATTGAATTCTTTGGGAGCAGCTTGCACATTACTGCAGGCAGATGGTATGATGTATATTAAATTATCACTTATGTCGGGGGGCTTATTTTAAGGACGGAAGTGTCGTCTCTTGGTATTTGTGCCAGAACTGCTCATCCCTAAACCAGCATTTTTGTATCCTTCTAGCTATCCTGGAAAATATTTGAAGGAACATGTCCAAAGACAGGTAAAAACTGCATCATCTTGTTCTTGTTTTGCATCTTTCAAAGAAAAGGGCAAGTAATTTTTAAAATCCATGTTAAAAAAGAAGGGTCCAAATTGGCATTAATTGTGTCAACGACAAATGTCCCCCAGAGTTCATTGTAAATCTCCTCCACTTGGGTGAAGGTTCACATTGACGAACAGTGACAATATGAATAAGTAGTGCAAACATGACTAGTAAAGACCAAGAAGTCTAAAGCTAATGCTGAGTCATCAACAATATTTATAACCTTCTGCGCTCAGAATAGAAGATACCAAGGGACTGCAATTACAGAGATATGACAAATGTTGAATTTTTAATGACTCCAGCTGTAGGACACTTCATCGTCCAAGAACATTGCTGCTGAAAGTCATGGCCTATGTACACTGTGTACACTGGTTGTATGTTACACTCTGTCCATAAGAAGTACTGACTACCTCAGAAGTTATGTCCAGTTTTTGAGCTATCTATACCCCATTTCCCCCTGCCCTACTCCTCCCCATAATCTGCCTTTACAAGAGACCACTCTTCTGTGTTGCTCACAACCCTCTCACACTCATTTTCATAGAATCACAGAATGTGTGCAGTTGGAAGGGACCTTTAAAGGCCATCTAGTACAACTCCTGCAGTGAGCAGGGACATCTTCACTAGATCAGTTTGCCCAGAGACCCATCCACCCTGACCTTGAATATCCAAGTACAGAGTCTCTACCACCTCTCTGGGCAACCTGCCCCAGTGATCTACCATGCTCAGAATTGAAGATTTTTTTTCTGAATATCCAACCTAAATCTCCCCTTTTCTAGTTTTAAATCATCATCTCTTGTCCTATTGCTACATACCCTCAGGAACAGTTCTTCTCCAGCTTTCATATAGTCACCTTTCAGAGACTGGAAGGCTGCTGTATAAGTCCCCCCTTTTCTTCTCCAGGCTGAACAACTCTCTCCGCCTGTCTTCATAGGAGAGGTGCTCCAGCCTTTTTATAACTTTTGTGGCCTCTTCTGGACATTCTCCAAGAGGTCCTTTTCTTCTTGTGTTGAGGGCTCCAGAACTGGACACAATATTCCAAGTGAGGTCTCACCAGAACAGAGTAGAGAGGCAGAATCCCCTCTCTTAATCTTCTGGACATACTCTTGGTGATGCAGCCCAGGATGTGGTTGGCCTCCTGGGCTGCAGATGCAGATTTGTGGCTCAAGTCCCTGTGCCTTATACTGTATAATTGTCAAAACACACTCCTCTGTGGATGATCTGTACTTTAAGTCACTTCAAACCACTGTTCCTGAAAGAGCCTAGTAATTCTATCCCATAACCACAAAAACCTGTATTAAATGAAAGGAACCTGTTTATGTTCATTATGGCTTTGGGATATTCTGTCCCATTTGGAATGAAAGTTACTGGGTGCAGAGGAGGTGATAAAGTCCCACTCGTTCCCCTGGGACTAAAATATCAGTACCAACAGAATTTTGATACCTAAGGATCTTTGATGTGTACCTGTGCCTTCCAGTATGTACTGCATAGCAATACCCTGCACAGTGATTCCAATCAGGAATGGAACCAGAAGTCAGTACATCCCAAGGATGATAAAGGAGATAATTTAATAGGCAGTCAGATATATTTTACATATGTTGATAATTTATTTTCTTCCAAATAGAATATTACTTGGCATTTAATTTCCCTCAAGAATCCAGATGCTGTCAGGAAATGTCCTGATATTTTAGTTTTAAACCAAGAAGCATTTGAGGTGTCTCTTAATCCATTTTATTATGATTTCTCCAATGAAACTATCGCAAATATACAACCTTTCCATTTACATCAGCACCTCAGTGCATTTTGCCAGGCAATGACAGCCTGTGCTGCATATCTATTCCCAGAAGAGCTTTCTGTGTTGCATTTCAATAATCACTGTTATTGCTGGATGCCAGAGCAAAAATATCTGTGGTCAAAGCCCTGAAAATTTCTCATCACCTTTAATGAAATATCAGCTGTATTTTTATTTTCATGTGATTTTCTTATGCAGAGAGATGAGGAAACAGCTCACACTTCATAAAGATCATATTTTCGGAGCAGTCATCGCTTGGTTTGTAGGAACTGCCTGCTGCAGTGGAGGAAGGAGCCCACCAGAGGGCTCAGGGATGCAGCCTGCATCCCTGGACCAGCATCCCTGGACGGGCAGCTCTGGACCAGCATCCCTGGACCAGCATGCCTGGGATGCTGCTAGCCAGTGAGATGCAGGGCCCGAAGGGAAAGCTCAGCTCAATCATATTCACCGTGCTCCCCCAAACATCACATTTAGAGTGAGAAAACAAGCAAGCAGTACAAACATCATCAGCTTTTGATGACATGGAGAGTATTCTAATAGATATGGGTATTCTTAATCTTTTGCCTGTGTGTTTCTTACAAACTTTATTAACAAGAGGGAATGTTGCTGAATAGGAACATACAATAGTACTTAAAGCTTATGAAGGTCCCTTTCATTTTTATCATATCGGCACAGCGGGCTCAGCTGAGCACCACGCGAGCACCTTTATAAAAAGCTCATTACAGCATATAGCAAGGGAGTTGTTTTTTTTTTTTTAGCCCTGTATAGGAAACCAGCACTATCAAATATGATTATTTCCTTTAGTGGGGCAGTGTAAACAATGCTGTCATTTGTTTTTATAAAGTCATCAGTGCCTCTACATACAAACACGCGCTGACTGACAAAGCCGAGGGATCTACTACACACTGTGCAATGCATTTAACACCTCTGGCAGAGCACGTTTACGTTGCGTAATTTTCCACAAAAAAAAAAAAAAAAAAGGATTCCATCATTTGGAGGTTTAATATTTTTTTATTGTGTGGTTTTGCTGTCTGATTAAAACAGAATCACAAAGAAATACATAGCATTTTGTTCAAGTGCAGATCTATGCATATAAGCAAAACAGACTGCCAAAAATATGTTAGGTGACAAGTCATACTTTTCTACTAATCTATTACAAGTCAGCATAATAAGAAGAAATACCCTTGCTTTATTTCCAAAAGCAATGTTTTTACAGATTTTGAATATATTGTGTCACTTGTAGAATTTATTACAGACATCAAAAAGGAAATCCAGTTACATGCCATTTATTTGTATTTCCAAAGTAGATCACATCAGTACCTCCAGCAGAGCAGCGTGCTGTGCAGTTGCCATGTTACCCCAAAGTACAGGACAGTTTATGTGTTATTGCTTATTTCTTCACTTCTGATAGTTCAAATAAAGTCACAGAATGGAATCACAGATGTGTTAGGTTGGAAGGAACCTTCAAAGGCCATCTAGTCCCACCCCTGCAGTGAGCAGGGACATCTTCACTAGATCAGGTTGTCTCAGAGCCCAGCAAGCCTTAACTTGAATGTCTCAGGAGATGGGGCTTCCAACACCTCTCTGGGCAATCTGGGCCACTGTTCTACCACCCTCCTATTGAAAAGGTTTTTCCTAATATTCAACTTAAATCTCCCCTTTTCCAGCTTAAAACTATCACCCCTCATCCTATTGCTCCATGCCCTTAGGAACTTCCCCAGCTTTCTTCCAGGCAACTTTCAGGGATTGGAAGGCCACTCTAAGGTCCCCCCGGAGCCTTCTCTTCTCCAAGATAATATATCCTTAGTGTCACCCCAGTTGTATGGATTTATGTCAATGTATTTAAGACTTGCAATGACATGGAAGCGCTCAAAAAAATTAAGCTTAGCAAGAATGACTTTGGGGTTTGATAATATGAAAAGATTTTAGTAAGGGAGGAGAGAAATCTTGAGGATTAGATCAGTAAGGAATATCTGGAGTGGGGAGTGTAAAATACTTCTCACAATAGGAATGTGAAGGATTCTGTGCTAAATACTTTATTTTGAAATGGCTGGCCAATGTGTAGTACAAGTAGTATTTTTATGGGGTTGGAATCTGCTTTAAAATTCTGCATTTTTCCTAGGTAGATGAAACAATTTCGACCTAACTTCAGTTAAAAAAAAAAAATGAAGTGATGAATACCAAGCTACTCACCAGGGCACATGATGTGAGTTGAATGACCTAAACCTCTCTGGAGAACAGTTCATCCTTTCTGCCCTACTCTTCTATTTTAAGATGGGATGAATTATGTTCTAAAATACTACTCTTGCTTTGTTTGATACAGAAAATATCCAGGTGTCCATCTGGAATGGGATGCCATACTTCTAAATAGCTAAAATAGGTGCTATCAGTCCCACCCAACCTCCTTTTTCTTTGCCCTCACCCATGGCGACTGATTTCTATCCATGAAGTCCATCTGGCAAAATGAATTGAGGGTGATAAAATCACAGACATCCCAAAGCAAATTGTACAGAAAAGATCTATTGATAAATTTATTAGCAAAGTTAGTTTTACCAAGAGAAGGGCTGCATCTTGGTGGCTTCCAGGTGTGGAAATCTGTGTTACCATTTCAGATTAGGCAGGGAATGATGCGAAGGATGATCTAACCTGATGCGTGTAGTACTGGTCACTCAGTGCACCCAGTAACGTGTTTTCTCATAAACTGGAACCTGGTCTCCAGAATATGTTGTACTGCAGTGGGAAATCTTGATTTGAAAACCCCATACTGAAGCTGTGTTACTTAAGGAGATCTCTGCTAGTGCTTAGCACCGTGTAGGCGCCTAATCCAAGATTTTCTCATACTCTTAACCTGTCTGCAAAGTGTTGGTTTAGTTCTAGCAGGTCTTTGCATCTCTGCAGGATACAAACCCAGCAGTGACAGACTACCTGGCACAAAGATGCTTCACAGCTAAAGCCTTTGTCTATTTGTCTCTGGATAGGATTTGGCTCAAGATTCAGAGGTGCTTTAGGTATCTATGTATGCACAGGGCACCTGAACTGTGATGACAGGCAAGGCTTTTCTGTTTGACGGTCACTGGAAACAGGGGTAATTTTGCAGCCAAATCGCTCTCCTCACACTGCTGATGGTAGGATCTTTTTTATCATGTGGGTGCTGGAAGCCCATGCAAATATTCCACAGCATCAGAGACATCTGCGTGGAGCTCACAGATATGACACAAGATGTTCAGATCAGTGCCAATCTGGAGGAGCACCTGAAGTGCAGGTGATGTGACCCAGGGCGTCATGAATCGTGCTACATGNCAAGCCCTGCATTGACCAGCTCTTCAGTGGCTACTGCTAGAGCTCAAAACCCGATTCACACTGACACAGACCAAAATGCAGGTACCTGCACCACCTTGGCTTTCATGAATATGTGAGGACTGGGTATAAAGACACTTGCTATTTGTTCCAGCACTTTCTTTTTCTTGAAGTGCTACAATGCAATGTAAAAATAAACCATGTGCAGGGGCCACTTGTGTCCTGCACTTCTGCCTCCTTCCTGTCGCATATGGTAGACTCTGTTCGACTAAACTGCTCATTGTTTTCACCGTTCCTCTGTAAATCCCAAATCACCACATTACTGAGAGGTACAATGGCAATGGCTCTTCCACCTGAGTTCCATTTTTTTTTTATAACTGATGTGGCTTAATTTGTATCTAAATTCTCATCTAGATCCCAAATGGAAGGGGGATGAATGTTTGATCTCACTCCTCTCTACATTGCTTTACTGTGGTGGTAATATCTTCTCTGTCCAAGGAGATGCAGCTGTTGGTACAGAAACTCAGGTCCAACTGTGGCATTTACAGTTTCCAGTTCCCCTGACTGAAAACCCTTTTAAACAGTCTGTGCCTTTTTTCTAAAACTGGGGAACAAGAGTGTTTGTTCTCATTAAAATACGTGCTTTTTCAGAGATCCTGTTACCTGAGCAGTCACAAAATGTGACTGCAATGAGGCAATCGTCTTAAGGTCAGTGTGTCTACAGTGATGCCATGTCAGCACTGCTCCTACACTTCATTATTTGACATTTTTATTATCACGAACATGAAAAATGATTTCCAAATGCTAGCAGCTGACCCAAAAACTGCAGGAGCAGACAGGGGATTGGAACAAGTCCCTACAAGTGATTTAAATGATGCTAAGGACAAGGCATAGAACACAATTTTCAATATATCTGCCATAATCTTCTATCTATTTCTATATATTGGTAGTAAATTCCTTAGGAGCCCTTGGGAATCACAGTGGTGTACCTCTGAGGTGGGGACGTGCAATGCTGCCCTTGGATGTATGTAAAGCCAAGCAGGAATGGGGAAACTGCATGACACCGACACTCGCTTTGGTCTGACTGGTACCAGAACGCTGTAGTCACTGTTCACATCATCACCAAAGTGAAAAAAATGGAAAAATCGGGAAAAATGTCAGATGAAAACCTAGAGAGGGTTCAGAGAAGTGCAGTGACAGTACCTGGAGAATAAGAAAACATACTTCATTATGATGAACTCTCAGAATCGTGTTAATCTTCTCTTGAGGGATGGCTGCAGTCTACAGCAGAAAGCGGGGTAACAAAACCTGGGTAAAAGAAACCTCTTCATTCTAGGAAAGAGAAGCAATGATTTAATAGGTGGGAGCTGAATCTAACTTAATAGGGTGTGTATTTTTCTCAGCAATGAAGCACTGAACCACCCAGTAAAGCCTGCGGAGGATGTTTCACCACACATTTTCAAATAAAAAAGATTGCTTTTCCAGGAGATGCACACCGCAGCACAAAGCTGTCTTTGTGATCAGTGTCTCACCACGGAGAGTACATAGGGCTCTAGTGACTTCAAGATAGAGCAAATTTCACTACACGGGAAAAACAAACCATAGAGATGATGACAGTCAACTCTGAAGGATTATGGACAGTACAGGTCAGGTCCTGGATAAGTGTGCACACTTTAAGCAAGGTCCCAGGATAGGATGAGTAGGAATTTGCGTAGAGCCCTCGCTGAAAAGAATCACAGAACGTGTGAGGTTGGAAGGGACTTTTAGAAGCCATCTAGTCCACTCAAAGCCCCATCAAGCCTGAACTTGTATGTTTCCAGGGATGGGGATTCCACCACCTCCCTGGGCAACCTGTCCCAGTGATCTACCATGCTCAGAGGGAAGAACTTTTTCCTAATATCCAATCTCCCCTTTTCGTTTCAAACCATCACCCCTCGTCCTATCACTCCATGCCATGGAACAGTTCTTCCCCAGCTTTCTTATAAGCACGTTTCAGGGACTGGAAGGCTGCTATGAGGTACCCCCGGAGCCTTCTCTTCCCCAGTCTGAACAAGCCCAACTCTCTCAGCCTGTCTCCATAGGAGAGGTGCTCCAGCCTTTTGATAATTTTTTCAGCCTCCTCTGGACACACTCCAACAGGTCCATGTCCTTCTTGTGCTGAGGCTCCAGAGATGGACAAGTATTCCAGGTGAGGTCTCACAGAGCAGAGCAGAATCACCTCTCTTGATCTGCTGGACATACGTAAGCCCATATTGCTTTTCCTTCTACCCTCTCTTCCCTGTGATTCTCTTTTCCTTCTTCATGCAAAAGAAAACCTTTGGTTTCCCCATGTTTTTAGCAAATGCTGTAAAAACGATGTTCTGAGAATACTATGAATGTTACATGGGAATGCAAGCACTGTGTAGGTGTCTAACTCATGATTTTCTTCTCATATCCTGAACTTAATCTACGTGCAGGTACAGACAAAGATTAAGTGTGAAGCATAGCACCTGTGTGTGTGTAATCAATAAAATGATAAACAGATTCTGCTGCCTGCTTCGGAAGTGAAATCTGTATCAAGAAAACCTTCAGAAGTTAGAATGGTATTTTTACTCTCACACCCAGACCTCAGCCTGTGCAATGGAGAAGGGAACAGCATACACTTTCCTGAAATCCAAGTAGGATTTACCCATTTTTACCAGTATTCTGTTTCTACAGAGCCAGAAAGCACTCCTGATAATCAGCAGGTTTTATTTGTGTGACATGGTGGCTTATTACTATTTAATACTTCACTGTTCCTGCTTCCTAACTGGATCCTGCCCTTAACAGCTGTAATTGAAAAGCATCAACAGCTCTGCCACCTCCCACTGCTCTAACCACTGTTACAGTTTGTGACTGCCCATCTTTCCATGGTCTGCTCCACCACCACCAACCTCACAAACTAAGCACCTATGCAATAGGTGACAAAGTGATTTTCCTCATAAGAATGAATGTTCCAACAAGGACACCTAATTTAAGATACACAATATAAATACACAGGGGCAGCCTGTGTGGCATGGAGGAACACTGGGATCATAAGAGTGGAGACAACGCTGGCATTTCAGCAGCTGCCGTTTCAGAGCATGTCGGGGCTCTGGAAGATCTCATCCACTTCACCTGCGAGGCCAAACAACCAAACATTAGTCTGTTTTTCTGCCTTCACCTCTGACAGACCTTGATTCATGCGAGGAAGATGGCAATGAAAACAGAAATGTTCACAAGTAGGCAGCAAGGATGTTCACGGTGAAGGGTTCAGGCTGGGCATTCAGTCTCACACAGAGAGACTTTAAGTCTTGCAGGAAAATTGCAGTGCCAACCATCGTGAACTGGTGCACTTTTAGCAAGATGTTCTTGGCAGACAGTGCATAAGTATAGATATATATGGTGAAACAAAGAATGATCATTATAAAACAAGTGGATGTCATCAACTCTAGTGGCTTCTAAAGCTCAGAAATGTCAGTGACTCTAAGTGAGAGAAGAGCTAATTAAGTGAACAAGTTTTAAATGAAATTCAGTTTGTTATAGAGCTTTTCTGATTCTTACTACGTTGTAGCATCAAAACATCACACTGTTTATCATGGGCATTTCTATATTCACTTATTCTTTATTTAATACATTTTCTTCATGTTCTTGCAAGAATTTTTTGGAGGTCACACAAGGTGTTCTCCAGTCCTGATCACAATGATTTCAACTGTATCAAAATGGAATAAACTTCAGAAAGCTGACTGCAATCAAGGGACTAGTTGTGCTCAGAGTTGTTCACCTTTCAAACACGGGAATAGTGAATCTGAAAACAGAGATGGGACAGCTTGTTTCTCAGGTTCCCATCTGAATTCTTCATTTTAAGGAAATCCTGACTCCTAAAAGATGATTTTCCTGTTTCTCTAGAGAGCATCTGGGAATTCTCAATATTACTGTAAATATCTAACTCCTTTATGAATATGAATATGAATTGAATTCTATGTCTCAAGAGTATCGTATCTGTGTAAAACCCAGCTTGATTATGAGCTGAATGGAACTGCATTCCTTTGTCACAGACCATTTCTGAGAGAATTATCTGGCCTTCCACGGAATAGGCATTAGTCTGTCATTTTATTATCTTCCCTCCTATTCAGCCAAAATCCAACTTCTTCAAAATCTTCCAGATGAATTTTACATAGAATTACTATAAAGCCCTTTCTATAACTTCTTTGCTTCTCCTTGCACGTTACCTGTTTCCATGCTCCGAAACAGTCAGTGCAAGCAAGACCCATGCCTAGTTCACAAACTCCCTTTGCAGGGTGTTGTTCAAATTCCCCTCCTGTCTATTGACCACGACTATATGCACAGAATGAGCTTCGATTGTTTAAAACCCAAATTACTACTGTTGCAGCCTCTGGAAGGCTTCTCCATTAGAAACCTGGTGGTTACATATTCAATATGCATTGTATTACCCCCAAAGACATGGTGGCTATTTTCTACAAGGGCTTCTACTCTGTTCACTCTTTGTTTCTGTACTTCTGCTGCAAACACACATGCAGACACTGATCTCCAGAGATGTACACTACATAAACCATCTTCATAAAAACGTACTCCACAAGGTTGGCACGATGCAGTGCTAAACATGTAACACAGGAGAGTGCTGCACGTACCAACCACCCTAAACTGCAAGGAAAAACAAAAGGGTATTATTGTACAATAAGACATATTACTACGTAAAGAGCCTGCGCAGCATGTTTTGCACAACCCTTCCTTCTCCCGGCCGGGAGCGCGGACGAGGCAGGGGATGGTGCGTACACACCCTCAGAGGGGCACACAGGCAGAATCCCCTCCCGAGGAAGAGCCCATGTGCGGTGATCCTGGCTATAAGCGTGCAGGGGGGCTGCCGAGCAAGGAGCACAGTTGTACCGCTCCGGGACTCGGACCGGTCTCAAAGCTCCGCTGGCCAAGCTCAAGGGAAGGGCAA
>VXBZ01006719.1:63551-154786 GCA_013399135.1 Heliornis fulica
GAGGGGAAGCGGCAAGGGGTAAACGGAGAGAGGCGGTGCCGCTCCTTCAGCGGGGGCGGCGCGCATGCGCGCAGCCCTCCCAGTGAGTCGGGCCGAGTTCGCTGTGGCGCGTGCGCGCTTGCGGGCTATGGCGCGTGCGCGCTGCGGGGCGCGTGGGGCGGTGTGTGCAGGCGTGTGAAATGGCGGCGACGGTTCAGAGTCGAGGTGTGTGAGGGGCGAACCTGGAGGGGTGTATCTGGGAGAGGTTCCTGTGCGCTTTTTTCATAAGAATAGGAGCTAGTGGGTCAGTGGGGCATCTGATAGGCACATACTGGGTTTTTCTCTTGGCCATATATGGGTCTTCTGTTCAGTTTTTAGTCCCAGTAGGCCCATTTGGGGTTTTAAACGGGTTTCCCCAGTCATTATACTTTCTCTTAAGTAATAATACCTCTAAATAATTCCTGAGCATGGTGGGGACATTCTAACATTAATGTTTGCAAAATGTATTTAAGTTGTTAGCAATTCATTGATTTGCCAGTACTCTTCCCCTCCTTTTGAGTAAATGTGTGATGTTAGGTAAGCAAAGCAGGAGCCTAGAATGAAGCAATTTTGCCTTGTGTCAGCCCTCGTAGGAACTGAAAACCTGCGAGGTGACTGTCATCACTGTTAGGTAGGAATTACAGTGGCACCTAGATGCTCTAATACACATGACTATTCTCCCAGAAGGTGTTTATTTATATGTATCTTTGCTCCAGGCACATCGTGTCTGTCAACTTAAAAGATATTTAAATGAATGTAAGTGCTGGTAGGAGAATAAGAAATGGATGGTTGCATAAGCCTGGTGAAAGAAGTGTTTGAGAGTGAAGTAATATTTTACATTGTATTTAAGTAGCAAGAAAGTAGTAACATTGAAGGTATGAGGAAGACTACTATGTCTGATGTGAAGAATGTGTACTCACGGGAGCATTGCAGGGATAGGGTTGTCATTATGGAAGTGATCTAGAGAGATGATACCAAGGGTAGCAAGCGGCACCTTGACATTGCTTTCCTGGACACAAGGTACACTGTACCCATGTTATGCTCTGTAACTCCATGGATAGAATAATTTTGTTCTGTTGAACAAAAAGTGTCCTCAGAGGGCCAAACAGGACATTTTCTTTTTTCTGTGACTGAACATGCTGTTGTGTACTTAATAACAGCATGGACTCCAGTGTATTGTGAAAGTTAAAATAAGACGTAAGCTGCTCTCAGAAAGTGAAAATTTTAATTTTAATGTTGCATAACATTTACTCAGCAACAATTTTTTTGTATAAATTGTTCTTACATTACAGAATCACAGGAACATTGGTTGGAAGGGCACACCAGTTCAGCCCTCATGCCAATGCTGCACTACTGTCTTGCCAAAGAGTTTTTTGCATGTCCGTTGTGAACCTCTTAGGGCACAGTCAGTACTGTTGCCCTTTCCAATGCTAACTGGTGCTCTTGAGAAGGATTTGCCTGAGTTGTCATTCTCATTCCCTATTAAGCTGCTGTAAAATTGTCCCTTTGTTTACCCTTCATAGCCTGAAATGCTCCCAGCTCCTGCGAGCTTTGTAGGTTTGTCTGATGTAGGTCGCCGATCAACTTTACAGTTTCCCTTGCAGATCCTTACAGTTTTTTAAATATCTCTCTTGATCCCAGTACCCCAGACTGGACATGGTATTCCAGGTGAATTATTAACAGTACAGCTTAAAGTATTTTTTCCATACTCTGCTGCCCACGGTCCCCGTAACGCAGCCCAGTACACAGTTTGCTTTATTTGCGTGAGAGCACATTACTAGCTCATATTTAACAAGGAATCTAGCATAATTGGTAAGTTCCAGCAGGGATGATATTATCTTGCACTGGTGCAGAACTTGCACTTCTCCTTGTTGACCTTCATGAAGTTTCTGTTGGTGTAGACCTGGAATTTTTCAAGGTCTCATTGGACTGAAAGCTCTGTTGTTTGGCACATCCATTGTTTAGCGTTGCCCTCAAATTTGCTGAGCATGTTTTCTGTCACATCATTCATGTTATTGTTTAAAATATTGAATGATACTGTCCCCAGCATTGGCCCCTGGGGTAACCTGCTACACACTAGACATGGAGATATTGATCACTGCCTTGTGAGTCTGGTGGTCCTGCCAATTTTTTGATGTGTCTAGTGCCTAGCAGTCTGTTCTTCAGCCCGTATTTTCTCAGCTTCCAAATGCAAATGCTGTAAGAGATGGTGTCAGAAGCCCTGCTAAAGTCAACATGCATTACATCCACTGCTTTGCCCTCATCTGCATAGCCAATCATATTGTTGTAAAGCCCACGCAGCTGGTCATGCATGGTTTGCCTTTGGTAAATGTGTTGACTGTTCGTGATTACTTTCCCATTCCCTTTGTGTTTGGAAATTATTTCTGAGGACATGACTGTGATCTTTCCTGGGACAGAGATGAGGCTGAGCATTCATTCATTATGAGGACAGGCTGAGGGAGTTTCATCTCTTTAGCTTGGAGGAGACTGAGGCGTGACCACATTAATGTCTATAAATGTGTAAAGAGTGGGTGTCAGGAGGATGGAGCCAGGCTCTTCTCAATGATAGCCAGTGACAGGGCAAGGTGCAGTGTGTGCAAGCAGGAGCAGAGAAGGTTCCATGCGAACATAAGGAAAAACTTTTTCACTGTGAGGGTGACAGAGCCCTGGGACAGGCTGACCAGAGACTTTGTGGAGTCTCCTCTGGAAACATTCAAGATCAATCTGGACATGTTCCTGTGTGCCCTAATCTAGATGATCCTGCTCAGACAGGAGTTGGACTAGAATATCTTTTGAAGTCCCTCCAACCCCGATCATCTTGTGATTCTATGATTCTATAGCTCCTCATTCTTCTTCTTGCCTTCCTTAAAAAATGGCTGTTACTGTAGCTCATTTCTAGTCATCAGAGATCTCCGGGACTTTTCTAGATATATTTATATCTAGATTTATCACCATGTTCTGATGCGAGCTTCCTCAGCAGTCCTGGAAAAAACTCCACCATTTTCTCCACATTGCTCCTTTTCTTTGTGACTGCCAGTGCAGGCTGAGGTTTTGAAGCAGTCATTCTCAAGATCTAGGAAAAAGAGGTCTCAAGTACTTTTTTCGTCTTCTTGGTACTACTTTTAGTCTTTTGTATTCATTGGTATACCCAGATCTTCTCTGAGTTCCTTTTTACTATTGTAATTGTGTGGAATCATTTCTTATTACTTTTTACATACCTGGCTAGTTTTAACTTCAGCTTTAGCATTTCTGATTTTGTGCCTAAATGCCTGGGCAAGGCATTTTATATACCTCCTGTGTTGCTTGTTACTGTTTCAACTTCTTGTATGCTCTCACTTTGCATTTGAGTTCATTAAGCAGTTCTGTGTTTCTGATGCAGCTCCCAGTTTTTCTGCGTGATATTTTGTTACTTGGCTCTCTTGGAAAGTTTTTGGCAAAGTTCAGACCACCATAAAGGGCACTTTCTCCCGTTGAGAGCCTTTACCCAGCAATTCCCTAAATAAGACAGAGTGAGCTCTCAAAGTCCAAAGTGCTAAACCTGCTGTTTATCTTTCTGTCCATCCTTTGGATCCTGAACTTCATCATCTTGAGTCACTGCAGCTGTCTGCCATCTGCCTCTGCAATGCCACCAATTCTGTCCTGCTTCTGAACACTGTCTGCAGAATCCCAGACTGGTGGGGGTTGGCAGGTACCTCTGGAGATCCACTCCAGAGGAAGGGAGAGTTTTATAAGGAGAGGCTGAAGTCCCTGGGTCTGTTCATCCTGGAGAAGAGGAGGCTGAGGGGAGACCTCATGGCGCTCTGTGGCTTCCTGACGAGGGGAGCGAAGGGGCAGGCGCCGATCTCCTCTCTTTGGTGACCAGGGATAGAACCCGAGGGAACGGCATGAAGCTGCGCCAGGGGAGGCTGAAGTTGGATGTCAGGAAGAGGCTCTTTCCTGAGAGGGCGGGTCGGGCACTGGAACAGGCTCTCCAGGGAAGTGGTCCCAGCACCCAGCTTGGCTGAGGTCAAGCAGCGTCTGGACGATGCACTCAGTCCCCCTGCTCTGACTTGTCTGGCCCTGTGTGGAGCCAGGAGTTGGACTCAACGGTCCTTCTGGGTCCCTTCCAGCTCAGGAGATTCAGGAGATTCTGTGATATGTACACGTAGAAATTTTCACACACACACACACACACACACACACACACTACTTTTTGTTTCTGCTAGATAGCCAGAGATAGTATAGTGAATTGGATGTTTTGTCCCACTGGTCTTAACGAGTAGTGTAAGGAAATATCTTCTCACCCTTTCGCTGTGGTCTCAGCTATGTTCCTAGCAGATGTACTTACATTGTGACATGCCTATGTGCAGTGCGTTAAATTTTTTTAGGCAGTAAAGGTACAACTCATGAGTAGACAGTGTTATGATTGTTTAAACCTATTAAGCCGCTTAGCTTTTTATTTATAGTTTAATAGAGCAATAATTACTGATGTGGAGGAGGTCATGGTGAATTTTAGTCTGACCTTCTGTATAAAAAAGAGCACAGCATTTCCACAAATTAATTCTTGATTTTATCAGATCATGCACTCTAAAGAAAAAAATTGGTAAAAAATGTCATTTGACAGGAGATCCACGACAAAATTTTAGAAATTGTTACAGTGTTTCAGTGTTTTAACTCCATTAAAAGGGAGCATATTTTGAATCGCCCTATTATATTTCCAATTCTAGCCATCTCCATACAGTTGTCTGCATGAAGAGGAGAAGCATGGTTGTATATGTTTTCTGGTTTTCATAAAATATATTTAGATAGTAATAATTGCTGGTTAATCAATTTTTTTAAAGGTGAATACTACAGCCAGACATAAACCAAGCAAAGCAAATTGTTATTGTCAACAGAATGCTTATTTTTCAATTATTTATCATTTCTGGTTTCATTTCTTGAAATTGTCATGAAATACTTAGGGTCTTCTTTAAGTTTTGGATATCAGATGTAGACACCAGATTTTAGTAGTGATAGTGTACACTGCAGTCTTTTTCCTGCTTAGTATTTCCATGTTTGTGAATCACAACAGTGAATTTAATTTCTGTGTGCAATTAGTACTTGACATACTGAACTCAAGACAAAGTTGCACTGAATGTTTTTGCTGAGGCATCTGGAGAAGAATATGGCTGGTGAGCACAGGAAACAGATTTTGCTGGGTTTCTAGTCTCACCCTCATTGTTTTATCACTGTTGTCTTCAGATGTACCAGGAACATTTCAGCTTTACCTGCCCTGATATTGCCTTGATATTGCTGAAACGAATAGGTAGTCTTTGAGTGAAAGGGTAGCTCTGCCTAAGTTCAGTTATTCAGGGATGTGGTTCTCAGAGCGATCTTAACAGTGTATAGTCGTAACTGATGGGAAGGAGTAAAGGAGATGGAAACAGATTATTTACTGTGTGGGTGGTCAGACACTGGAACAGGCTCTCCAGGGAAGTGGTCCCAGCACCCAGCTTGGCTGAGGTCAAGCAGCGTCTGGACGATGCACTCAGTCCCCCGCTCTGACTTGTCTGTCCCTGTGTGGAGCCAGGAGTTGGTCTCGATGGTCCTTCTGGGTCCCTTCCAGCTCAGGAGAGTCTTGGATTTGATGATTCTATGTGCTGAAGTTTTACAGCAGGGATCACTTGCTCTTCTAGCAGAGACACACTTCTTTCATCAAATTTATGCAGAATAGTATGCAGGTATTTTATGGGAACTGCTCTACTCTGCCTATTCTGTCCCTTGCCTGCTGAAGTAGCACTTGCTTTTCATACAGTATAGACAGGTTTGATGCCACCACAGTTGGCTGTACATGTGAGTAGTATACCTTATATTCTTACAGAGACTTTATTCCCCAAGGGATTTTTAAATGAGATGATTTTAGGTATCGCATGTCCCATTAGGACTCAATTAGTTGGTTTCTAATGTTGCATTTAGTTGGATATCTTTTGAAGCTGAACAATTTCCAAGCACAAAGAACACTGAGAAACAGAAATAACTCTTTACATTATTTTGCTTCTATACCTATCTCTTTTTGTGGAATTTTTGTCCATGCTGATCTGTTTTACCATTCTCATAACACCAAACAGAAAGTATTAGGGCCACATTAGTGGCAGTTGATTCAGTACTATAATTTTTCTCACCCCCATCTCTTGGAGGAGGTGTCCAGGCTCATGCAACAGAGTAAGTCTAAAAGACTGTCACTTTTTGCATGCACATTCATGGCCTAATGGAATTCCCAGTGGAATTTGATTCCTGTGGGCATGGGATCATCTCAACAGTTAACAAATCTGTGTTGTCCTTAAATTATGATGACATGATATAGGGACATTGCACTGACAAAGCATACTGGATACTACTGATCTATGATCATTGAGTAACTTACTCTTAAATCATCAGTACTTCCTTGCCAAGGGCAAACGGCAAAACGGGGAGCTGCTGAATGGGACAGCCCAATCCTTGGTACTTGTGATTTAATATGTCATGGAAATCTCAGTATGCTTGCAGCCTCTCTGTACTGTACAAAATTAAGGAAAAAAATCTGGTACCTTATGTTTATTCTGTGCCTAAATATGTATGCAGTGTTAGGTTGAGAAGTTTAAAACAGATTTTTCTCTAGTACTCTGACAGTTTGCTGAATTGTGCAAGGCACAAGATTTTGCAATAGAATTGTTAACAGCAACACAAGTTTAATGTTTTCTAAGATGGGCTTTTTATTCAGTAGAATATAAGGAATAAAATGAAAAATAGTAGATATTTTTCCTTTAATAATTAAAATGTTGTTAATCATGGGAAAATATAAAAGTTTTTTCAGATGTGAATTTAATATTATATATTATAGTCCTAGAACAGGGATTCCAGAGTCAGATTGTGCCTCAGAACAAAGCCTACAAAGGAAATGCAGTTTCTTTTAAAGTTTAGAAGGAGTAGTTTCTAAAAGTTTTCCCCCACTTTACTTGCCTGATACAGTATTTTACATAAAGAATTAACTAATTAACCATTTTTACTGAAGTTTATATGGAATATGGGCCCAAAAATGCGAAAATCTGACTTTAATTGAAGTAGAGTTCAGGAATAACAGCATCATACGTGGTCTAGTGTCTCTCAAATTTCAATTTACCTATCCAATTCAGAAGAGTTAATGATGTATTTCTTCATTCTAAGAGACAATCTTTGCCTCAAATACACTCAAGCCATCAATTTCCATAAATTATTAAATTTTATTACAATTTCACTGCATATACCGAGATTCAAATCAGAGGGGATGTGAGACAGAGTATGTTTCTTTGTGGGAGCACCTCACCCTCGCTAATTGTTTATTACAATTACTTTTTGCAGCATCTTTATAGGTACACGTCAGAACAATTTGCTTGAAAATCTTCCCTATAATAACATGTCATGGCTTTTTATCTTCCTTTTTAAAAAAAAAAAAAATGTCTTTGCACCTTGTCAGGTATTTGTCTCAACACTAAACAGTTTACTTTCAATCCAGATGTGGAACTGTAAATATTGTACTGTCATTGGAAAAAGGAATTGCTTTTTAACCACCCATTGCATTTACATTTTGGAAGGTGTTGCAAGAAGAATGAAAGGTTAAGTCAGTCTAAGGGGATTTTTATGTTGTTTGCATGTGCTTTTTGCTCTTGGCAGCTGCAAAACAGCAACAAAAAGGAAGTTTGCTTGCACAGATGATGCTTGATAGATTAAAAGCATACAGGAAATATGTTTACAGAGCCATACATCCAGCTGTCAAAACTGCTCCCAAAGTAACACCACGCTGATGAAAAACCTGCACTGCCTTATGACCTCTGAGTACACTGCAATAGAAAGGGCTACGTCGTTCATCACTAAGCCTTCCCAAACATTCCCCCCCCTCCAAAATGAAACAAATGTTCTTGGAGTCCCTGGAGTCCTGGCAGACTGCTTAGCATGCTGCTCACAGTCGGATGTGTGCGCTGGCATGAAGCTTCTCTGCACGAAGCTGTACCCCCAGGACTGCGGCGGGGCGGGTGCGGAGGAAGCTCTCCCCGGGGTTTCTCTTGGCAACAGTGCGGGTTGCTGGGAAACAGAATTACTTAAATGGGGAGAAACTTTACCCAACTGGCAGCCTCTTGAATGCAAATAAGGCTTGAAGGAGACTCCTCTTGCTGATACCGTAATTTCCCTCTCCGAAATGAAAAATGAATCCAGAGGTTCTTTATTCAGAGCATTATGTGTGGATGCTGCTCTGAGGAATCGTTCAAAGTTGTGTAATAAAAGAGGATAATTATTTCTAGCTCAAGGTAGCAGCGTGTTGCACGAGATTCAATAGCTTCTTGTTGCTGCGGTTTTGGAAAGGGATGTAATGTCTGAATTTGCCAAATTTCTGTTGTTAAATAAACCTGTCAGTTATGATGATTAAACACAAGGTTTATGTTTACACAGGTTATTTTTTCATTAGATGTTATTTAGTGTTATTTTGTGTGAATCTTGGGATACATTAGACTGCTTTGGCTACTTCTGTCCATTTAGTGCAACTTTTGCATGAATGACACTGATCTGACATATAGGTAATTTGGTGGTTTTGACTCAGAAAATAAGAAGGGTGAGAGGAACATCTCACTTTCTTCCCTTGGTCTCCATGCTACTATTTAAAAGCCTTTTGTGCTTGAATGCTAAAGATCAGTGGGGCAGCGGTGTCTTCAGTGGTGGCTGTGTAACTCGAACAAGCATTTTCAATATGGTATTTGGCTGACTTCATAGTAGTCACAAGCAGAAAGTTAGCTGATGGGTGAAGACTCAGTTGGTTTTCAAATGATGAGCCTTTCTTTGCAGCTATTCACACACAAGTAGGCTTTGCTGAAATTACAGAATGGTTCAGGCTGGAAGGGAACTGAAAGATCACCAGGTTATAACTCCCTTGCCATGGAAAGGGACACACCTCACCAGACCAGGCTGCTCAAGGCACCATCCAACCTGACCTTGAACACCTCCAGGGAGGGGGCAGCCACCACTTCCCTGGGCACCCTGTGCCAGGGCCTCACCACCCTCAGAGGGAAGAATTTACAGATACTTACATATATTTCTTCCTAATATCCAATCTGCATCTACCCCCTTCCAATTTAAAACCATTCCCCCTCATGCTATTACTACAGGCCCTTCTAAGAAGTCCCTCCCCAGCTTTCTTGTCGGCCCCTTCAGGGGGGCCACTATAAGATCTCCCTGGAGCCTTCTCTTCTCCAGGCTGAACAACCCCAGCTCTCTCAGCTTGTCTTCATAGGAGAGATGCTCCAGCCCTTGGATCATTTTTTTCTCCCTCCTCTGGACCCATTTCAACAGTTCCATGTCCTTCCTATATTGGGGACTCCAGAACCGGACACAACACACCAGATAGAGTCTCAAAAGTAATTTAAGTTGAGCCTGGATTGCATAGGTACAGTCATTTGTAACACACAGGTAACACTCATTGGGTGAATGGCTAGAGATGTGGGATTAGGTTGCTCATCATTCCTTCTCTTTCTACACCATCTAAGAGAGTGTGGAGAAGAAAACTTGTTTTGGCTTGACATTGTACCAGGTATGGAGCTGGGACAAAGCACTGGAAGGGACTGTAGGTGTTGAATTGCTGTGGCAAGTGCTGCTAGAGCAGTACACAGACACTTTTATAGGTAAAAAAGGCACTTCAGTGATTAGTTCATCATATGTTGAATGTCAGAAGATGTTTAAGCCGGGTGAATCGTGCCCCCAAAGCCATACTTCCACTGGCTTCCAGGGGAGTGTTCAGTGACTAGTTTACGTGGAGGCACTTGGATTATAATCAGATTATGACACGAAAGCTGGCCTTCAACCCGGCCAGAGATCCAGGGGCAGCCACAGCTTCTCTGGGCACCCTGGGCCAGGGCCTCCCCTGGCACCCTCCCCGGGAAGGATTTCTGCCTCCCAGCTCCTCTCCCTCTGCCCTCCTGCAGCTGAAGGCCATTCCCCTGGGCCTGGCCCTCCCTGCCCTTGGCACCAGCCCCTCTCCAGCTTTCCTGGAGCCCCTGGAGGGGCTGGAAGGGGCTCGGAGCTCTCCCGAGAAGCAGCCTTCTCTTCTCCAGACTGAGCCAGCCCAGCTCTTCCAACCTGGCTCCAGAGCATCCAGCCCTCTGGTCCTAATGAGATCGTAAACAATTTTCCATGTGTCCATTGACTTGTATTTAATTATGTTACTGTTTATGTTGGTTAAATCGTCAGGTTTTCCAAGAGCAAACTTTTGAATATTTGAAATGTTCTTTTAATTTTGACCCAATTGTTAATTGCTCTTATGTTTTTTTTTGTGTCGACACAGTCGTTTAACATCTCTCCTTTTATTTCCTTGATGAGAGGAGAAAGTAGTCCCATGCCACCTTCTTCTGGGTTCTGTTAGTGAATAAAGCTTTTTAGTATTTTCTCATGAAATAAGTTATGTTTCAAAAAATATAAACACACCTTTTAGCATGGTAGATCTCTGTTGTATATGGTATCTTAAAGGAAAAGGTAAGTGCTACGGAGACTCAGACGAGACAGGATATGATTTATGTTACAGTGCCATGGACAGATTAGCTCAGTGGAAGCCAGGTGTTCATTTATAGCGTAATAACTATTCCAGGTAACCACCGACGTGGATGCCTTTGTTGTGCAGTGAACACAAATTAATCTGCCTTGGGTTCATTGATAGTTAAGCTGTGTTACATTTACTCCAGGGTCAAAAATTGTGGTTACCACAAAGAGATGCTCTAATATGTTAATTTTATTTGTGTGAATCATTTTTATCATCTCTCTCATTTTTTTTCCTTTCCCAGAACAGTGCAACTAGAATTAATTGAGAGAATATATTTTTTTACTCCCTTCGCCAACTGCCAGTTCAAAGAATCATATTTTTTTCCTTCTCCTCTTTGATTTTTTTTTATGCCACATTTTCACTTAATAAAAGCATTTCCAAAGTCAGTGTACACTAAATGAGGGTTAAATTGTTTACATGTGGAACTGTAGAGGTGCAGCAGCTTTAGTTCCCTCTGAACCCTCAGTAGTAAAATGCCTTATGCTTTAATTGATTTGAAAGAAGACAAGTGCAGAATACACCTCACATTAGGCTACTGTAAGGCAGATTTAACATTGTTTGAATGTTTTAGCTATTAACCTCTATGGCTTAGTCCTTTTGTGTTTCTCTGATGTGTAGTATTTAATTTCAATTTTTTTTTGGCTTAAGAATCTTCTGTGGTTTAATTAATGTCTTCCTGTCAAACTTACACCTTCAGATTACAGTGGTGTATGTTCCTTTAATTTTAGTTTTATGTCATTAACTTTATTTTTGCTTTGTGATCACTGAATGGGCTTGTAATTTGATGTGCGATAGGTGAGGTTTTATCATTGAATGCTGCTATTATGTGTAGGATTTCAGTGATACGGTGGACGCATTTGCATATTGCTCTTATTTAGTTACTTGCAATTTTTTACAATACATGTGATGTGAAACTTGCATGTAGATTTCTAGTACAGTTAAAATAATACACATAAATAAGTCCTTTGTTCAAGTAAGATAGAAACTTCTGCAATATAGAATGTTTATTGCAGTTTCTTATGCATTGCTTAAAGTTTAATGCGTTGTAGATATGCAGATTTGGAGTTAGTGGTGTTTCATCCATCTGGGTGAAGAGATTATTTCAGTCTTAATTTTGAAGATAGGACATTTTCTGTTGGGAGATGAGGCTGTGTAGATTAAAGCTGAATTTTTACTGCAGTTTGGACTGATTTTTCAGGAATTTTACTTTCTAGGAGCCTCCAAAGATGCTTTAAGGACTGCTTAATTTTTAGGTATGGCTGAGAAGTAGTTTCTATTGGGATTTTTTTTTTTTTTGATGTCACTCAAAGTGAGATGCATAGCTCTTCTCTTGAGGACACATGCTTTATTGGGGTGTATAGATGTGGTATCTGAGATTCTGGCTGATAACTTCTTCTAGGAACACAGTGAGAAAGCAGAAGTTTCTACCCCTAGAAAAGGGGAGATTTAGGTTGGATATTAGGAAAAAATTCTTCAGTACGAGGGTAGTATTTCACTGGCACAGGTTGCCCAGAGAGATGGTGGAGGCCCCATCCCTGGAGACATTCAAGGTCAGGCTTGATGGGGCTCTGAGCAACCTGATCTAGTGAAGATGTCCCTGCTCACTGCAGGCGTGGGACTAGATGGCCCTTAAAGGTTCCTTCCAACTTCACACAGTCTGGGATTCTAAGTATGGTGCAAGGGATGCTTGTTCTGGTTCGACAATTGAAGTGGTCATAGCAAGCCTAAGTATTAGCAGTGAAAGCATACCACGTCCTGGAGTACTGCTCTGTAGTCAGACAAAAAACTCTACTCCCGTTATTCCACCACTGGCTGTTAGGTAGGAGAAATATTTCAATATTGTGCCTTTCCTCTCAAAAACACAGGTTGGTTCTTGTTAATGGCAGCACTGGCCTGTCTGCTTTCATTGAGGCATAAACTGGATATGTTGATGTTTCAATGGAGATCTTTCTTTTTCTGACATTCCCCATTCATCTTTTACTATTTCCAGGCTCAGAAATGCCCTGATTGGTTCATCAGATACTCAACTCCTGAAAATTTTATTCCAGAACCTGGTTTTGCATCTGTGGCTACTTCAGTGGATGCACAGCCTGCTTTAAATCAGGAGGAGGAATCGGGGAGGACAGTTGTTGGTTAGCTAGTAGGCTGGTTGGGGAAGGAGAGGGATGACTCCAGACCGTCCTGGGGGACAGCAAAGCAGAATGTATAGACAGGGACAGGTACATGCTGTATTGCAGAGTAGGATCACAGGATAATCCAGGTTGGAAGTGACTTCAGGAGATGATTGATTTATGAGATAAGTAGAGTGACAGCTGATCTGCTGGTCTTGTACAGAAAATGTCTGTAATCATCTGCTTTTAAATGCTGAGCTTACATTTTTAGAAAGGACAAAATACTAAGACAGGGAATCACTGGATGATTTCCTGATACATTTCAGCAATCTGCAGTAAATTTTGTCCTAATATTTTCAGGAGCATGGTAACTGAACCAAAGGTAATGTGTGGATTGTAGGGGCTACTTTTATTGCTTTCTTTCTTTTGTTTATATTCTTCCTTAAGAATTCTCTTTCTTACCTGAATAAGGATTATGCAAACCTATGTTTGTACTTACTGAGCCTGGCCTGTCTAGTTTGACTCGGGCCTTCAAGAACGTGTAGAAAGCATCAGTTTATTCCATGTTATCTAGTCAAACTAAGGATGTCCTGACGCTGTAGACTTCCTCCTTCAGCTGCTTCTCATACAAACCTCATACCGAGGATCTCCATCCTCCATGTTAGTTTAAGAGATAACTGAACATGTTGTGTTTAACCCCTTCTGTGCCAATGTCACAGCAGGAAGATGAACATTATTAGGTGACCCAGAGATGTGTTCAAAGTTGATTCTTAAGATATTAATTTTCAAAACTTAGTTAATGATACTATTTTCCCTTTTTTTTTTTGAGTGCTTCGGGGATGTTTTGACCCTCCTGTTTTTTATTATCGTTTCTCTCACTTATCCAGTGGTAATTTCAGTGATTTGGGTATAATTGCTCTGGAGTGCAGCTACAATTTCAGAAATTAAGCGACCAATAGAACGTATGTTTGCTGTATTAACTTCTTCAGTCTACTTTTCAAAGGCATCTTCTGATGTTGTTGACAGCTGAACATGATTCCTATTTAAAGCACTGTGTTGTTCAGTGAAGGGATTTGGGGTAGATCCTTATACCTTGTATCTTACTGTTGAGTAAGTTAATGCATTTGTTTTCTCACCATGTCTAAATTTCTTGCTGTTTGGTCCCTTGTGCTGTTGTCACCAAATTGCTTTTCAAGGTACCTGAAAGATGTTCTCTTTTACTGGAGTAGGTACTTGGAAAAGCTGTGTAGTGACTCCAGGACCGAGCACCCAATGTGGGCCCTGCAGGCTGCTTTTGTGACAGTAAATTGAACCGCATCAGGTCCCTAGTTCTGGAGATGTAGATGACTCAGATCATCTCTGTTAAATTGTTAGAGACATCCTGGGTCTACCTTTGCCCTGGTCAACCATAACTTTCCTCTGAAGTTATTGAGCATGGTTCAGGAGTTAGTACAGATGGGGAACTATTTCCAGCCTGCACTTAGAGGCAGTCATCCTTTTTTGGAACGTACGAGTGTGGTGTGGTTGTGCCTCGGATTTTGAAACAGACCCAGAGCATGGGACATGTAGTCCTGCAGAGGCCATCAGCAGGGCTTAGGTACCGCTCCAGTCTCTGGCGGTGCAAACGTGCTGACTTTCAGACTTGCCCTCTTGCATTTAAATGACTGAATTTCTCCTTATGTCCTCATTAAGGAGTCATCCTTGTGTTGAGCATTCCGTGTGCCAATTAAGACCTACTCAGTGCTTGATTTAATTTACAACAATTAAAAGCATGCTTTTTGAATGGGGAGAAAAAAATATTATCAAATATATATCCTACATGTGTGGAAATATGCCCACAGACATTCCTGGGTACCCCTGCTGTAAAAGTAAGTATAATGGAAGTGGAAGTTGGTAAAAAATTGTTCTCTGTAGGCTGAAGATGCAGATGAGGAATTCTGAGATACTGGTCTCTGTAGAATCATTTAAAATACTTGATTGGTGAAAGCAGAATTGTTGAAGAGAATGGTGAACACAAAGCACTTTGTGCCAGAATTTAATGATAAAGGCGTTGCTTAATGCAAAGCAAAAGATGTATTCTTATTCCTTCACCATGGAGTGATAATTATGAGAGGGTAACCTGACCATATTTTTGATCAACTCTCTTTCTTAGTGATTTGATTTTTGAGGCTCCTTTTTCATAATCACTGAAGATATTTGAGAGTTTCTATCTCCTTAAATACAAGTCTATTTTAACCCCACCCAAATTAACTGTAAGTGGATTCCATGAGGAGTAACCACTTCTATGTAAAGTGCTGTGCATGTGTTTCACGTTGCACATTGTAAACGCTTTGAGTAAATGGCAGTCACAAATGCCAGTGAACCTGGGTTGCTAGCAGTTGATTTTTGTATGTATGTGTTTTTACTGAGATCTAAAAGGAGATTAGAAGCAGTTAAGGGCACAAACGGTCTTTACATTTCCGTGTGACATTTTATGTATATCTAATGCATGTATCTAACGTTTTCCGGTTGGTAGTGGACAAAGTGAATTGGAAAACATTTTAACCTATGGAAATTCTGTTTGATACACTCAGAAAAACAGCTGATCCTCAAAAAACTGAAGAACACATTTAGTGAAGATTTACCTGTGTATTTTGCAATTTCAGATTGGGATGTCATGCCAGCAGATGATGAGTAGTTGAAGTATATTCCCACAGTGTAATATTTAGGAAGTTGTTGATAGCTTCCCACTGAGTTTGGACTTAGAATTTGTTTGCCTTGCAAAGCTGGAGAATTCCCTTCAACAGCGCTGGTGTGGCAGCCCTAAGCCCACTGCACTGCGGCATAGTTCAGGCACGCAGATTTGCTGCTTTGATTTTCAGCTAGATTCGACTGGAACAATCCATTTCTGGTGCTAATCCTATTCCACAGCATCCCTTGACTATGGCAGCTTCCCACAAAAAGGCCACAGACATGCATATGTTATGTTGTCAGAATGATAAATGATAAATGAAGGTGGTAAGTGGTCAGCTGCCAAGGAAAAGACAGTTTGTCCTGTAGCAAAGTTAATTGGGTACATATGCAACGATGCCAAATCAGCTGCCATAGGCAGTCCCTGCTAGGGAAATCGCATCTGTCTATTGATCGGTCACCCTGGGAGTCTGGGGGACCTGAGGTGCACACTGGAGGTCCTTGCAGGTCTAGTACTTCCTGTTCATGCACTCATAAACCTTTATTCTGTTTCTCTTACATATTTTTTTCCACGTTTTCTGGTTGAATTTTGAGATGTCCACTTTGTCTGGTGCCATCTTCTTTGTTTCTTCTCTGTGGCTGCAGTATTCCTGTTTTTTTGGGTTTTGTTTTTATTTAATATCTTTTTCAGCTGTATTTCTCCCAGCATTCATTCTCCTCTTATATTAGTCTGTCGTAGCTACATTCATTCACTTGTAGATCCTTAGAGCTTTACCAGTGTTTGTCTGTTTAATAATAAATGAAAAACAGAAAAGTGGAGAGTCATTACACAGTTCATTGTTGTCTCTCTGTAAGAACAGCCCAAGTAAAAGTAGCCTCTTTTTTTGTTACATAATGTACCTACACCCTTTTATAATAAATCACAGAATCACAGAATTGTAGGGGTTGGAAGGGACCTCAAGAGATCATTGAGTCCAACCCTCTGCAGTAAGCAGGGACATCTTCACTAGATCAGGCTGCTTAGAGCCCCATCAAGCCTGACCTTAAATGTCTCCAGAGATTGGGCCCCTACCACCTCTCTGGGCAGTGATCCACCACACTCAGAGTGAAGAACTTTTTCCTGATAGCCTACCTAAATCTCCCGTTTTCTAGTTTAAAACCATCACGCCTTGTCCTATTGCTACATGCCCCTGCAAACAGGCATCAAGCAACAAAACATCTGTCTCCAAAATGAGACTCCTAAAAAATGTCTACCTTATTCTCAGAGCTATTTGCTTTCCTTATCTCTGATAGGAATGCCTAGAAATGACAGCAGGAGTGTGATAGCAGAAAGACTAGTAGAGTTAGCCCTGACATGACTAACATGCCATGTTAACAATATGTTTATTCTTAAGAATAAGTTGTTTTGGAGAATGTCGTGCTCATGCTGCTTTTGAGCAATATCCTCATGTCAAGTGATCAGGATGAAATGTGAAACAGCTTTCACTGATCCGTAGCATTTAGGCATCTTGTCAAGGAAGACAGTAAGGGAAATGAGAGTTAAATCTGGTATCAGTGTTTAAAAGTTAAAGTGTCTTGGTGAGTTTTCCAGAGGCCCTTTATGTGTGCAAACGTGATAACATTTGTAGTTTATATGGTCTGTACTTATGTATGCTTTCACTGTGTTTCATGAGAAAAAGAGCCAGTCTTGTGGGTGACTTCCCAATTAGATTCCAAATCTGTCAGTTTAAATGAATGAGTTAGTTCTTCTACTCTCGAGTTTTCCACTTCTGAGGCGGGAAATCATGCTCATTTTACAGGTATACTAGGACAAATATCCAAATGTACTGTTTTTGTGAAACACAGGTGGATTTAAGCAAAATAGAATAATATATTAGTAAAGGAATTTTGAGAAAAGACAGAATAAGGAGACATCAGGAGGCTTCGGTTGAGATAATTTTAAATCAATACATTGTAGGGGCATCTAAATGAAATCCAAATAAAAGGCAGAAAAGTGTATATAAATTGAGTGATGACCAAGGCAGAGATAAATATAAATTTTTTCCTAATTGAGAAAATATCAAAGTGATATCAAAGAATATAAAAAGCATACATTTTGGGATTTTTTTGTGAGCATGGGGATGTAGACAGTGCTGAAGGACAGACATGTTGTTCTGTAATGTTAAACCTGTCAACAATGAAGATGGTTTGATTTGGACTAAAGATGGATAGGAGAACACCGAGAGAGAAAGACGAGGAATTCAACTCTGTGCGTTTTGTGCACTGGAAGAGAATAACATGAAAGAAATATCAGGAGCATAACTAGAGAAGGGAGAGTGTTCAAGATAAGTTGTTAGAGTCAGAAAATACTTGGGAGATTTACTAATACGGAGCCTGATGTCCTGAGAGTGGGTCAAGTCACTTGAGCTCTGGACTATTGCATCCCCCGTGGAAAAGGCCACCGTCTTAGTGGAAGAAGGAAAGAGGAAAGGACTGATATCAGAGCTGTGGGAGAAAAAGGAGAAAAGCAAATTGCAGAAGATACTCCGGGGAGTAGATAGAAAAATGGGCAGGTAATATAGAAAAGAGTCCCACAATGCATGGTGCGGAGTTTTGCTTTTTCTTCATATCTGAAGGATACTAGATTAAGCGAAACACTAAATTGATCAGGGCTGGGAATTTATTTATGGGAAGGAGGAGAAACTGATTGTATTGAAAGGTTTTGAAAGCTCAAATTCAAGGAAGATGGGTGTTGGAAGGTATTGCTGAGAGTGGCATAAGCAATTTCAGTGGAGTTGGTGCAGAACTGCAATTCCAGTGTGTTTAAGAGAAGAGAGAGGGAATTATGAGAGCTACAGTAAACTGCAGATTGGGAAAAAAATGCTTTAAGACAGGAGGAGGGGAGTAATTTCTGCAAATGAGATCTGTGCTTGGAGCAGTGTATATTGAGAGATAAAATAAGGCTCTTCATCCTATTAGCAAAGCTCTTCTTTTCAGGAAAGCATTTGGCTGGTAGAGAATATATGTGGTTTTTCCTGCCTTACTTTCACTAAGAGTAATGAAGGAGTAGTTAAAATTTTTAATCTCTGTTGGAATTATACATATATTTTTGAATATAGCTGAAATGCTCTGTTGTCAATACATACCAGTTTTTGGAGGAAAACTAATTAAAAGATGTGTTTTGAATAGTGACTGCTGAAGCAGCATAGACTTTCAGCGATAATTCCGCTGACAGTAGTTTCTGCGATAGCTTTTTGTTCCCATGTTGATTCCTGATGGTCTTTCAGTAAAGGCAAACTGACATAGCAGAGTTTTCTGTCAAGGGCACAAAGAAAAGAAATAGAAAAATGATATATAGGTGTGGGGTTTTTTTGCCCCGAGTTGGCCTGTCATAATGATGCAGAATGCTAATTGAAATGGTGGGATGTGCCATACTTTGAGGCAAAAATGTGATTTTGAATGTAATGATGTTTCTTCTGGAGTCAGGAGGCTATTTGGAAAAAAATGGGTAGATCTGTTGCGGTCATTGGAAACAGGCCAAAGGGAACTTTGGGAGGATGTTTAATTATGAACCTGTCTGGAGGTCAGATAATTAGACTATTAAAAATAATAAATCGTAGTTGTGATTACAGAATCGCTTGCAGAACAGAGCAGTTATCTTCAGAAACTTTCTTTTGTAAGGCTTATGTTAGATTGTTATTGATGTGGTTTAACTCTGTTTTCTTGTCCTGTTCATGTGGTTTCATAGAATTTATATCGTGTCCTTTTCTTCTTTCTTTCTTTTGCTTGATGGGTTTGCTGCAGTGTGGGATTCAGCACTGGTTTCAGACCTGTGATTCAGGAAGAAATACTGATTTAGTAACTGAATTGCCTTATTTGGTGTATTGCAAATGTGTGTGTGATGCAAAGGTTGAATGGCACAGATTGAAATTCAGCGACATAAAATTTGCCAAACGATCCCACCCAGCCATCTTGTTGGGCATTTGTGTGCTGTCCAAAGACCTTTGTCAGATGTGGGTATGCAAGGAACACTTCTAAGCTCCAGGGAAACAAATCGTGCCCCTACCTTGGATTGAGGAAGAATATTTTTCCCCTTTTTTTAGTCAAGTGAACTTTAACCCTGGATTACGGGAAGATTGTATCACTCATTCCCAAATAACATGGCTAAAACATCTAGGGCTCTCTTATTGAATCTCTCATCAAAAGAACAGTAGTATTCATAAACTTATAAAATTAGACACTTAAGGAAGTTCCCTGCCCCCTCCCCCCAGATAATTTATTTTGCTCATTAATGCAATGCAAATGCTTGAAAAAAATTGGCATTTTGCCTTGGCACATAGCTTCAAGATAAAAGAAAGTTTTTTTCCTGTATTGTCCTCCTATGAATTCTTGTCATTTAGAATATCTTGAATGAAGTTTCAAGCATAATTTGCCATCCTTAAGGTGTATGTATGAAAAAATGTTCCCACCAAAGTTCACTGTTAACACTGAGCCATTTCTCCTGTGAATGCCACAAGAACTTGTGCTTTTGAATTAACAGATGACATCACTGGCATCTACGGGTGTGTGGAGATGGCCGAAGACTTTTTGTGTATAAGCTGGGATCAGGTTTAGTATTAATTTTATGCTGGATAATAACAGTGGTGGAATTGATTGGAGCTGGTTGTTTCCAAGCTGGAGTTTAGAAAGTGAAAATGTGCACGAGATTCGACAGTGATTGTAATTCAATTCTATACATCTTCTGCTCCTGGCACCTTCCCATGATTCTCGGGAGAAGGAAAACTTAATATTTTAAGGAGTATTTGGTGCCTATTAAATTTGCACATACGCCCGCCTTCAAAAGAATCTTGATTTACTGCAGGTTGCTCATGTGTCGCATGCGGACATTTTTAGAGAACAGATTTCTTATCGCTGTGAACAGTGAATGGCTTCCAGTGCTCCACGAGCAGTGAGCAGAAATGTTATATCCTTTGTAAAAGGTAGGAATCCATGAAATCTATAAGCCGATTTGGCAGAAGAAGCGGTTGTTGGTGCCAAGATTTGGTTACTGACCCACAGTTTCCTGTTTTTAAATATATTAATTGATTCGCAAAGAGCATCTTTTGGAAAACAAGAACTCAGACAGACTGGCACAGGCTGGAGCTCCGCCAAGACTGCTCGGGAAGGTTGCCATGCTGGGAGTGAGCGAGCGAGAGAGCGAGCGAGCGAGAGAGCCGAGGAAAGAAAAAAAGGCAAGACTTGGCACGGCTCAGTCAAATCAGCTTCTTTTGTCTGCTTTCTCGGCTTGAGCTTCAGGAAAGAAAACCGTCCTGGGGTACAGAAAACTCACAACTTTTTGGTTTTCAAACTTAGATAGCTTTTTAAGTCTCTTGGGCTGTTTGAAAGTGGTGGTACATTAAATGATGGTCAGTTAGCAGTGCTAAGAGAAATAAGACTTCTTTACTGAAGCCTCCACAATGTCAGTTTATACTTATGGAGAATACGTTATTTGATTTTTTTTTTTTTCCTATGTCTGATTAAACTGTAAGGGAGCCGACTAACTTGGAGGATTACAGAGGGAACATCTAAATAAAGGGGAGAATTTTCGTTTTTTGCAACAACAACAGAAAAGTTTTCATCGACATGAATATGCTTTAAAACCAAACCTGACCTCCTTCGGAATATGTTCAGAATGGGAATTTCAGCATTTCTCTCATATATGCTACAGATACGAACTTTTAATGGAACCTCCTTAAAGATTTCATCTGACCCAGCAGTGAAGTAAGAGTAGAGACAAAGTTGTGACATCTTAATATAAAAGTAAGTATGTTCTTAAAGCAACAATATTTATTTTTGCTGCTTCGTGCTGTCCTAGCTCCATCTCCCAGCTATTAGTGACAACACTGAAGACCAGGAGGGCAAGCCGAAGACACCCAGCCTACGCCTGAAGGGCAGAAAAAGAAACGAGAGCGTGGTTTTTTTGTTACTGGTCTAAAACAGTTCTTCTAGTGCATCATACTAGAGAGCGTGTTAATTTACTGAATTTTCTATTTTTGAAGGAAATAAGGAATGGAAAAATATTGAGTTCTGCCAAGTGAAGAATGTGTGAAGATGACAGAGCTGGGTTTGAACTGATGACACTGGATACAGAAACTTCAGTTTGTAGTTACAGTACCTGTTTGCTGTAAATTGTGAAAAAAATCTGCTCTTTTCTCATATATGGATTTAAAAAAAAAAATCCATGACGGCTGAAGCGTGGATGTCTTATGATTTCAATAAAATTAAGGACCTAAAAATCCATTGTTTGTTTTCTCCAAGGGTGCCTGGATTTTCAGTGAGACAAGTACCTTATTTCTGATTTCATAGGAACAAATATGAGTCTACTGCCTATTAGGCCTGGATGTGGTTGGATTATACTACTTGTGCTTTGACAATCAGCATTATTATTTCTGAGAGTAACTGTAAAACATAGATTTTTATGGATCATCTTCACTTAGAGTAAGTATCATATTATCCTTAAAGAATAGATTGTTCAGGCTGTAAGATGTGTAATTTCTGGCATACTGCAGAAGTACATTTCCCTAATTCTTATATGCTGAAGGAAAGGAAGAAACAACATTAATGGAAAGCATTTTAACAGGCATGTGTTTGTATTCTAACTGTACATAGTGGCATTTTGATTACTAGGCTCCTGGAAGTAACTGGCCCTTTTGATTATTTAAAAGAACTTGGGATACTTAATATTACACTAGATGGGTTTCATAGCCATATATGTGTGATTTTTACTATCTCAATGAACCTTTTGAAAGATCCTGTAGTTAAATAGTGGATAAGATGCTGTTGTGATTACCACTTGATGTACTGAAACCTTTTAATGTGGTTTGTTAGTGATTTTTGAAGGAAGTGTCTCCATCAGGTGATACTATAAAAACAGCGACCCCGCCTTTCTAAATTGCTAAAGAATATATTCAATAGCTGTTTGTTAAAATAGATATCCCGCGATAGTTTACAAAGCAGTACTTGGTGGAAAGGAAGTGTTTGATGGAGTTGAGTTTTGCTTTCTGTGTGGTTAGCTAGTATGTTGTTCATTCCTGCACAGGCATTAGCATGTGATGTGATCAGGGAAGCAGAGAGATGTGATGGATGTAAGTTTTCAATCACAACAGAACAGTAAGTTTGTCTGTGTATACAGTCTGAAATTAATTCCCTGTATTTCTTAGAAATAGAGTGTAGTCTCAAAGCATGTGCTATTTTCTTTAATCATGACATTTCAAACCAAATTTTTAATGTATCCCCTTATTAAATGTCAGAAAGCAATAGAAAACATTTATCGTGGTGCCTTGAAGAGAAAACAAGCTCTGAATATTAGAATAACCCCATTTCTCTCCTGAGTGCTTCTATAATTTCATAAATGATTTCTCAGAGATTTAAACATTATCAACATGTGGATCCTTGCAATGCATTTGCAACTAGAAATATTTATACAAGTATTTGAGCATATATTGACATTGAAGTTATTTTGAAAGCAGTTACTACAATACCGAAAATATTATTTATCTGTGAAATTTGAAGTCAGTACATTTTGGTTTCCTAAATGAGATATACACCACTGCATATTTCTTTTGGCCTATGGAAGAATGAAGGTATTTTTTTCTTTCTGCTAAGCCCTCTGCTTTTAAAAGTTAATCTAACTGCTTATTATTGGAGATCACCCCAACTTGGCAAGTTAAAATCAGAGTTTCAGTTGCATGGTTCAAATGATTGGTTCCAGGATGCTGATTGGACTGTGTGAAAATGTAGTGTATGAGTGTAATTTGACATAGTTTATTGTATTTATGTATTTTATTTACAAGCTGTGTAATGTTGTGGGGTTTTCTGGATCCTTTAGTAAGATTATTCGTTGTCACCATTCACTTTTTTATCCTTAATTATTATTTAAGTTTAATAACTTCATAAATGTCCAATTTGGATTTAATTCTTAACAAATCATTAACATGCAATTTGATTTGGATTGTGCAGTACCTTAAAGTGGCATATTTTGATGAGAAGAGGATCAGGGCTTAGGGTCTAACTTGATTTTTCTCATTAGATTAGAGAGATGTAACATTATGTCACACAGGAGCATTGTATTTGGGGCAGTAACGGGCCTATGTCTGATTTCACCTGTATGTATAAGTAATATATATGCCAGGGTTTACTCTTCTGTTCTTATCAAAGCAGATTGGGATCAAAATGGCACTGTCATTCCGTAGTTTGTGCCTTTTGTACTCCGATGTGTAAACCACTTTGAGCACACATTTGTGCAGAGGTTGAGTGAGTGCTTACTACAAACCAGTGTGTGTTTTGGTCGAGGAAGAGATACATAGTTCAAAATGTGGCTGAATTTTTCCTAAATGACTGTAGGATAATAATATAGATGTTAAAATACAGCGGATGCAGATGTTTTGCATGTTGTCTTTTATGTTGCTAGCTATGGAAAATGCTGAAGGCTAGCTTGATATTCTACACGTGGTAGATCTCCATACTCTGACATTGCTGAGGTAACCTCGGTTTATTTTGTAGCCTACCACATGGCAAGGTCGTTTCCCTCGGTATACAAACTTTTCAGACATTAATATCATCATTTCATTATTCCATATAACTGTAGTATGTATTTCTTCAGATCTCACTCCAGTACACGGTAAGGTATGTAAAACTTTAAGTGTATTCCTAATATTTTATCTACAAGTCCAACCTTGACTAAGCTGGAAAACTGAGAAACTGCAGGAGCAAAGCCGTAGTATTCCCCTCTTTCCTATCATCTATACCTTATCATACCTTAACATACATTTCTTCTCCACTTATGAAAACATACAGACTTACTCTTCATTTTGGTTAAAATAATTTGTTCCATAATATCTTGAAAATTGTGATAGCAGGATTGACTTGGGTGGAATTCCACTTTTTTATTCAAGCTGGTGGATTTTATCCATGGGATAAAAATTTTGAGCAAAATCAAGCACATTTTGACCAATGTAACTATCCTAAGAGCATGCAAGTTACTTCAGTGACTTTTTTATTGTTGTGGAGGAAAAAATACCTTTAGAAGGAGTTGTAGATGGTTGTCACATAGGTCCAGGGAACTGACTGTAAAGGTAACATGGGGAAGCTCGCTTGGACTGATATCTGACAGTTGTCTAAACTTGAGAAAGGGTAATAAAATTCTTAAAAAGCTAATTTACAAAAAAAAAAAACAGTTTGAAAATCAAAGATGATAATGATTTGTACAGATTTGTGCTCCAGTGCAATGCAGTATCAGCTATATCTGGTTTCAGAGTTAAGAAAATAGAAAAGACAACAGATGATAAGAAATGAAAATATTAATTTTTAATATTTTTAAGTTGTCCTAAGATAACCTTATTGTCTGCTAAAGTTTATGGCTAAGGAATAATCCACAGTTGTTTAGGGCCTGACTGATCCTGGTAGTCTTGTGGAAATAATAGTAGCTTGTCCTCATGATAATTATGGGCATCCATAATTTTCCAGTTGTTTTCCTGTAATTAAATTGTACCCAGTATACATCTCTTACTCTGAGTCACTGTAGCAGTTTTTCCATGTTTGACTGATGCTAAGGAATTAGAAAAATGTTTGTATCTTCCCTGAAGCAGACAAGGACCACCTACTTCATGTAGTGGAAAGCTCTAGCGGTGTTCTTGTCTTGGGCACTCCATGTCCTCTTATGTTTACAAAGATGCCACTTACTGTGGTTAGAAAAATGAACAAAAATGAATTGGCACTGTGTGTTTTGACATCTAAGTCATGGAGATGTTGGGATTGAAGTGAAGACCTGATTTGAATGTTATTTGAATTACAAGGGCATGAGTTGTAAGTCTTGTAAAGAATTCCCATTATTGTCTCTTCTTTACATTTCTTAAATCACCTGTTTGTTGTAAGTTGGCCAAGATCAAGCAGAACAAGGCTATAATTTCCTTTAACTAACTTCAGTTTGTTGTTTTAGTATAATGAAGGTCGACTTTCCGGGGTCTGCTTTGGTTTTAAACATTGTGAAGACAAAAGACACGAGTCTAGTCTAAGTGTTTAACACCGGAGAGTGATTTGTGTATTTGCTACCTCCTGATAAAAATACTCTTCTGTATTTTTTTCAGACAAGGTAAAACATATCCTTGAAGATGCTTGGTGACATTTTCTATCTTAGAATACATTAATTTTCTCCATTTTTCTTCATACACCATGTTGTTTTTCCAAGTCTAATGAGAAGATAGTCTACGCTCAATAGTTGTTCGAAGAGAATCGGTGAGTTTCCTTTTTGTCAGTCATAAAATAACAGGTCACAAGAGGTTTGTATTCATTTTTCTCTTGATTGTGGAGGATAGGAAAATATCTTTTTAGTGAAATAGGATATATTGTCTGGGAATGTCAGGGGAGTTAGGTGCCTAGCAGCAGTGCATAGTGCCATCATAGACGTCCTAGGCTGGCTAAGATGTCTTCTATCCGATATGAGACTGCCTGAGATACTTTAATGGAGCTAGCTGGTGGGACACAGGGTGTACAGAAGAACTGGGATCTTTTGGAGGTAGAGGTGAAGCCAGGTAAGGGCATCTGGGAGGGTACTGGGCATTTGGAGTTCTTTCTTCTTTATCATTTTACTGATGAAAACTAGAAACATTTTGTAGAGTTTCTTTTTTTATCAAGATTTTGGTTTCCTAAATCAGATTATGTAATTGGAAGAATCATGGCCCTACAAACAGTGTAATCCATCTCCAGAGTAATGACAGGAGAGCTGAGTACAGGAGTAGGATCCCTTGTGACATATACTCTTGGTCTTAGATTTTGTCATATGATCACCAGATGTAACTTTTATTCAGAGCAGTGCTGTAATTTACATATCTAGGTAATTTTTTCTTTCTCAAAATCATCTTGTTTTCTCTAATCCTGGAAACAATAAGTTCCAAGATGACTGAAGTAGCATATTTCAGTTGCTTTATCTAATTCTGTGATGTCTGCATTCTTCCCTATTTTTCAGGGATTCAACACAAGTCCTTTTTGAAGAATTTCTTTCTCAGTAAGGGACATGGCGTTACAAGGCATCCTGTAACTACTGCATGAAGAGTTAAGGTTTAAGTTTGATCTTATACTTAAGAAATGTCAAAAGGTAGATAAAGGGTGTTTGAGGTCTTTGGGTTTGCTTTAGGACTGCTGTAATCTGAAGCTGTTCTTTGCCCCCCTCTGAGGATGTTTGTGATTCCAGGGCAATTAGTGAAGTAGTATATGGGAATAGGTGAGTGTTGGCATGTGTGTGAATTAGGATTGTGTGACACAGGAAACTGTAGAATCACAGACTCACAGAATGCTTTGGGTTGGAAGGGACCTCAAAGATCATCTAGGCTCCAACACCCCTGCCACAGTCATGGACACCTTCACTAGACCAGGTTGCCCAAAGCCCCATCCAACCTGGCTTTGAACCCTGTCAGGGATGGGGCTTCTTCCAGAACCCCTCTGGGCACCCTGTGCCAGGGCCTCCCTACCCTCAGAGTGAAGAATTTCTTCCTAATGTCTGACCTAACCCTGCCCTCTTCCAGCTTGAAGCCATTGCCCCTTGTCCTGTCACTGCACTCCCTGGGGAACAGTCCCTCTCCCACTCCCCTGTAGGACCCCTTTAAGTATTGGAAGGCTGAAATTAGGTCTACCTGGACCTTCTCTTCTCAAGGCTGAACCAGCCCAACTCTCTCAGCCTGTCTTCATAAGAGAGGTGCTCCAACCCTCAGATCATCTTCGTGGCCTCCTCTGGACTGGCTCCAACAGCTCCATGTCTTTCCTGCACTGGGGATCCCAGAGCTGGAGGCAGCACTGCAGGTGGGGTCTCAGGAGAGCAGAGCAGAGGGGCAGAATCCCCACCCTTGACCTGCTGGCCACGCTGTTGCTGATGCAGCCCAGGACACGGTTGGTCTTGTGAGGTGCCAGCACACACTGCTGGCTCATGGTGAGCTTGTCATAAATTAGTCTCTCCAACTTGGTAAGCTTGATTCTGAAAGGCGGTAATATCTGACTGTATTACATGAACACTTCTGATCATTCTGACTTGCAATTTGCTTAGGGACATTATCTGGCTGGCACAGATGACTCTTGATGTCATCTTTCCCTGATAAATTCTTACTCCTGCTGACTCGTCAGCCTATGTAAAAAGTCTGGGTTTTTTTGAATCTAACATCTCTGTAGTATGAGATGTTAGATTTATAGAAACAGAAAGTATACAGTGTTAGTAAGACACCATTTGCCCTGTGTGCTCTTAACAACTTGTTAATGAAGCATATTAATGAGAGAAATTAGAATAGTCATGAAACTGAGATGTCACATTCTCTTTATTCCTTATTTATGGAGCACCTGTGGAGACTTCGAAGTGCATTGTTTTCACAGATGTGCATTGCTCAAAGGAAAGGAGTTATGACAGGTAGATGTTTCTGGAAGATGATTAGAAGGAGGTCCACAGCTTGGGAGGTAATCAGATCCCAAGAAGAGTGTCTGATGTGGAGCTAATGCATTTACTGACTTTGAAAGGAAGCTGAAGGTCTGAAGAAAGGTTTATTTTGACTTCACAAAACTATAATCAGAAGATATATTGCTGCCATGCAGATGCTTTAGGAAGTTGTTAGTAAACTCTTGGTTTAATACGCAGAAGCTCTCTAAGATTAAATCATCCTTATGTAAGACAGAGTAGGTCTGTTACAAGGCATTAAAAAAGTAAATTCTTTTCCTGAGTTTTTTTGAATGTTGAAGGATGTAGAAGAGCAGTGTGGGTGGCAGGGAGTGTGTGAGAGCAGGTGTGTTTTATATTTAGTCAGTAGGTTGTCTCTGTTCTATCCTGTGGATTGACTCCACATTAGCATACAGAATTACACATTTCTGCTGGGATGGGAGATCTGGAGTACTAGGTGTGATGCTTTTCGGGACAGGTGCAAGAGGTGGGGATTCCATGCTAGCAGGCTGGTTGTGGGGTTATTGATATATTTTGTCGTGACTTTGATTTCCATATAAGTTAGTTTTAGAAGAGAGAGGGGGCTTCCAGAAAACATTGGATTTGACCCGCCAGATTACAGCAAATTGGGATATTTCTTCCCTCTTAGATAATGCACTTAATGTTTCATTGTTTTCCCCTGAGACATAGCAGGGGTTTAGTCCCGTCTCCCTACCTGTGAAATGCTAACTTTGGGTTACAACACTGACAGGTCTCCATGTGTACTGACTTTACAGAACAAGCCATCGTGCCTGTTACATCTCAGCACAGCACCAGACAGGGTAGGAAGGCTTGTACGAGGTGAAAAGGCTTCTGTGTGGATTTTGTTTTCAATGCCCCACAGATGTATTTTTTCCAGTCCTAAAAGTCATAACAGGAATAAGGTCTAGTTTGCTTGTTCATCTTACACAAAGTCAGTTTAAACCAAAGAAGTCTCTGTGGTCCTTACCTCTGTGTACATAGTACAGAAATATGATGTTTCAAGTTTTTGATTTCCATAGCTAGTGTTTTTGGCAGTATGGGTTCCAGTCCAGATGAAAACATCTGGAGAGCCTCCAAGAAGACTGAGAGAAAAAGCCTGTGTTCAGGAGAAGCTTATTCAGAAAAATCTTCAGTTTGTTTGTACCGTATTGATACTTGGAATTGGGCATTATAAGATGGAAGGTTTTGCAGTGAAGTGGGCAGTATCCACTGATAAAATCTCTAAGAGGTTTACTGCTGCACTGAAGACTTGTTTTAGGGGGTTTCCGATTTGTGAAGAAAAGCATGGTGTTTGCTCACATATTGTATGCTGTTCCTAGTTGGAGAGTGTTACTTTGTTCTTTCCTGAGCTGTGAATTGCTTGTCCATTGTCCATCTAGGAGAGCACTACTTTCTAATCTCCATAGGTAAGTGGGTAGGGAGCATTTTACAGGAAAGAGGACCTTTTCTTTACTAGTAACTATCACTTCAACGTTTGCTACTTTCACTGACATCAGTTATCTTTCACTCTGCCTTGGACTTCTGGACAATGCCAGGTACCTGCAGTTTGGGAGGTGAAATAGAGGGGATGATAGGTGGATGCTGTTGATTATTTGCTTGTGTATTGTCTTTATACAAAGATAACAACACCATCTTGCATCTAGTGCCCTATGCTGTGGTGTGTGTGGTAATGAAATTGAAACAACCACTTAATCCTTGGTTATAAAAGCCATAGCTAGCCACTTCTTGACTCCAGCCAGCTGAGATTATAAAAGAGATATTGAGATAGATAGATAGATAGATCTGTTTCTTCAGGAGCTGGGTGGTTGGGATGCTTCAAAATGAGAGATGACAACTATTAGAGAGGTACAGGTGAGTGTCATCCTGAAAGTGTGTACTGAAAACACCACAAGTGTTTCGCTGTTGTAAAAGAAAACTCGTCAGTTTGCCAGTAAAATCAACACTGACCTGTATCTGCAGTTACAAAGAAGGCACACTTTTCTTTGTCCATAGCTTTATCCTTTGGACAAGAACATTATAAGAGTAATCCCATGTGTCCTCATGATAATTTGTCAATTTGTGACACTATCCAAGGGATTAATGCATTGGTAGCAAGCTGGGGAACCACCTTTATAACCTAGAGATAAGAGGTTTATGGTCCCTGAAGACATGAAGTTATGTATATATTCCTTTCTAGTAGTTGTGCACAGTTGTGGCATATTTAAATGCTTGAAATGTTTTATTGTGATGCTATTACACTTATGGTGCTTTTTTCTTTTTTTTTTTTTTTTTTTGTGCACCCAGTGACTACACTGGGTGCACAAAAAAAAAACCTTTATAAATGAGCTTATGTAAAGTCTGTTGTATTTCTTCTTTTCTTTTCCCCCCACGAGTTTGATTAAACTCGTAAACTCCTAGCATTGGTGTAATGTTGCATTTAAAATACATTATGCTATTGTAATAAGATATATTGTCCCAGTGTAATGCTTTGCTTTTCATACGAATTTGCTCTGTACAATATAATTCCTTTTTTCTGTTATATCTTCTTCTGTGTAAATCCATCTGAAAGGGGAATGTTAAAACTGATATATTTTGTAGCGAATGAAGCAGTTTTAGTTAGAGAGAGCAATGTGCTTCCCTGCAATGCTGTCTCAGTCCCTTTGTTAAAATTGCTGTGGTGTGGAGGGCTATTGTGGTACTTACTTTCATAGTTGGGAAACATTTTTCTTGTTATTTAATTCAGATGCTGACATAATGAGTGCTTTGCTATAATGAATATTTGATGTGTTTATGCTAATGTAAATACTCAGCTATCTTGCCACTTCTCTTCAGCCCTTCTAACTTTTTAGACAATTTTCAGAACGATGCAGATTGTCTGCCTAACACATTTTGATGAAAAGGGAGAATATTTTTATGGACACTCAGTTAACAACTTCTACAATTCATTTTCTTGTGGTCTTGGCTGTTATTCAGTGCGATTTTAACTAGAAGTAGTCTCTTCGGGCTCTCTGGAGAGAATTGGGCCAGGATCAATATCTGCAGTGTGGGTATGTAGGACTCATTACTCCCATTTTCCTCTGTCAGCAGGCAGAGGTAGGCACTTTTAGGCAAATGTGTTCATTATATGATACAATGCTCTCGGAGCCTCAGGTGGAATAGGTTCTAGTAAAACACAGTATCTTCTAATTAATTTGCTCGTAGAAGTGCTGAATTATGACTGAGGTGCTCATGGGCAGTGAGTTTGTAAATCAAAGGCTTTCTTCAGCTCTCCTTGGAGCAGATAAATGTTCTTTAGAAATTACTAGCAGTGTGGAGAATAATTTGTAGGCACATAATTACATCTAGCCCTTTTTGTGTGTGTGTGTGTGTGTGTGTGTGTGTGTGTGTGTGTGTGTGTGTGTGTCCTCTGGGTGATGCCATCAAATCACTGGGTTACATGGGAGACATTTCAGATGACGATCTGTACGAGTCGATGCAGCACCTTCTCTCTGTCGTTTGTCCTGTTGTTCTAGCAGTAGGGTACAACAGGAAGTCATGCACGTGGTAAGATTTTGGCACTGCATTTCAAGACAAATATTGTCTAACTGGAACTAGTCCAGAGGTCAGCAATGATAGCAATCAGTGGTCTGGAAAATATAATCAGTGAGAAAGCAAACTTAAGTCATGATGGAGAAGACTGAAGGAGGAGGTGATAATGCTATTCAGTTACGTGAAAGACTGCTGTAAATCATGTCATCATCTGTTCTCCATGCCTGTGGTGGCGCAAACAAGGCATAATGTGTGTTAGAAGAGCTGACGGTTAGATATTGGGGACAAAGTTCTGAAATATACAGGTAGAGACAGCAGTACTGGTAGACTGTAATTAGGTCTCACCAGAGCCTTCACTTCTCCAGCCTGAACAAGTCCAACTGTCTTAGCCTGTCTTCATAGGAGAGGTGGCCTTCTCTGGACCTGCTCCAGTAGTCTTTCCTTTACTGGCGAGTCCAGAATTAAGTCTTTCAACCTTCACGCCAAGCTGTGTCAAAGCACAGCACCTCTGCCTGCATGACGTGGATTTTATGGTTGTGTAGTGCAAGGAAGTTTATGTTACTTTGTCCAGCCTTTCCCTGGTGAACTTTCAGCCTGTTTTCTTACCCTGATTTTTGTTTGAGAAAAGAAAAATATTTCTTCTGCTCTCTGTTGAGTCTGTGGACGCTGTGTGTGGCTGGAAAACTCATTATCACAGACAGTCTCAGTGGTCTGACTCCATGTTATCTGCTTCTGACCTGTATGTTAGAAGTGGTGAGTTTTGCATGTGGTATTTTCCCTCAGCTTTTTCATCCTTTGGGATCAGGTGGAATCCACTGTTGGGAATTGTGCATGGTGTTAACAGACAACATTACAGCTGACCATGTCTTGTAATGCGAGCAGAGTACTGTGCTCTGGAGTGACCAGGTTTATATTTGCTTTGTGAATTCCTTTTGAAGGAGCTAATTGAAACAAATCTTCTGGGTATTCAGCAGCGAAATATAAGTTTTAAAATGAAAAAAAAATAAAAATTGGCATTTTCAGATACTGAAAAAAAACCAAAGAAAATGCAAAAAAGTAGGAAGAAAACCAAGTAAAGTAAGGGAAGTAAGAAAAATGTTTTTAGATGAAGTTTTCCAAGAAGTACCTATGTAGATATTGTCTGCAGTCCCATCTCTTTTGCTGTTGAGAATAGAAATCTGATTGCAATCTGATTACAAAAGCATGGATGTCCCTATTCCTACATGCTTGTGTAGTAAACGAGCAACCTTTTACCCTCAGAGGGGAAGGAGGGTGTTTTATCCTTGACCTGTATTGCTGTGGGATGAGGTAATACAGCCAATTAACATAATTTCATTTTGGGCAGCATATTAAGAGTCAGTAATCCTGTTGTATTACTACTGCGTATCAATTAATGTTATTTGCAACCATAACTTACTTGATTTTTTTAACATATTTGGAGTTCCTTTATCCAATATAATCTTTATTTGTTTGCTGTTGGATAACTGCAAAATCCTTATATGCATTTTTTAAAACTCCTAATTTACTGTTTATTACACTTACCTTTCACATAGGAGATATTACTTAGAGTTGAGAGGGGTGTATACAGAAGTGTAGATATGTGTGTGTGGTGAGCACAGAACTTTTATGTTCATCTGGTTCTCAGAGATAATGAAAGCATTTACATTTTTGTCATTACAATCAGATATCATTGAGCTCGTTTAAAGATTTTGTTTTTGGCTGGCTGGTAAATTTCCCAACCATTCTGATTTTCAGCTTCGTTTGTACACTTGCTTAAATTTGAGTTTCTGAGTAACATTTAGATCAAAGCCTCTGTAATTGTTTTGTTGTAAATCATTATAATTCCAGTTGTAATAGATAAACCCAAGACAAATGAATGTGTAAAGTCCTCGTCTGCCTTCCCTCTCATAATGCATTTCCTTTTCGTTGCCAGTGCTGGGAGATGGAGTTTCTTATATTGTCTCAAATTCACTGTTTTTTTTTTTCTTTACAAGTCTCTTTTATGTATAAAATGTTTATAGATTTAGTTTGCTAATGCAGTTATTGGTTTTAAAATGTGCCTTTGGGCTTCAAGCAGTCCTTTGTATAACAATGTTATATATGCAAACAGTGGGCATGCTGAATGCTTTACTTGCCTTTCAGAGGGATGTGTGAAAATAAAATGTGGTATTTGCATATCTTTCAGGATGAGACCAGAAGTCTTATGAGGCAAAATGTCAAAATATCTGATAGAATTTCAGTGATCCTCAACAGTGATGAACTGAAAAGCAGGACCTTGATTCGCCTGAAGTACTTAGCTCCTTGCACTACCTTGAAGGGCACCAACACAGTTTCTTCCTCTGACTTGACTGGCCCTGTTTGGAGCCAGGAGTTGGACTTCATGGCCCTTGTGGGTCCCTTCCAGCTCAGGAGATTCTGTGATTCTTATATTTGAGTTTTCTGCTAAAATACATTTTCTCCTACATTTTTTTCTGTACATCTGAACGTGCTATTTGATACATCTCTCAGGAGAGACCTCATTGCTCTCTACAACTACCTGAGAGGAGGTTGTGATGAGCTGGGGCTCAGCCTCTTCTCACAGATAACAAGCGACAGGACAAGAGGGAATGGCTGCAAGTTGCACCAGGTCAGGTTCAGGTTAGAAATGAGCAGAAATTTCTTTTCAGAAAGAGTGGTCAGGCACTGGAACGAGTTTGCCCAGGGAGGTGGTGGGGAGTCACTGTCCCTAGGGGTGTTTAAGGACATGTTGGATGACATGTAGGGACATGATTTAGCGAGTAATATAGGTGGTAGGGGGAGATCACAGACTCACAGAATTGTAGGTGTTGGAAGGGACCTCCAGAGATCACGGAGTGCAACCCCCCTGCCAAAGCAGGTTCCCTAGAGCAGGTCACACAGGTCGGCGTCCAGACAGGTCTTGAATGTCTCCAGAGGAGACTCCACAACCCCCTGGGTAGCCTGTTCCAGTTCTCCATCACCCTCACTGTGAAGAAGTTCTTTCTCACATCGGTGAAGAACCTCCTGTGGTCCAACTTGTGGCCATTGCCCCTTGTCCTGGGAGGGTTGGAATGGAAATCCTGGAAGATTTACTGGAGGACAGTCTTGGAGGAAATCCTGGGAGGATTGCCCTGGATGTTCATGGAGTACTTTTCCAATCTTAATGGTTCTGAGATTCTATGAATTCTAGACTTCTGGCTGTAGTTCACTTGTCTGTAACTGCAGCTCATGTCCTGCCCCTCAAACACTTGCATCGCAACGCTGTCATCCTTCTCCCAAAGGGCGCTCGGAGATGTCAGCAGAAGGAAAAGACCCTTCCTGTTACAGGGAAGCCACGAGGCTTTGCTGTGTTGCTCACTGCTACCATCCTTTCCTCTTCAGACACATTTACATTACTCTCTTGGTGTCATCAGGAACAGACCCAGTGGTTTTACCAACAGTATGAAATACAATATGTAGTTACGGATTTATGACTAAACATTTTAAATTACTTTTATTTGGTCTTTCATTGTTTAAACATTAAAAGGAAATTTGTTCCACACAAAACTGCATCTAACTCTACTGCTAAGAGTTCTTATTAAATTTCTGATTTATTTAATCTCTTCACTTTACTGATTTCACTTGCTTCATTTTAATGGTCTTAATAATGGAGGTGATAATGTTTGTTTATTATCACAGTACCATTCTCCCTTGCAGTGTAACTAAAGTCCATAGACCTTCATTTGATAACCTTAACATCTGAGTTAATATTTCTCCTGCTTTTCTTTTTATTGAGAATTCACACTTCCAAAGGTTCTGTTCTTAATCATTCTGTATCATTAACTCCACTTTGGCTGACTTTAAACTTGCATGTCAGGAGGCATACTGGGACTTCCAGTCCCTGAAGGGGCCTATGGGAGAGCTGGGAAGGACTGTTTTTAAGGGCATGGATTGAGGGAATGAGGGGCAATAGTTTTAATCTAGAGCAGGACAGGTTTACATGAAACATTAGGAAGAAGTTCTTCAATATGAGTGTGGTAGATAACTGCAACAGGTTGCCCAGAATGTTGGTGGGGGCCCCATCCTTGGAGACATTAAGGTCAGGCTTGGAGAGGCTCTGAGCAACCTGATCTGGTGAAGATGTCCCTGCTTACTGCAGGGGGTTGGACTAGATGGCCTTTAAAGGTCCCTTCCCACCTAATGCTTCCAGGGATTTCATGACTTGAATGTAGTACCATTACTTTAATCTTTCCTGTCTGTGCCCAGGTTCTTGTTTCCTTCTGTCTGTGTTACACAGAACTTAGAGTTTATTTTTTTGAATAGAAAGTGAAATGAAAACCTTCTCCTCCCTTCACAGCCATGGAAGCACCACCTTTCCTGTAATTCTTTATCCAAAGATTTCTTTGCCAACCTATTGCAGATTCCTAAGTCCCAATATTTTTAAATGGACAGCTTATTTTTAAGCTGTTATAAGGCTGATTACAGATATTTTGTGCAGTTCAAATATGTTGAAATTGAGCTGTAATTTTGTCATTGGAGATAGCAGTTATTCCATAAAGACATCCATGAAACAGTTGGAATCCAGTGAGTTCTGTGCCTTAGGTAGTAGGAATATGCTTTCAGGGCTTTCCAGATTTAATTTCTGCAGTGTGGCCAAGTATTTCAAGCACATATGTTGATACTGGCTTTCAAAATGTGTATTTAGTCTTTGACTGTATTGGAAGGTGCAAAAGACTGGTCCTTTGGAAAATCAGGCTCCTCTAATTATGTAGGTAGCATATCTTAAAATATTAGATTCTGTCTATGAATCATTCTCTCACACTATTAGAGATGACATTTCCATTTCATTTCCCAGTGGGATTCTATTTAATGTTTTCAAAACAACGTCAGTTGAAATCATGTTTGTTTGGGTTGTTTGCCTTTATAAAGAAATTTTTATTAGAGGAACTGCAAAGTTTTTAAAATGGAAGAAAGAAGACCTTTTAGAGATGAAATATTAGGGAAAATTCTATTTGTTATTTTCTTTTAAATTCTGTGCATGGAATAGATGTCAAACTCGTGAGGCAGCTGTGGTGCTTCTAAGTATAATACCTGAAATATAGGATTTGGGAGTCTGCTGCATTATCTTACTTTGGTCTTGTTCTTATTCACCGAATTGTGTCATTTGGTGCTACTGTGAATTCACAGAACTGTAGGGGTTGGAAGGGACCTCCAGAGATCATGGAGTCCAACCCCCTGCCAAAGCAGGTTCCCTAGAGCAGGTCACACAGGTCAGCATCCAGACAGGTCTTGAATGTCTCCAGAGAAGGAGACTCCACAACCCCCCTGGCAGCCTGTTCCAGTGCTCCATCACCCTCACCGTGAAGAAGTTCTTTAGCACATTGGTGCAGAACCTCCTGTGGCCCAAGTTGAGAACATTGCCCCTTGTCCTGTCCCCACAGGCCACTAAGAAGAGGTTGGCCATCTCCCTTTGTCTCCCACACTTCAGATATTGAAAAACATTGATGAGATCCCCTCTCAGTCTTCCCTTCTCCAGGCTGAACAGCCCCAGCTCACTCAGCCTTTCCTCACAGGGGAGATGCTCCAGACCCTTCATCATCTTTGTGGCCTCTGCTGGACTCTCTCCAGGAGATCCCTGTCTGTTTTGTACCGGGGAGCCCAGAACTGGACGCAGGACTCCAGGTGAGGCCTAACCAGGGCAGAGTAGAGGGGGAGGATCACCTCCTTCGACCTGCTGGCTACGCTCCTCTTAATGCACCCCAGGATGCCACTGGCCTTCTTGGCTACCAGGGCACGCTGCTGGCTCATGGCCAACCTGTCATCCACCAGGACCCCCAGGTCTTTCTCCCCAGAGCTCCTCTCCAGCAGGTCATCCCCAGCCTGTACTGATACCTGTGGTTGTTCCTTCCCAGGTGCCAGACCCTACACTTGCTGTTATTGAACCTCACCTGGTTCCTCACTACCCAGCTCTCCAGCCTGTTCAGGTCTCGCTGAATGGCAGCACAGCATTCCTGCGTGTCTGCCCAGCTTTGTGTCATCAGTGTACTTGCTGAGGGTACTACTGAGCTACTGACACTACTGGGCAGAGCGAATACTTTGGTTTCAATTTACAGATGAAGAAGTTACTCCATCCTCCAAGTAGTCATAGTTTGTTGCCAGGAATATATAATATACAGCATGTACATTGAATTTTTATAATGTTATTGGCTATGATGTGATAAATCTGTTTATTCAAAATATGTCTGCTCTAAATAAAGTGATCTTTAAATAAATAGATAATTATCACTTAGATAAATCTAAGTGATTTTTGGACCCTGAGATCTGGATGAAACTGGCAGTGGATTAAGGCACTGCGACAAGATGTTCTCTATTCTCCAGAAGTCCTGTTCTTTTGAAGGTGATGAAGGTTTTGACTGTGGTTTAAGATTTTATGAGCTATCACTAATAAGATTCTCCAGGGTATTTGAGTCTTTGCCTTTTTTTGTTTGGTGAAAGGTGGTGTGTCGAGTACAATGTGAATTCATGTAAGTTAGGAGAAATTCTGGATAAAGAAGAACTGCTTGTGCATTTGGGAGAGTGAAAAAGCAGAAAACTAATGGAGGGGGAAAGCAACCTATGTGTGAAGAGTGAGAGAGATGTAAAATCTTAATATACTACTTATTAATAGGATTTATTACTGCTGCTTATAATAAACCTAATCAAAACAGTTTCTTTTACATTTTCTTATTTGATACATTTTCAGGAAATTAGAAGAAAATAGTAAATGTGTTTTTCTTCTCCTGATCTTTTTTCTTGTTAGGTTTTAAACATTTATGGAAAAAAAAAACCTTTTAAAAGAGTGTGTAACAAAAAGGTAATAATCACAGTGCCATGCTGTTTTATGGGGCAATAATCTGGTTGCCTTGTTTGAATAAACTCCTCGGCCTTCATTCTCCTAGGCTTTCCCTTTGGGAATGGTCCTGGAATATTGCCTTGTAAAGCAGTGCTGCGTTCCTGTTGTTGATTAATTATAAATCTTTGCCCATCACTAGTCATGGAGACTTTCTGTCTTGCAGCATTCACAGATTCACAGAATTGTAGGGGGTGGAAGGGACCTCCAGAGATCATCGAGTCCACCCCCCTGATAAAGCAGTTCCCTGGAGGAGGTTGGATGTTCCATACCTTCATGGCTTTGTCCTGCATTCAGAGAATTCACAAAGAAAAGCTGATTTTGGCCTGATTTGTGGCACTCTTAACGTTAATCTCCATTCTGGGAGTTTCTGTATAAGTATATTGTATGTTTATTTTCTTCAAATGAAGATGAGTCACAGCATCCTCCATGTGAACAGCTTCTGACCTGCAGTTCCACCTCCTGAATATCGCTGAGGTCATTCAATCTGAGTTCACAGGGGCACAGTGGTGGCTTTAGCATTGGTGAGGATCCCTGTAGAAGGCAGCTCAACTTTAAATCACATATCAGCTTCTTTTCTGCAACCACTGGGATATAGTAATTAGTAAGTAGGTATTAGCAAGGGACTCAAGTAATATTTTACATTTTAAATTTTAACTTTTAAGAAGTTTGGGATCTCGTTAGGTTAGAACTGTGAATGTGGACTACTACACTGCCATCAAGTTTTTGTACTTGTTAGAATTTAGCTTAATGATGAACCCCGTACATGTGGGTAAATGATCTTGTTGGGCTCTTCCTGAGAATTATGAAGACATTCCCCATTTCCTGTGACCTTTGGGAATCGGAAGGAATGGACCAGAAATAGCTGAAAGACCAAGAAGCCAGACACAGCCACAGTCATGTAGTTGCAGACAAGACTTTTTCTGAAATACAGGAAAACTGTCCGGGGAGTCAGTTCAGAAGTATTGCGAAGTAGGGGTACAAATTGATAGACACTGTGCTAATTGGTTGAGTATAGGACTTGTAACAACATTTATAATCTGTGTCCTGAAAGAAAGTCAGAATAGTATTCTTATAAATTACATCTTTTGTGGGGAGGAGCAACCTACATACATCAATGAGTTTGCTCAGTGTGCAAGTAGTGAATGGTGTAGTACTTACGATTTATGCTTGGCAAAGGAGCCATTACCATTATTTATTGTTTTATCTACGTGGAATCAGTGGTCTTTGTACTTTAAAATCACGTGGAAGTTAAGCCTGGAGTTGGGCGTGACCACCAGCTTACTAAATAGTGTTTGACGCAGAGGACCTGTCACGCATCCAACTCAGTCGTCAGAGATGACTACCAGTTGCTTTTTTTCTTGAAGAGAAAAACAGTAACATGAAAAGTTTCTTTTCATATAAGGAAAAAATTCTCCCCAGTCAGAGTGTGAGTCGCCAGCCATCCTTAGAGACTTTGCAAACTTGTCTGGATGTGACTGTGAGCAGTCTGATTTAGTGCTGAATTTGTTCTGCTCTGAGCAGGTGTTTAGACTTCAGACCTCATCGGTCCTTCCATGCTACGTCTTTCTGTGGTTAAAACAAGTGGGTGCTATCTTTGCATCACTATTACAAACTGCACAGGAGGCCATCAATTCAAACGTGCTGCTTCTGTGTCAGACAGCTTTTTGGGGGTCTTGCTGGCTTGTGGGACTCATGCTCTCTTCTCATATTCCTCCTTTGGTAGTTTATAAATGGTGCAGCTAGATGGAGAAACTTCTTGTGACGTTCTGGATATGTTAGAGAATTCATCCTGGGGCACTGGTGCTTTACCCCTTCAGGTTCAGGTACACTACTAGAAGGTGGTGGAATAGTTTCATGGTTGTCAGCTTCTTTCAAACCACACGTTGTCAGTAAGGTTAGAGTTAAATAGCATGGAGAAGATTTACAAGCTGTACAGAAAAGAGCTGTGAAGATGCTGGAGGGGTTAGAACATCTCTCTTATGAAGAGGTGCTGAGGGACTTGTGACCTTTTAGCCTGCAGAAGATTGAGAGGCAGGGTCTTCTCAATGCTGATAAATACTTAAGGGGTAGGAGTCAGGAGGATGGGGTCAGTCTTTCTTCAGTGGTGCCCAGGGACAGGAAAAGAGGTGATGGGCACAAACTGGAATATAGGAAGTTCCACCTAACCATGAGGAGGAACTTACTTCCTTTGAGGGTGGCAGAGCCGACAGGCTTCCCAGAGAGGTTGTGGAGTCTCCATCTCTGGAGACATTCAAACCCTGTGATCCTGGATGCTGTCCTGTGCAGCCTTCATGAGGTGATCCTGCTCTGGGGATTGGACTGGATAATCTCCAGAGCACCCTTCCAACCCCTGTCATTCTGTGATTCTGTGGAATATTTGATAGAAAGGAGATCAACACATGCTTCTTGACCCATCCCAGGACCATACCTTGAAATACATCTCTACATTAATAGTAGGCTACATCATCATTGTAAATGGCTTTCTGGTGTTGAGTCAATGTGACCACATCCATGCTATTAAAGTCTTTCCCTTGACAGAACACTGTAGCAACACTCAAAACATCTTTTGAAAGGTTCCTGGTCCATCCTGACACTGACTGAGTAGGTAAGTACACCAGCCAGTCTGCAGGGCCAGGCTCTTGGATATAGTGCATGCACAAAATTAGAATTTTCCACCTTTCCTTTCCTACCCAGATTCACGATTTCTTGTTCGTCATTTGTCACAGAGGCAGTTTCTGCTTCTCTTCTGACAGCTAAGTGACCTTACATGCTAAGATATGCTATTTTTTTGACACACCATATGCAAGAATATTTCTTGTGCTTGCTTGAATTACAAGGAGGTTATTAACTTTTAGTGGGGTGGGCTCCTCCTTCTCACCCAAGCAAGGCAGGAGTCAGGTTTCACAGCAGAATTCTGTGCACTGCATTTGATGGTTTTTAAAAATACATGCAGTGATAAATGTATGTTATAGACATATAAATGAGGCAAATCACTGCAGCCCACTGTTGACTTTTGTTTGAGAACAGACAGATTAATTACTCACTACCTCATGGTGACAGTGAATATTGGGTGGTTGATTCTCAGTCTTATTTTTGAGGAAAACTGTGATATTTGCTTCTCGGAGTTCTCAGTGCATAGGAGGCTTAGATCTTGGCAGAGCCTGAGTACAGAATGGTACCAGGTGTGGTCACCTGAGAAATGTGAATTTTTCAGTTCTTTAACTGATCAGTGCTGATGGCTGCTCACCTTTACAAAAGTCTTTGAATAGTGACTATTACGAAAAGTACATAAAGGCAACTCTTTCTCAGTTTACCTTTAATAATATCAGAAGGATTTTATGAACAGTGAATACTGATGAACGATGTTATATTGAGATTTTATATTGATAATTATTTAATAATTTGTAATGTGGATTTTTTTATTTTATTCTGTCAAAATTTGGAATATAATGGATGAACTTGAGGGAACAGCATGAAGCTGTGCCAGGGGAGGTTGAGGCTGGATGTCAGGAAGAGGCTCTTTCCTGAGAGGGACTTCGGGCACTGGAACAGGCTCCCCAGGGAAGTGGTCCCAGAACCCAGCTTGGCTGAGGTCAGGCACCGTCTGGACGATGCACTCAGTCCCCTGCTCTGACGTGTCTGTCCCTGTGTGGAGCCAGGAGCTGGACTCGATGGTCCTTCTGGGTCCCTTCCAGCTCAGGAGAGTCTGGGATTCTGTAATTCTAACTTATTTCATTATCAAATAGGTTATTTAATAATGTGTAGAATTAGGAGGGAAAGGCACAGGTTGTAGAGGATGAGTTTTGTGATTCAGGAGGAAGTCATCATGTACTGAGACAGTTGAAGTGCTGGTTTGGGTTGCAGCAGCTCTGTGAAAAGTATCAGAGTGAAGAACCAATTGAATTTTGGAACTGAGGTGTCCTTTTGTCCTATCGCCTGCATGTGATACATGTGGTACATGTTGTCCAATAAATGTCTTCCCTCTACGTATACTCAAGAAAGGTATTTCTTAAAAATTAAATACATTGAGGGTTGGACTAGATGACCTTTAAAGGTCCCATCCAACCTAACACATGATTCTATTATTCATGATATGATTCTATGATTTCTGCACCCCCATCAGCCAGTTGTTATTGTTTTGTACAAATAAAGTCAGAACAGAAGTATATTTTAATTTTGCTTACAGCAACGTAATCAGTAGGAAATAAATTGCAAATAATTTGGCTCAAATTTTCCCCAATGCACCTACCCCTGCTTTGGTTCTCTTGCTGCCTTTGTGAACTGTAGTTATTGTTCTTGCATTTTGGTTATCTTTGAAGAGGCAGGATTGCCTGTGGCAGTTGAAGAAAAATCAGAAGCAAATTTAAATGATTAATTAATGTAATCTAGTGTCTGTTTTACCAAAGGCTTTCAGGGACTTATTTAGCTCTATTAATGAGAGAAATTTCAACAGCAGGTTTTTACGATCAGTTTCTGAAGGGTGTAAATGGCATAGCTGCTGGAGGGAAAGTGATGTTACACCACTTTATATTAAGCCACCCAGTGAATTAGTACTTAGAAAAAATATTCTTTTAAAGCTTTTATTTTTATTTAGTTATTAATTAGTATTTGCAAAAATCAACCCGATACACAGTTTATTGGAAGTTGTGAAGGTCAGAGGACATAACTCTCAGTATAGCTATCAGCTAAAAGTCTATATGTTCCCAAAAGTGACTGGGCAAAATCCTGGAAGAAAAGGGATACTGAACAGTGGTACCATCTTTGGGGCAGGGAGTTCCTGGAGGCTGGGCAAGTGCTATAGGGAATTGTCTGCCTGTGATTACACTCCTGTGCTTTTGTGTTGGAGGAAGAGTGAGGGACTGAACTGACCTTCATCCTGGCATTGCTGTTTTGCTTTAAATGTTTTAGGATTCAGAAATATCTAACCAAACAAAAATGGTAAAAGAAATAAAAACGTTGATATATTTATAATTTTAGGTGTTTTAATTTTCTTCATTTAAAGTTCTTGAAACTTCTACATTGAAGTATTTAAACATTTTAAATTTAAAACAACGATGAAGTAAAATGCTGTTATTTTGTACTATCACAGAGTTAGGCAAGATGGGTGTGGTGGGTTTGCAATGTGGCTTCTTTTAAGAAGCAGCTAGAAATTTCTTAAGGGTCCAACAAAATAAATCCCAGCTAAGGGATCCCAAGGCCAAACTCCCAAACCCTGTTACTGACCAGGCCGGCCAGGCCAATCAGCGCCGGTCACAGACCTCTGGAAATCACATTTTAGAGAGAGAAAAATGCAAACAGCCAGGGTCAAACCACCACAGTGGGACTTCTGGAAGTTATCTAGAATCACAGATGCTTTGGTTTGGAAGGGACCTTCCAAGGCCATCTAGTCCCACCCCTGCAGTGAGCAGGGACATCTTCACTAGATCAGGTTGCTCAGAGCCCCATCAAGCCTGACCTTGTATGTCTCCAGGGATGGGGCCTCCACCACCTCTCTGGGCAACCTATGCCACTGTCTCACCACCTTCATACTGAACAAGTCCAGTTCCTTGCTCTGGGCCTGGCTAACTTCAGCGTTAGGACCTTGCGTGGTCGAGTACTGAAGATGACTGAGAATGTGGATTTCATCATGCTTTTAGGCACCTTGTTCTTGTGCTTCACTGCTTCAGTTGTGAGTAATCTTTTCCTTGTATGGACCTGAAGGTTTTCCTGATGGTGATATTTATGTTTTGAAAATATGCAGCTAAATGTTTTAATACTTATGAAGTATTTGCAGTTTTGGTTTTTTTTTTTTGGTTTTTTTTTGTTGTTTTGTTTTTTGGTTTTTTTCCCCAAACAGCAACAATACATTAATTATTTCCAGGAAAATTGTAATGCAAGGAATTCTAGCAATTGCTGTTGAAGCATGTTATCAATTCCTATCCAGTTGTAACTATATTATTTAATGACAGTGAAAATGTTTGTTAGTGCAGAAATTACAGCTGTCTGTGGGGACGCAGATGTCTCAAGTTGACATATAGGCTCCTCGGGTGGAAGAGTGATGAAAACTGAGAAAGACAAAGAGAGAGATCTGCAAAGTTGCTTTAATTGTTTTTTTCATAGCCTTAAAGCTATGTGGGTGCATAGACTTCCTTCCTTATTCATCCTACCCCTCCCTTGATTTGCTAATCAAAATGGTAGTTTAGTTTAGAGAAAAAACTCACGTGCTGTAATTTTTTAGTAGGGGAACACTGTAGTTTCTGAAATGAAAACTGAGAAGTGAAGGCTTACAGTGTGATGTATAATCATAGAATCATGTAGGAGGTCTGCGGTCCATCTTCCCACTCTGAGCGGGGACACCATAGGTAGGCGAGGATGTTCACCTATCAGAACATGGATTGCTCATCTATCAAAAATGTTTTCTCAGGTGGAAGATAAAAGTCAAACACAACTTATTTTTCGAAGCTGGCTCTGGTAGAGGAGTTTTTTATTGGCCACAAGTTCAGTAGCAAAATAAAATGGGGTCAGCCTTTTTTCAGTGGTGCCTAGCGACAGGATAAGAGGCAGTGCACATAAACCTGACTACAGGAAGTTCTGTCTAACCCTGAGGAGGAACTTCTTTCCTGTGAGGGTGACAGAGCCCAGGGACAGGTCGCCCAGAGAGGTTGTGGAGTCTCCTCTGGAAACATTAAAGCCCCATGATCCTGAATCCTGTCCTGTGCAGCCTGCTTGAGATGATCCTGCTCTGGCAGGGGGGCTGGACTAGATGATCTCCAGAGGTCCCTGCCAAGTCTCATCATTCTGTGATTCTGTGAAAAGAAACCCTAAGAAAAAGTGTTTTTCAGGAGACCTAACGTGTAGGCTTTAACGAGGCTACAAGAACTAAGGCTAAGTGCATTAATTTAAAAGATGGCCTGTTGGAGAGCAGTGTAGGTGAGAGGGACTGGGGGGTCCTGGTGGACAGCAGGATGACTATGAGCCACCAGTGTGCCCTCGTGGCCAGGAATGCCAATGGCATCCTGGGGTGTATTAGAAGGGGGTGGCTAGTAGGTCAAGAGAGGTCCATCACCCCCTCTACTCTGCCCTGGTGAGACCTCACCTGGAGTATTGTGTCCAGTTCTGGGCCCCTCAGTTCCAGAAGGACATGAAACTCCTTACCAGAGTCCAGTGCAGGGCCACCAAGATGATGGAGTGGAACATCTTCCTTCTGAGGACAGGCTGAGGGAGCTGGGTCTCTTTAGCTTGGAGGAGACTGAGGGGTGACCTCATTAATGTCTATAAATATGTAAAGGGTGAGTGTCAGAAGGATGGATCCAGGCTCTGTGTGATTTAATCTAGGTGATCCTGCTCAGGCAGGGGAGTTGGACTAGATGATCTTTCAAGGTCCCTTCCAGCTCCTGACATTCTGTGATTCTGTGATTCTTCTTGGTGTTGGCCAGTGATAGGACAATGGGCAATGCGTCCAAGCTGGAGCATAGGAAGTTCCATTTGAATATCAGGAAGAACTTTTTTACCGTGAAGGTGTCAGAGCCCTGGGACAGGTTGACCAGAGAGGTTGTGAAGTCTCCTTCTCTGGAGACATTCCTGTGTGAGCTAATCCAGGTGATCCTGCTCAGGCAGGGGGTTGGACTAGATGATCTTTTGAGGTCCCTTCCAACTCCTGACATTCTCTGATTCTGTGATTATTCTTCCTCTTTCAGGAACAGGGGCAGCAATATTATATTTTCCGAAGGTCCAACTGAGAGTCAGGATTCCAGTCTGACAGTGACAGCATACGGAATTGGAGGTAGTGTGATAGAGTAGTAGGAAGCTAGGAAATAGATGGGTAATCTGTGTGAGTCAGAGAAGGGAAGGAAGGAGGGTGGCTTGCAGAGAGATAAAGTAAGGAATGAGAAAGCGTGTTTTTCAGGGTAAATCTGACATGACTCTGGAAAGAGACATTGAGACAAAGAATTTCATGGGGACTCATTTTAAGGGCATGAGCTGCAGAGAAAGCTCCCCAAAAGATGACCAGAGAACTGCTTCATTAGTACTGATTGCAAAATAAGCAAAGTAGTCCCTGGGGGAGGCAGTTAACCTTCTCTGGGTCTCCATGTTAGCAGAGTCCCCAGATTCTCAGTGCCTCAGATCCACTGTGCTGGAAAGGGAACCAGTGCGCTAAGAATTTGTGTAATCATTTTGAGCAGCAAGGCTTTATTTTATACCTTACATTAGTATAGAGCTTCATCAAATTAGGGCGTGTGACATGCACACTTTTTTAATATCAAGAGGTTTCACTAAAGGTGAAAAGAGAAGAATTTTACTCTTTTGAAGCTTGCATAAAATACTACATTTGAATACAAAGCAACTGTTTCCATGAGCCATAAACCAGCCCCAATGCACCAAGGAGGTTCATTATTCAGCCCAGGAACACTTATGCACAGCTCACAAATGCAAGCACAAATGGCATCCCCTATGGCTTTTGTTTTAGGGAAGCCTCTGCCAGCAAGAGGTCTATTTCTTCATTAACTGTATGTCTTAATTTATCCTCATTGGCAAGCTAGCCCACCTTATTCCTTATACTCTGTAATGAACACAATACCTTGATTATGATTATGATACAGAAACGACAGTTTAAACAGCCTTTAAGCAGCTTCCTCATATCCATAAATGGCATACAGTTCTGTCATCTCTTTTCTGCAGTTGGCATTTAAAATGACCGTTGTCCTCTTGGCATGTAGCAAAGTAATATCCACTGGGACAGCAAGAGATACGCTGTGTTACCTAGACATTTTCACTGGTGAATATCTGTCAGCATTACTTCTGTTATTACTTATGCTTCACTGTTGGTGTTTCTAGTTCAGTCTTTCTCTGGAAAGAGAGAAAAATGTTTAAGTTGTGTCCAGAATCTGGCAGAGATAAATCATAGCCAAGGAGCAGCTTTGTTGATACTGAAATGAACCTTGGGACTTCCCTTCTGACAGAGGCAGTTTTGGGAGCAGTATCACAGAATCACAGAATGACTGGGTTGGAAAACACCATTAAGATCATCCAGTCCAGCTGTCCCTGTCCTCTCCTAAACCATATCCCCAAGCACCTCATTTACCCATCTGCTAAATGCATCCAGGGATGGTGACTCCACCACCTTCCTGGGCAGCCTGTTCCACATCCCAACAACTCTTTCAGTGAAGAATTTCTTCCTAACATCTAATCTGAACTTGCCCTGGTGCAGCTTCAGGCCATTTCCCCTTGTCCTATCACCTGTCACTTGGCAAAAGAGACCATCACCCACCTCTCTACACCCTCCTTTCAGGTCATTATAGGCAGTGATAAGGTCTTCCCTCAGCCTCCTCTTCTCCAGACTAAACATTCCCAGCTTCCTCAGCCGCTCCTCATAAGGTTTGTTCTCCAGACCCTTCACCAGCGTGGTTGCTATTCTCTGAATATGCTCCTGGACCTTGATGTCCTTCTTGTACTGAGGGGTCCAGAACTGGACACAGTACTGGAGGTGCAGCCTCACCAGTGCCACATACAGGGTAACAATCACCTCCCTAGACCTGCTGGCCGCTCTGTTTCTGATACAAGCCAGGATACCATTGGCTATCTTGGCCACCTGGGCACACTGCTGGCTCATATTCAGTCACATCAACCAACACCCCCAGGTCCTTCTCTGCCTGGCAGCTGTCCAGCCACTCCTCCCAAAGCCTGTAGCACTGCATGTGGTTGTGTTGTCACAGGTGCAGGACTCTGCTTGAACCTCATCCTTGTTGGTCATTCCTGTGTGATCTGTCTAGATGATCCTGCTTGGGCAGAAGGGTTAGACTGGATGATCTTTTAGGGTTCCTCCAACTCCTAATATTCTGTGATTCTGTGTGATTCTGTAGTCTCAGCCCATCGGTCTAGCCTGTTCAGGTCCCTTTGAAGGGCCTACCTACCCTCAAGCAGATGGACGCTTCCTCCCAGCTTAGTGTCATCTGTGAACTTACTGAGGGAACATTTGATCCCTTCATCCAGGTCATTGATAAAGATGTTGAACTGAGCTCTGGGGGACTCCACTTGTGACCAAGCTCCAGCTGGATCTGGCTCCATTGCCCACCACTCCTTGAGCCTGGCCATCCAGCCAGTTGTTTACCCAGCAGAAGGTCTGTCTGTCCAGGCCAGTGGTAGCCAGTTTCTCAAGCAGAATGCTGTCAGAAATGGTGTCGAAGCTTTTAATGAAGTCCAAGTAGACAACATCCACAGCCTTTCCCTCATCCACTAAGCATAATACTGTGTTGTGATGACACCTATGAGGTAGTTGTGTAGTAGTTGGTTATACTACCCTATACTGGCTTTCACATTTGTCCAGACTTGAATGTAGTGAAGATGATCACAGAATATTAGGAGCTGGAAGAGACCTCGAAAGACCATCCAGTCCAATCCCCCTGCTCGAGCAGGATGATCTAGAGTAGATCACATAGGAACATGTCCAGATTGGTCTTGAATGTCTCCAGAGAAGGAGACTCCACAACCTCTCTGGGCAGCCTGTCCCAGTAATCCATCACCCTCACAGTGAAAAGGTTTTTCCTTCTATTAAGATGGAACTTTCTATGTTCCAGTTTGGAACCATTTTCCCTTGTCCTGTCACTGGCCATCACTGAGAAGAACCTGGCTCTGTCCTCCTGACACTCACCCTTTACATATTTATAAACATTAATGAGGTCACCCCTTAGTCTCCTCTTCTCCCAGTTGAAGAGGATGTTCCATTTCTGTGAACAGTGTCCATCTGAGGGGGAACTCTGCTAGATTTGTCATGTGTTGCCAATTCAAGTGAATATAAAGCATTAAAATAGTCAAACTGTAAAATAAGAATAGTAAACTGTTGGCCTTTGTTCCCAGACTGTCTGCCTAGAGCCTGTGGCAAAAAGGTGATGCAGTCTAGAGTGATGGGAGTAGCTGAGCTGAAAACATCCGATCCCCCTGTTTTGGGGAGCCCTTTCAGAAAGGATGGATCAAGCAAGTGTGAGGTCTTGATGGTAACCTAATTCCTCGCTCTAAGCTTTTACTGGCCCTTGAAAGAAATGAGACGGCTGTAGTGCTGTGATTTGGGGTGCCGCAGCCAGGTACACATTGTCATCTCTGACGGACTTAACTGAAATTGCTGTCTCCCCTTACTAACTCGTTCTGGAGGATGAGTGAGTGATGCTACACGACAATTACTCCCATTAGCTTCTTGCAGGGGTCGAGAAAATAATAAATTAAAATTACCCAAATTGTTTTGGGCTTGTGTTTGTACTTTGAGTTGCTGTCTTTGTTTTTCACTCGGAGTGGCAAGCACATTCAACTCTTGTTGTGGTGTTTCTTGGATTTTATTTGTACAGCTGAGATTTTTATTTGTATCATGTGATTTTGCCACACATCTGCACTAGTCTTACTGTGAGAAGAAAGTGGGAAGAAATTTAAACACCACCATATCCCTGATTTTAGTCTTAATTGCTTTCAGTTAGATCAAAGACTTCCTACTAAAAGAAAGAGAAACTTCTAGGCTGAATTTAAAAAATCTTCACAGACTTATCATCAAACCCCAAAGAAACATCAGTTCTCTTATTTTTGCTTTCTTCTGTTTTCCCAATACCTGTAATCCTTCTCATGTTTCTGTTTACCTTTTTTAAAAAAATCCTTGCATTCTTTTTGAAGTTTAGCTGCAGAAACCGCTTTTCAGAAATTGTGGCTTTTTCAGCATTTTAAAAATATTTTAGCTTTAATATTGTAGCTGCATACAGAATTCTAGTATAACTGTATGAATTTCATAGCTTGCCGTTTTTCTGTGTGTTTATATCGAGGAAGCAAAAGTCAAGTATTATTTATTGTTATTAAAAATGAAAGTTTAAAACATTAATCGTCCCAACAAATAAAGAATGATGTAAAGCATTGATGTTGGTTGCAGAAATAATGTCAGTACTGCATCAATTCAAAAAAGCATTTTATGCCTTTCTCTCTTTTATGATCTATAACACTGCATTGCTTGTTTTACCTAAAGCTTCTGATGGACTTCTGATAATCTTGCTGAGATTATTTAGCAATTTGGTTTCTTGTCTCCATGTGGATGCAAAGCAACGTGTTTCACCTCTGCCTGGTTTTTGAAATTTACTTACAATTCATTTTCATGATCCTGTAATTATGTTGGATCAATGTCTGATCATGTGATAGTTTAACATGAAAATCATCTGACTCTCTCCTGTAATGGGCAGAAGCAGATGCTTTATTTGATCAAGGGTTATACAAACCTTTCACCCATTTTCATTATCTCTTTTATATTTTTGTGTGGTAAATATGTTATGATACACTGCTGAGCTGTAGATCACACATCATTTAAGTAGTTACCAAGCCTTGAAGACATAGAACTTTGGCGTTAAATTTTTTTCTGATTTAGACTTTTGTTTTACATTGTTTTTTAAGGTACAAGCTGTTGTGATTGTTCTTTAATAAAACAGAGATAAATTTAATGTCCTTCATCATTATTGATACTTTGGGATTGTAGTCTCCTAGCAACAGAAAAGATGACAATTTGGAGAAAAAATATAGAGAAATCTGCTTCTTACTACTTGCTTATTATTTTCAAGCTCTTGCTAATTGGGAAAACTGCAGCCAAATAAAAAAAAATCCAAGAACTCTTTACTCCCAACTACATTATGGGTTTTCTCAATACTTGTTCATGGAGAGCAGGAATTTTGTGATCTCTGCAGTCCAGCTATGTGGGAGGAAATGGTGAATTTGCTAACAAGGTTGAGCTTAAACACAGTTTTTAACAACATCATACGAGGTCATCCATGCTGTCGCGTTATTCTAGGCTTGTAAAGGGTGAAAGAGGCTGCAAGATTAAATAGTCCCCCTGTGCTGGGGAGAATCAATCTTTAGGGTCAGTGGTGACTGTAGGTCAGCTCATTCCTCACCGTATTTTCCCTTTGTGGTTCGTGAACTTGGGTCACTGATTGATGAGTTCACAGTATACGGACAAAAAGCGCCTTCCCCAAGGCTATGTAAGAGATCGTCCACAGCTGGAGGCAGAACTGGGCTCTTCTTGTCTCCATCTAGGTGCCCCATCTGCCAGACCAGATGTCATTAATTTACAGCTGATAAGCAACATCTTGCCTTTGAGACTCTGATATTGGATCTAAGTGGACAGTGTTGCCTGTGCCTTGTTACATCACCAGTACTGTTGGGCACGTGTCTGCCATGGTTTAAGGCCATTTGCTGTTGAACAATATTTTGCTTTTGACATTGTGTTTCTGCCTGTGCATTGTTTGTCTCTGTAATAATGCCACAACTCTTACAGAGACAAAAGGGTGTTTTAAAAGTACTGAATATATTAAAAGAATTAAAGCCATGCAGAGCCTCAGAATTCTTTTTCCCCAAACCAGTGCAGGGCTTTACATATCCTCCTTCCCAATATCACTTTCAACCGAGAAACCTTCTAAATGACCTTGTATAGCTGTAACTTCCAATGTCCTTGTACTCCTGAATTCCAACTCACTGTTGACGTGGGTCTTGGTGTTCATTTGATTAATTTACACTATTTCATTGCTCTGTTGTGATTTTAGGTTTGGCCTATTCCACCCCTTCTGTTTTCACTCTGTTTTCTACATGATCCCTGCAGCATGGATGCTTGTAAGCATTAGTATTAAAACTTAAGTTAAACATGATTTTAAAAGCAAATACTGTTTTAAACTAAGCAGAATAAGCACATGTGAAGACAGAAACTTTACACTTGATACCTGTAGTTACTGCAAGCTTTTGGTATATGGAGATAGTTTAAAAGTTACTGTGGAAAAATTTGAATGCTAACAAGATTGTCTTCATCTCTCAGCTTCACACCATTTCATATCATGCTCTAAGTGGCTTTTTGGCCTTGTTTTGGTTTGGGTTTTTTATTTTATTTTTAAAATAAAGACACATAGTCTACTTATTGATTCAGAGAGCAAATTTTTTAATTAATGAAATGCCGCTTTGTTCTTATTTATACTTTATACACTGTTGGTTTTTTTTTTTTTTTTTTTTTTCCCTTTTATGAGGCTGCTCTTTATTNTTTTTGTACCAGTAAAAATTCCAGTTTCTAAAGATATTTTAGGTGAGGGTACTGAGTTACACTGTTAAAATTGGGGCGAGCTGTGTGAGAATCTATTCATTCTGCATATCTGGGCAATTCAGAAATCTTTCCACACTTTATAAGATGCTGTCTTGAACCATGAGAGACATTTCAAAGAACTTTCTCCTTCTCACAGGGGTATTTGCGTAATCATCTTTGCTGGAACAAGTTCCTTTGGCATGCTAATGAATTCTCAACTCCAGGAGGTTCTTTCTACAAAGTTGCTTTACATCAGATTTAATGCTGTTAAAAGCATGCAAGAAAATTTAACCCACAAAACATGTGCCATCATAATTTATGGTGCTTCATGAAAATGCGACATGCACGACATGAAGAGATGATTGACTAAGATACGTGTTTATAGAGTGAGAAGAGGAATGGGGAGAGATGTGACCTTGCTCTGTTGGGTATAAGCAAAGCCCTGGGATGTTGCCATTATTGCTCTGCATTAATTGCACAGTAATTATTCAAGAAGAGAAACAATTTTTGAGAGAAGGGATATTGGATATCTGTTGTTTTAATTAAAAAGAAAAAAAATGAATAGGCTTTTTGGTAAGCTGTCTTCTTTTGCTGACTTTCATGAATTTTCTCACTCCCCCTTTAAAATGGGGCAAATTTGGAGTATCTTGAGTCCCTGGTCACAAACATGGAGCAGCTAGAAAACATAGCCCTTAGAGAAGAACTGGGGCCTGACAGAGCCAAGTTAAAATATCTATAAAAAATAATTTTTTTTTCTTTGCAAATTTCCTTCCTGAAATAATAGTGAAAATGTAAAGACTTCTGTCCACTGTGCTACGGAGTCAGTAGTCCTCATGGGCTTTCCTTTTGGCTGTGTGACTCCTGCATGCTTCTGGCTTCAACCAGAGGTGTCGTTATTTGTTCTGCTTAATTTTGTGATCAGGATAGTTTATAAAGGTGCAACAAAAATGGATCCAAGTCCTCTTAGAATCCTGCACTGAAGACTGGAATTTACTCTGTCAGAGTATGTGACAATCTGGATTGTAGCACATTAGCAGTGCTGCCTAATGAAACTGGCACAGTAGCCAACTTGGTGAAATCTGCAGTTAATTAGTGGTCAAAACTTTTCCCATTTTGAATATGTTATTTTGAGGTAGGAAGAAAGCATATTCCTGTGGGCATGCTATGGGTCTTAATGTAATCCTACAGCATTCAACAATGTGTTTACGAGTGGTAAATACTGTAGAGAAGTTGCCTACTGGATTTTCAAAGAGATATAAAGATCCATCTTTCATTTTGATTTTTATGGAAGTTATGCACGCAAATACTTTACTTTTGAACATCCAGCCCTTAAATTCTTCTTAAAAGTTGCCAGAAGACTTGCTTTCAGTGATAATTCTTCATGGCAAAAAAAAGGAACAGTGCTACTCCATCATTAGAAGTAGTTTCTGAAACTTCTCTACATCATTGGTAAGACCACATCAGGAATGATACATCAGTTTAGTCTGGCCCCACGGACTGAATACTCATTTTAGCTGGAGTGTGTTAACCACATTTCTGGGGTGAATCTTACAGTTTACATTTATTCAAGAGAAATCAACCTCATGCTGCACTCAGAAACCATTCCTCTTATGAAACGGAGCAGTTAAATGGAGATGAGCATAAGGTTTGCTTAAACCTTGCATACTCCTTCTCTGAGCTGAAAGGCTTACAGTGGATGTGCCTTGTATTGCAGCCATAAGGATGAAACTTTGGATTGAATTGTCTCCAGCAGATCCTGCTTTAGAAGGAACTTCTTGTTTTCTGTCCTGATTTTGGCTAGGATAGAGTTATTTTTTGTTCTAGCAGCCAGTGGAACACCAGAGTTAGGGAGTTAGGATGTTAGGATGTTTGGGAGTCAGGGTGAGAGCAGTTCTGATAACACCCCCAAGTTTCTAGTTGTTGCCAGGCAGTCAAGGACTTCTCCGTTCTTCATAACAAGAAGGTGGGCGGCACCCAGGAAGCTGGAAGTGGACACGGCCAGGACAGGTGACCCAAACTGGCCAAAGAGAGAATTCCATTTCAGTTATGTCATGCTCACTATAAAGGATGACAGGTGGGGGAGAAGGGCACAGCTTCAGGGTGTGTGGTTTTGGGGGAGATCCGGTTCTGGTAGAGTTCTGACCTGTAAGGTCTGGGGTGTGCGGTTTGGTGAGAAATTATACCCTGTATGACCATTTTCATATATTTTATTATGAAGTCCTATCACTGTTATCTTTCTACTGTCCCAGTGAACTATCCTTAAATCAACCTGTGAGGTTTGTCTTTCTGTGTTGGTTTTCTTTTCTGTCTTTTCACTTGCAGCATTTTAGAGAGAGCAGCTGTATGGTGTTCAGCTCTCAGCTGGGGCGAAGCCACTACGTTTTCTCTTGGAGAAAGTCCAGGAATCAGATGATAAAGATGGAGTTTTGTCAAGTAGGAGAACGAACCCAGAAGCAAACCAGTTATATATTACACTGGTAGATTGGACAAACCTTAGAATCACAGACTCACAGAATGCTTTGGGTTGGAAGGGACCTCAAAGATCATCTAGTTCCAACCCCTTGCCATGGGCAGGGACACCTTCACTAGACCAGGGTACCCAAAGCCCCGTCCAACCTGGCCTTGAGCCCTGCCAGAGATGGGAGTCCCACAACGTCTCTGTGCAGCCTGTTCCAGTGTCCCTCATAGTAAAGTATTTCTTCCTAGAGTTTAAATTAAACTTCAAGTTCTGGCCTGGCTTTCCAATGGCAGTAGTAAGGGCAAGTCACTTACATGCTGTGTAAATTGAATGACTGGTGTATTGTTGGGAATGTGGGATTGGACTCAGTGACCCACATGACCCCTTCCTAGTAGAATAACAATTAAACTATAACTTAAAACAGAAAATAATTTCCACTTTAAATTTTGTTTATCTTAATATCTGACTTTTTTAAAAAAATGATTTGACTATTTAGCCTTTATGATTCATACAAGTGTGGGCTGAAGATAAAATTTTAAGTCATTCAAGAAAATATTCTTCCATTCATAGAGAGTATGAGATGTATTATTCCATTTTATATTCTCAGAAAAACGCATTGGTGAATAAAAGCTTTTTTTTATTAAATTCATGCCATCATATTCTATTTTTTACATTTGTAAGGATTAATATTACTCTGTCATTTAGTCTTGAAAGAGCATGTCCTTATAATGAACTGTGACAAGAGAAAGGTGAAGAAGAACTTTGATAGACAGATCTGATACAATAACACAGAAGATAATATACAGTCCCCTATCCTCCTATCATGATCTTCTATATATGTTCAACTGCAGGAAAAATAGAGGAAGAAACCTTTTTTTTTTTAAGAAAAAAAAGCACTAGACAGTTTGCTTACCAAAGCATACTTGAATGATGGATATGGAGGAGTAGAATACGTGTGACCATCCAACCTTCTTTTTTTCTTAGTGGGAAATGGTGGTGCTCTCTTACTGATTGTTCGAGCCTGATGGAGAAATCATTTTGCTAAGATTTCCTCAAAACTGTTAATTTATCTTGTAGTTCCTTTGCTGTCTGAAGACAGATTTTGGAGAAGACATTCAACATCTAGAGCATTTTGAACTTATTTCTTAGAATCATAGAATCATTAAGGTTGGAAAAGACCTCCAAGATCATCTAGTCCAACCATCCCCCTACCATCTATATTACTCACTAGACCATGTCCTAAGTACCTCATCCAAACTGTCCTTAAACACCCTGAGGGATGGTGACTCCACCACCTCCCTGGACAACCCATTCCAGTGCCTGACCACTCTTTCTGAGGATAAATATCTCCTCATTTCTAACCTGAAGCTGCCCTGGCACAACTTACATCTTCATCTCTTTCTTCCAAGGGGGAAAAGAGACTTCCAGCCTGTAGCTGTGTGTTGTAACTGAACAAAGCTGCTGTGGTTGTGCCACATATCTGTCGCTCATTGTTCCAGTAACTTCTGAATTAGCTGTCCAGCATCACATGCTTGAAATAGGGATGGCAAGGCTTGAAAGATAGAGAGGCACGAGTGCCTACAGTGATGGAGAGGTTGGGAAATTGTGCTTTAGGGGTTGTTGGCAAACTGAGGTGTTCTTGTGGTTATTTCATCGGCACAAATGTTGTCTCAATATGCTTCTTTGGCAGTAAAAAAGGGTCAAATGACATGTGGAGAGGAGCTGTTATCAATGTCAAGGTGAGGGAGAAAAGTCCATAGGAAACTAGACTTCTCTGGCTTAAACACATTAGTCCACACATGATGTCTCCACACTTGGCTGCAAGGGTTCGCTTCATTCCAACGTGTATGAAATCAAACCTCACTTTCCATGTAAAGTTTTCACTGCATACAACTGTGACAAATGAACTATCTTATAGAGGCATTCTCCTCTCTTTGTCCCCTCCTTCAGCATCAGCCTTTGGAATGCACGTTTTCCCTTAATTCTCATATGCTGCCAAAAAAATAGTGTATAAAATCCATGAAGGTGGAAGTGAAAATAGTTGATATTTAGCCAGTTTCACACTGAACCTATTGGGAAATATTTTCTGCACAAATACTGTCATCATTTGTTCTAGTTTAGCACATCTTTTACGTGTTAATTGTACTGTGGCTGGAAACGTCACCCTGAATCCAAGGAACTGCTTGGTTTTGAAGAGACCAAGTTTGTATTTGCTTGTAACTTTAATCTTTCTAAAACTACTGAAAGAATATCTTTAACTTGGTAGTCTTTGTTTCTTTTGCTTAAAAAGGTGTGTAATTATTCTAAAAAAAACTTTTTCGATGAGGTATTATTATTAAAATGACTGTATTAAACTCATCGGCATGAATAATTCATAGCACAATTTTGAAAAAAATTGCCATGCAAAACTACAATAATTAGTTTTATGTGATAGGAAAAGCATTATTTTCCTATTTAGACAGGAAGTGAGCATTTATTTAGATACACTTTCACAGCGTTCTAAATTATGGCGTAAACTACTGTTTGTAATTTAAAAAAATGTCAAGTTAATTTGAAAACCATCCCTAAGATGCAAAGTTATATGTTGCCACCTACTTGATAAAATTGATTACTTTGTATATTTATGCATTTGCAGTAAAGTGTGTGGTTTTAAAATGTGATTGCATGTTTAAAATTAGACTTAAGCCCATGATGTTGCCTTTTATGATTTTTTTTGGCATTTTACTCATAATATTTCGAGTAGCAATAGCTATAATTTTCTGAGGTCACAATGACAATTCTCATGAATTGCCTCCAGTCTTATAGACAATTTCAAAGAAGATATGGGATAGTTGGATGGAGTCTTGGTATCAGGATATTATTTGCCTGAATCTGGGACTGGTAGCTGCCTCAATACTGTCCTACAAATAGTAACCTACAGCTCCCCAAAGGAGACTGTTTGGCAGTCTTGAGTGAAGCTGTCCTCTTTATACTACTGACACCTTGAAAAACCTCTCTCAAACACAGAGTAACCAGCTGTGCAAAGTGTCCTGAACCTCAACCCTGCATTTTGGAGAATGCTGATTTCCTAGTTACTCACTGAATCAAACGAAATGACTTCTCCCCCCTCCCAAATTATTTTATCACTGTGTATACAGCAGAGAAGAAAAAACCCCGGATTTCTTTCTTTATGTTGTGATTGGCAAGGCTTCCAGGCTTGTGTAGGAAGAGGGGCACAGATGTTTTCTCCTTCTTTGCTGACTGCAGTCCTTTGGGTGCCGGATGTTGGCATGTGTTTTTCAAGAAGTAGTAAGGAAATGTAGTTTTGCTTGCAATTTAGAGATTGAGTACCTGCCATGTGATTCAATTAGTAATTTGTGGAGCCCCGCTTCACATTGTGCACTTAGAAAACTTTTGGTAAATTACTTTGATTATCTTGGCAGCCTCAGGAACAAGCTTTTTAATAAATTGCCTTGAATAATAAACACAATACATTTATCATTCAATCCCATGGGAGACGTTTCAGACGATGATCTGTACGAGTCGATGCAGCACCTTCTCTCTGTCGTTTGCCCTGTTGTTCTAGCAGTAGGGTACAATAGGAAGTCATGCACGTGGTAAGATTTTGGCACTGCATTTCAAGACAAATATTGTCTAACTGGAACTAGTCCAGAGGTCAGCAATGATAGCAATCAGTGGTCTGGAAAATATAATCAGTGAGAAAGCAAACTTAAGTCATGATGGAGAAGACTGAAGGAGGAGGTGATAATGCTATTCAGTTATGTGAAAGACTGCTGTAAATCATGTCATCATCTGTTCTCCATGCCTGTGGTGGCGCAAACAAGGCATTGTGGGTTTAAACTCTGTCAGAAGAGCTGATGGTTAGATATTGGGGACAAAGGTCTAAACATACAGGTTGAGCAGTACTGGCCTAGATGTTTTCTTATTTTTGTAGATGTTTAGTGGAGGCCCCATCCCTGGAGACATTCAAGGTCAGGCTTGATGGAGCTGTGAGCAACCTAACCTAGCAAAGATGTCACTGCTTGCTGCAGGTTTGGGACTAGATGGCCTTTAAAGGTCCCTTCCAACCTAACAGATTCTCTGATTTATTTGTGATAAATACATGACATATGGCAAAGTTGCAGGAAGACTTTTTTGCATTGTTGGCCAGTAAGTGGTGCCAAATTTGGTTTGTGCAGGGTAGATAAAGCTGACTCGTCCAGAGGTGAGCCAGTGGCCTGCAGTTCTGGCAGAGCAATAACTCAGTGCTATCAGCTGTAGTTGTGAAGAGTTTATAGACTCTTAGATAGAGCAAGGAGCTGGGATAAATCAAGTCCTGTTCACAAGACAGAGCTGAGCTCCTTTCACAAAAAAACTAATGACATAATTGCATCTGTATTGGGATGCATGCACACAGCAGGATTACTGTAATGGATGTGGACAGTTGTAATTATGGAATTTCCAAACTTTTGAGCACCTGATTTTGTGATTTTTACCATGACTTGAATGAATTATTTGAATAGAGTACTGCTGTGAAAAAGGGCTTGCTGAAATGCAATCCATAGCTCAAAGCAACCAATGGAGTTTTATTCATATCTCCTGTTATTTTGAATGGCAGGTGTGTGTGACTCTCACAGGGCTGTGCACGTTGCACTCGGTGTGAGCAGAGGCAAGAGCACCATTCCTTTGCAGAGTTAAATACTACTGTACGGCTTTTTTGAAGCCTTTTAAAAGCTTTCAGTAGAGCGAAGAATTCAGCACAGCTCTGCATATGTAGAATGTGCTATACTGAATTTAGGATCCTTTCCTGTTTTTGTCTGTGTTTTAATAATACTGTTGACATCTTGGGCAGTACCTGGTCATATGGCATGGACAGATCTTCAAGGTCTCTTTCAACCCAAACCATTTTAAGTAAGGTGTACTGACAGGGAATTGCAGGTCTTGGTAGACAGACAGTTACCCATGAGCCACCAGTGTGTCCAGGCAGCCAGGAGAGCTGACCATATCCTGAGGTGCATCCAGCACGGCACGGCCAGCTGGGCCAGGGAGGGGATTTGGGATTGGGGAGTTTTGTGTGCCACAGTACAAGAGGGACACAAAACCATTGGAGAGTGTGCAGAGGAGGGCAAAGAGGGTGGGGAAGGGTCTGGAGGGGAAGTCTTGTGAGGAGAGGCTGAAGTCCCTGGGTCTGTTCAGCCTGGAGAAGAGGAGGCTGAGGGGAGACCTCATGGCGCTCTGTGGCTTCCTGATGAGGGCAGCGAAGGGGCAGGTGCCGATCTCCTCTCTTTGTTGACCAGGGATAGAACCCGAGGGAACGGCATGAAGCTGCGCCAGGGGAGGTTGAGGTTGGATGTCAGGAAGAGGCTCTTTCCTGAGAGGGGTGTCGGGCACTGGAACAGGCTCCCCAGGGAAGTGGTCCCAGCACCCAGCTTGGCTGAGGTCAAGCAGCGTCTGGACGATGCACTCAGTCCCCTGCTGTGACTTGTCTGGCCCTGTGTGGAGCCAGGAGTTGGGCTCGATGGTACTTCCAACTCAGAAGATTCTGTGATTCTAAATTATTCCCATGGATTCTTTTTAGTGTGTTTTTTGTTACCTCCATGATTATTTTGGGGCTACCTCACTAATGACTGGTGCCTAGTGTAAAGACAAGGAAAAGGTTTTGTTGTATCAAGATTCACCAATCTTCTTTGTACTGCACAGTTTTCTCTAACATGAAGAGGCTACAAAATGTTAGCAAATAATTTTTTTCTCTATTTCATTAAATGCATCATCAGAATAGTCTTCGCAGCAGTTTTGACACCTTCTGTAACTTCATATTCCACGCAGAACAGTGCATACTCATTTCATCAAAGCTCATATATGCAAACTTTTGTTGTGCTAATGTAAGCTCCCTCAGGGTTCTCTGTGGCACTAGCACAAATTTTAACATTTTGACTTCTGCACTGCTGGATTTTGTGTATGTCACCTAAAAAGCAGCAAGAATTTTGTTTCTTTTTTTGTTGTTATTCCTAGTTCTTTGTTCCTTCAAAGGCTTTTCAAGGCATTTTTCTCTATTTTTTTGTGGATGCACTGATTTCTTTCCATTATTTAAAGTCAGAGGAAGATTTTCTCTGTTACTTTTTGAACTGACAGGTCCTTTTTGAGCTTTCAAAGGCACTGCAAGATACAGGGTTGTGTCGTTATCAACACCGTCAGATTCATTCTGCAGTAACAAAAGAGCCATCCAAAGTCTTTCTACAGCGAGATGAGAGTTTATTGTGAATCTGTGAAAATCCTGCCTAAGGTTTCTTCTCATTGCTCCTGAGGTACCAAGTAGCAACATAACAATAGCATTGTTATAAGTAGTACATAAAGTCATACTGTCTATGCAAAATAATCTGCCATTTCCTTGGGTATGTAAGCTATGCCCAGGAAAAGAGCAGTATGAAAAATTTCATATTTGGATATAAAATATCTACCATATGGTGTTTGTAGCTTGATCTAGCTTCTGGCTCCAACAGCTCTATGTCTTTCCTGTACTGGGGACCCCAGAGCTGGAGGTAGCACTGCAGGTGGGGTCTCAGGAGAGCAGAGCAGAGGGGCAGAATCCCCTCCCTTGACCTGCTGGCCACGCTGTTGCTGATGCAGCCCAGGACACGGTTGGTCTTGTGAGGTGCCAGCACACACTGCTGGCTCATGGTGAGCTTGTCATCGATCAGCACCCCCAAGTCCTTCTCCTCAGGGCTGCTCTCCATCCATTCTCTGCCCGGCCTGTACTTGTGCTTGGGAATTCTCTAACAGAGAAACAAGAGAGAAGTACTAAGTATCTTCTATAATGAAGTTTTTTGTGCAGCCACTGTCGTAAATGACGCTGCAGATATTGAGGTGTGAGAGCAATAATATCATGTAAGTTTAGATAACTGCTGTAATCAAAAGGGGAATTTTCAGATAACCAAAATGTTTGGAAGATTGCAAGCCCAGTGTGAATTCATTGACTTCAGTGGTTTTAGCTTATAAAAAGGTGTATGTCTTTTTGATATGACATAATAAATAATCCTGTCTTCAGTACAATTTATGACATAAAAAAATTCTGAGGATCAAAGATCTGATTTGACTCTTTGTTTTATCAGTTGTGAATTTTTGACAGCTTGCAACCTTAAAGCTGAGGATAAGTGTACCAGCAAGATACACTGTCATATTACAAGAGTTAATGTTAATAGAATGAACCTGTTCCTTCTGCTAAAAATAAACAGATATTTGCAGTTCAGTGTCATACATATTTCTGCTGTGAGCGTGTTAAGGTACATCTCTGGGTTATTCAACACATCATCCTCTAAATTTGGCCCAGTGTAATTATGGAGAAATACTCTATTTCATGGAGAAATAGGATGTGTATTAATTTTCTCTTTCATTGGCATCTTCAGTTTACTTTGCCCAAGTAACTAGTAAGAGTAAAATGATTACCTTTTAAAGGTGTGAATAACTTTATTGATCCATTTAGATGGTAAATATTCACTCTGCTTTATTTACCAGAATAATACATAGTATTTATTCATAAATATAATTATATTTTTAACTGCCACATGTTTTTAATAATATACAACTATTTATATGTTCTTTATATGTAACGTCCTTTTAGAAAAAGCAATTGTGACATTTCGTGGTATGTAACATTTGCTCTCACATGATTTGTTGTGCCTGTAAATGTTAATTTTTCTGGTAAGTGTTTGAAAATTGAATCTCACCTCAGCCAAGTCAAGGCAAAATTTCAGCTTAATGCTCATGGGAACAAGATTGGGCCAGTAACTCTTAGATTCCTTTTAATATGATGATTGACATTTTAAATCAGTTTGAGTTTTAAAAAATGTGTTTTAGGACTGAAATGGAATTAATTGCAGTAAGTAAATAGATGGATACATGATGTACTAACTTTATGAATTTTATAAAAAGAGCACCTGTAAATTCACAATGGGGGAATCTTTTAGTACATATACTTAATTGCTTTGCAGCCCCTCGAGGGGCTCCAGGAAAGCTGCAGAGGGGCTGGTGCCAAGGGCAGGGAGGGCCAGGCCCAGGGGAATGGCCTTCAGCTGCAGGAGGGCAGAGGGAGAGGAGCTGGGAGGCAGAAATCCTTCCCTGGGAGGGTGCCAGGGGAGGCCCTGGCCCAGGGTGCCCAGAGAAGCTGTGGCTGCCCTGGATCTCTGGCCGGGTTGAAGGCCAGGTTGGATGGGGCTTGGGGCACCCTGGGCTGGTGGAGGGTGTCCCTGCCCATGGCAGAGGTGGTACTGGGGGGACTTGGAGATCCCTTCCCACCCAAACCAGTCTGAGGCATTCTGTGTTCCTATGAAGTTCTGTCCCAGACAAGAGGAGCAAGTGATAATGTACTGTTATTTTTATAAAGTAAATAAATAGCTTGGAACTATATTGTAATCATAGAATGACAGAATCTCCTGAGTTGGAAGATTGATTGTCTTGCAGAACTGTGTTGGAGAAAAAGCAGCAAACTTCTGGCTTCTGGTGAAGGAGAGTAGAGGTTGCCTCTGACTTTGAAGAGCTATGCCTGAAATGAGTAAAATTATAATTTTATATACACACACATTTATATATAATAACTAAACTTTCACATAGTCTTCAAAATCAAGTACATTTTGTATTTTATAATCTTCACTGATTACATTAACAAATATATTTTATTTTGGTCATCTCTGTGCTCGTATTTATCTGAATTACTGAGTTCACACTGTTCACTCAAGCTGTGGTGTTGGGATGAATAAATAGAACATAATTCTTGGCTAAACTTCCATCTATATACTGTAGTCAGTGTTGATCAAAGTTTTGGTTAAAATATTCTTGTTCCCGAAATAGCCCTCCTGAAATGTTACCTAAATACATACGTTCAGGTTTTTGGCTGCATTTGTTCTGTGTTAATATTATTCCTGCACAGAAATGTCAAGAGCATTTTAAGCTGAGATGGGGATGCTAGTTTTCAGAACAGGATGCAATAAATATCTCCTTCCAAAGGTTTTCTATCTTTTTGTTCATATATTCAGCTATAATAATAGCTGGACAAAGTGAGGTTTTATGTTTTCCTATCCTAAGAAGATTTGTTTTCCATTTTGGTTTATTTACTTCTTGCCAGCTCATAGTTAAATTTGTGTTAAATTTCTATATTTGCTCTTTACCAGCATTCTTTTCTGCTGAATTCCTTGATTCCTTGATACCTGCATGGCTCTATGTGAGATCTCTTTCTATGCCTGAAAGCTTTTTGGATTTTAATGGAGCCCAGGAACTGCTGGAGGCTGATGCACTGTCTGGAGAAGCATGTCCACTCTTAATCTCTCTTTGAAAAGCTGAGATGTGGGGATTTAGCTCTTCAGTTATTTGAACTTTGCTAATGTAAAGTCTCCATCTTCATAACTCCTGTCATTATCAACACTGCGCATTTGTGGCTCAAAGACTTATGAAAGATTAAGCAGGCAGGACATGTTTACATACCTTGAAAGGTACAGATGCAAACCCGGCAACCTTTCCATGTCTCGCTGTCTCCATGGCCACTGAGGTTAGATTGGGTTTCCAGGGACATTCTACAGCTCCTGGCTTGTCTTGATAAAGGGTGTTTCTCCTTCATGTTGATACAGCCATGTGTAGTCTTGGCTAGCCTCTTGGTTGAAGAAGAAGCCCTTTTCTCTACTCTCTTCTGACAGTGTTCCTTTGTTTTCTGAGAGGCTCAAAAGGCTTTTCAGTGTTTATGGAGGAGGTGATATTTCCCACCTCTTTTCAAAGAATTACTCTGGGGTTTTTGTTTGAAGGAAAGTTCATTAAAAATAAAGAGATGAGTTCTGTCCTTGGCCTAGTGGAGACAGAATCCTAGGACCACGTTGGATGCAAGTGACCTCCTAAGGTCTTAGTTCAACATCCCGTGGTTAGAGCAGGTGGCTCAGGGCTTTGACTGTTTGAGAATTTGACGGATTCTGTGTATGAATGATAAATTTATTATTCTTCCTTAGGTTGATGTGGTATCTCCCATGTTTTGACTTCTGTCTGTCGCCTCTGGTCATTTTAATTTACATTGGCGAAAGGATTCTGGTTTAATCTTCCCTACACCCTCCATTTAGATAGGCACCAACAAGATTGACTCACAGTCTTCTCTTAGTGTCATGCAAATCAGAATCTTTTAGCATCCCATCATGTGTCCTGTGTTCCAGACCACTAATGATTTTGACGCTCTCTGTACAGACTCAAATAGATAGAGCTATAGCTATAGCTTTGCCTGGCTGTTTGTCTAAGTGTATCTCTGTACAGGCATTGCAGCAAACAGCTGATGCCCTAAAGCAGTAGGCAACATGCAACTTCTTTAATAATTCTGTAGTAGCAACTTCACAAAGTCCAACTGTACATGGGCTATGTAGGTGGAATCACATATGCACTCATTTTTAAAATCAAAGGGTCATTCTCGGTGCAGTTAAAGAGACTTTGTATACTTTGTAAGAGATGAATATATAATTTCTAATTTGAAGTCTAAGCGCTTTTTTTTCCTTTGTAGCACACATATTCCTTGGTTACAGTGATTGTCTTCATAAGCAATGCATACAAAGAGGGCAACTGCAGTCATGTGTTATACAAAGGCAAAATAGCTAAAAGTAATATTTGCTTTTGGAAACGGAAATTATGGAAATACCATAAAATAAACATAGAATGAATGAAAAGGGGAAAAAATACAGGAGTGTGCTTTTTTTTTTCTTTTAAACTGTCAGGATCTGGAATGAGCGTTCAGATGTTAAATACCATATTGTCTTACTATTGCTTTTCTTTTATTCATTTTAACCTGGTATTAGAAGAACGAATAATGATGGAATGTAGAGGATGAGCAGTGAAGATCATAAGATTGAAAGTAATATTTGCAAGTCCTCAAAGATGAAGGTAGCAGAAAGCCAAATGGTTTCCAAAAAGGGACATTTCATGGCGTGATTTATCTGATATGGCATTGCCATTTGTTGTATAATTTCAGTCCTGTTGCTATGGGAACCAATTTTACTGTTGCAGTGATTGTTAATCAGGATTTGTAGTTATACCATTTTTACCACGAGGCCTTGTATCCTTACAGATTAAATCATGGGTCTCATTGACAGACGTGTACATCAAATGTTATTGCCAGAAATAAAATCCGACCAACCTTCCTGTCATTTTTCTCACCATTACCAGAATCAGAGTGCAGAAGCGTAAGTTAACTTTTACAGGAACTCGAGGACACCACTTCAGTTACATTTGTCATGCTTACACAATTCCAGGAAAAGAAAAAAAAAAAAAAGACAAATTTTTGCCTTACAGCATAATTATTTTATTTTTCATTTAAGTGGAAATGAATCGAGTGCGCTGGAGATATATTTCCCATGCACTGGTTCTTAAAGCATCTCTTAAGGTAGAATTATAGCTTAAGGTCAGTTAAATTTAATAATTTCTCTCTGTATTATGAAAAGAGAGATATTTGTTGTGGAGGATTCAATACTCTAAGTTTAGATGTCTCAGCAGTGTAAATATTCTGTATCTTTTCAGTCTTCCCTCTAGTCTTACAACTATTGTTGCAAAGAGGGTGTTGGAATGAATAGAGACAGAAGGGCCGATGCTGTGTAGGTTGTAGTATCCTTTTCTGCAGCTAAAGGAGGATACAAGGGTCGAAGAACATGCTTTCTCTGATCCTGCTCCTCATCTGTAACTTGAATAGAAATGGGAAGAATCCTTCTTTCTCTCCAAATTTACTCTCTTGGTGCCCTGAAGAGCTGAGTTGAAGTATTTGTCTGGACACTTGCACCTTAAATTGGCAAAAATATGAATTTCTGCTTGATTTCTTTGATCTTACTAGTTCCTTCACTACCTTAAAAATAATTTACTTTCTGAAAACAGCTCTTGGTAAATTGTGAACCAATAAAATGCTGTACTCAAAAGTAATGGAAAACTCAAAAAAACATACATGAATGGTAAACTTCCCATTCCTCTTGATGGGTGTTTGATGCTGTACAATGGTGATGATCAATAATATGGTTCAGTGTTTGCTGGTGATCAATTTAATGGATTCCTTAAACGAAATGCTTGTCTCTGAGCCCAAAACTGCTGACATCTAATGACAGAGCCCTGGTTCTTCACTCCCCTGGTCAGCTCCTTTGACTCACTCAATGAAAAGTTGTCAATGCAAAATCTGTGACCAATCATGAGATGAAATTACATGGACACATCCGTTGAGTACCGACTGGGTGGAGCATTATTTTCACATCTCTAGTATTTAAGGGTCATTTTGGGAGAATTTCTAAAGCGCTAAACCTGAATGCTGCAGCGTTGTTCCCAGATTTGTGTTCACCTCATAGCGTACTGTACAGTACAGGTAGGATTTTATGTGTCATGTCACAAAACCTCTCAGACTGGTGACTTTACCCCCAACGACGTACCAGAGTCACAGCTTCTCTAACTTCAGCTCAGCCCCATTGAGCCAGGAACATCTTTGTAACAGATTTTTTTTTCACTTCATTGTATTCCAAGAGCACTGAGGGATGCAGATTCAAAATATTACCAAGGTGCCAGTCTCATTTTTTTCTTTTTTTTTTTTTTATCCTTTTCCTGATTTTTTCCTCCCTCCTTTCTCCTTTTTCATGTTCGCTGCTGCTGATACCCAGCCCCCACTATATTTCTGATTGGCTAAATTAATTCTGCAGCATCCTGCTGTGAATAATTATGTTCATCCAGTGTGGAGCTGGATGCCTTTCTCTTCTCCGCCCCCCCCTCCTCCTTGCCTAAATTATAATGTGACAATTGAAGCTCACAGCTGGCTCATCAGAGGTGGCCAGTTTGGGAATTGGCACATCTGAATGTGCCTCTCCGTTAACTCTCTGCCTTGATTGCTTAAGACAAGACATATGTAAACCCCATGATTATTACCATTTTGTGCATTTCACAAAGATACTGCTTTAAACTGCAAAGCTGTTGTGTTTGTTGGGGGAGGGGAAATTACAGGAATTTTTTTCTCTTTCCCTCCCCACAGTTCCCTCCAACAATAAATAGCTGTCAGACTTATGTCAAGAATGAAATTATAGGAGCACATGAGGCCTTGATTACATTGTTTTGGATAGATTGCTATTAGCATACTGCAATGAAGTCTAATTTTTCAGTGCTTTAGCTCAGTCAAGAATCAAGTGACACGGGAGGGGGAAGGGATATCATCTACAAGAAATAAATGATGTAATTCTGTGCAACCATTCTGTAGCCTGTTTAAGTTTTCAGTGGTTAAAAACAAACAGTGAAATAAATATATTTTACTGAAGTGTATTATTAGTTGGGAGGTAAGGCAGAGCTGGCATATTACTGAACAAAACATTCAGGTTAGATGTCATTCTTTGTGAACTTATTAAAGACATCTCACAAGCAAATTGGTGTATATTTAAACCATCTTCACGCAGCTTCTAGTTGACAGTACGTTTGTATTTTAGACTTAAACACAGTCTCTTTTTCGTAGTTGTTTGCATAATTCATAGCATATTGCCCATTTCAGCTACCGCGCGTCCTCTGATGGTGCATGCTTATTATCCCATAATGTGTAGGGCAAGTGCCCTTGTTGTGGTTTCCCTGTTTACAATTTCTGACAGTGTGCACACGTTGCTCATGTAGTTTGGAAATCTTTCGTTTTGTATTCTGCGAGTGTCCTAAACTTTAAATCTTGTAGGATCTGTGGTCCTACAATGGTAGTTTTATTAGTCACAGAAACATTGTCTTAACTACCTCTGTTTCAGCAAGGTGGAAATAAATAAAGTGTTTTGCGTGATTCTTGAAAGAATCAACCTGAAATTTGGAAAGGGTCAAGTGTGACAACTGAGAGCAACAAGGGGAGAGCATGAGCTGTGCATGGTTATGCATAAAAATTCTGCTGGCATGAGCAGTTGAGTTGCCATGTTCTTTCTGAGTGGTAAAGTAGTGGGTGAGACACACAAGACATACAAATTGAGTATTTAGAAAGGATTTCACAGAATCACAGAGTGATGGCATTGGAAGTGGCCTCGAAATACCATTGAGTCCAACCCCTCTGCCTGAGCAGGATCACCTAGATTAAATCACACAGGAATGTGTCTAGATTGGTCTTGAATGTTTCCAGAGAAGGAGACAACCTCTCTGGGCAGCCTGTTCCAGGGCTCTGTCACTCTCACAGTGAAAAGGTTTTACCACAACATCATGAGTTTGCTAGATGACATGCAGAAATTTCTTACTGAAATGGTAGACATTTTATCTTTCTAATTTGAAATGTTGAGCACTTTATTATGAATGAAATTAATATAACTGCATCAGCCACAGAGGGACATGGTAATCACAACTAATTCAATTTGTAAACTCCCTAAAATGAAACAAAATACCTTGCTTATTCATTAAAAAGTCGGTTATGAGGTATAATTCTTTTGGAGATCTCTTCATACTTCAAAACATGGTTTACTTTGTTGGAAAGTTGGGGATCTCTTAGTTCAGTGGCTAATGTAGCTTGAGTGGATCTTGTCGTGTAGTGGCTACTGTGAATGCCAGGAGTTTACAAAAGCTCAGATGGTGAATAGAGAAATTCAGAGAAGAAAAGTCCATGAAGACCTGTTAAAAAACAAATATCACTTCTAAGAGTGACCTTTAGTGTACGTAACTGGAAATAAGAGAATGTGTGAGGAAACACCACAGTGTGCTTACTCTGGTACACTGGGCAACACCAAGGCACTATCATGGAAGAGGACCTGGGTATACTTTTGGTCAGATCCAGCATGGATGTTTTTAGGTTTGTATGAAATATTGACCACCTTGCATTTTAGTTAGAAGCTGCCTAGGGATTGTCTTTATGACTACTTCATGTGGTAGGTATTAAGTTCTAAAGCTTGTCTTGAACTATTTCCTTAGGTTGGTCTTTCCCGAACATTTTCATATAGACATGAAAAAGACAATTTGAAACACAGCTCTTGCTAAAATAGGTACTATTAATTTAAAAGTTTTAAATGGTTTCAGTTGTTACAGTACTAGGTGCAGAGAGTAATGGAGGGAAAGAGAGAAAGAGGAGGTGCAAGGTGGTGTGGAACCTAAGAGCTTTCTAGGTCAAAGCTGGTACTTGCACTTGTGCCTAGCGTTCCTTGTGAGCATGGACTCATCACTAAATATTTTCAGTAAAGTGGTGGGATGCTCCATCCATGATGAACCAACTAACTCTCTTCCGAGTCTTACTCTACACTGAGAATGGGGCTCAGCTGCACTGCCTGGGGCCAAGAAAGAAGAACTGAACCTTAACGTGAGTCTCCCAATGACCTAAAATGAACCAAAACCATTTTATCCCTTGCCTTGCAGTGTTACTCATGAATAGCCTGTGGTAGTCAGATCATAGAACTGAAGAATCATAGAATGGTTTGGTTTGGAAGGGACCTCATGAATTATTACAACCTTGTGGTGTCCCACTGGAAATAAATCCAGCACTGGGTAATATTTATTTTGCAGTTTCTAAGCTGTATTGGCCAATGACATGACAGTGAGGCTAAAACATTAAACTCAGTGCCTGAAAATTTACTGCAGTGGTTTTGAGAAACATTTAATACGTTCTTTGGTTGTACCACAAAGCCTGGTAATCACTTCTGTACTGTTTAATACATGGGAGCCAGGGAAAAAAAGAAAACAACACAGCGTGGTTTGGTTCTCCATCATGCCTGAGGCTTTCAGAGAGGACTTGGTAGTTCTCAACTTCATCTTTTAGATCCAATATGGTGAATTCTTGCTGATACTTTTTTCTGATCCTCAAAAAGCACATTGTATTGTCACTGTATCAGTTCACTAAGAAATACGTCTCTCGCAGTTAGGTGAATAAGACATTTGAAACTGGTGTATAAGAAGGTCTTGAAATGACATAGAGCCCCATCAATTGGAATTATTGTTAAAGAGACAAATTTCAGTTCCATTGAAATCAGAGGAAATGGAACTAATTAGAAAAGGACAAATTCACAGAGGGAAACAAATTTGGATTTAAATGGCAAGATAATCTCAGATAAGAAATCAAAAATTATATAGTAGGTCTTAAAATGTTATTTTAAATATGCTTAAGTGTTGTTTAGAGAATCTGAAGAATAAAGAATGTTAAAAATTATCTGTAACATCACCACATTCTAAAAACATAAAAATATTTATTCAAGGGCTAGGCGCTCTTTCTTGCTGAGTCATGTTTTCCATGGATTCTTCTGAACTGTTTGAAATGAAAGTCCCTATCAGTAAGGGCACCACTTGATCCATGCTGATGAATCAATGCGGTGTTGCCCTTGGTAGGAACCAAATGTTGCTCACTTTGAATAAAGATCTCACACTAATACTAAACAAATCAAACCAGAATTTCTAAATACAGAGGATGCTAGTTTTCTTGTCTGAGGTGTCTGAATTTTTAATTTCACTGGTGTGAATGTGTTGTAAATATTTCATGTGAGCACTTCTTACAAGTCACTGGAGTTTAAAAGAAGTTAATCAGAGGAGTGGATCTGTTAGACATTTCAAGTGCTTTGCAAAGAAAAGCGAGAGAATGCAAACTCATGTTTGTATCTGCATGACTTAATAAAAGAAGCAAATGATGTGCTAACAGAGCCAGGGGGAAAATTGTTGTATCACTTATTTCCTGAGAAATTTGAGTTTCAGCCACAATTAACCCAGCATTCATGCACTTGTAACAATCCTATTGATTAGCTAATCAATGATAACTAAATACACACCTCTAAATTACATAGTTTAAAACACATTACATTATATCAATGGAAATAAACCAATTAAAATGCTTTAAATGCATACAACTAATCAGGCATTTAATACGTGCTAATCGTTACCAAAATTTCTGCGAATGTTTTGCTACATTCCGGCATATTCAAGAATGTAAAAAAAGCCCATAAAGTTAAAATTCATCCTGGTCATGTCAAATGATCTCTGAAACATACTATCAGGAAATGATTCTGGTATTTGTCAACACTTTCTTATTGCAGATAGAGACTTAGGTGTGCATCTATCTCAATATATCTCTATACCTATACATCTATTTATAGAATCATAGAATCATTAAGGTTGGAAAAGATCATCCAGCCCAACCATATCCCTACCACCTATATCACTCACTAAACCATGTCCCTAAGTACCTCTTCCAAACTGTCCTTAAACACCCTGAGGGACGGTGACTCCACCACCTCCCTGGGCAACCTGTTCCAGTGCCTGACCATACTAATTTCTAACCTGAACCTGCCCTGGTGCAACTTGCAGCCACTCCCTCTTGTCCTTATCAGAAAGAAGAGGCTGACCTCCAGCTCACCACAACCTCCCTGCAGGTAATTGCAGAGAGCAGTGAGGTCTCCCCTCAGCCTCCTCTTTTGCAGACTACACAGTACCAGCTCCCTCAGCCACTCCTCACCAGCTCCAGACCCTTCACCTGCTTCACTGCTGTTCTCTGGACACACTGCAGGGCTTGGAGTGAGGGGCCCAAACCTGAGCCCAGTATTCAAGGTGCAGCCTCTCCAGAGCTGAGTACAGGGGGACCATCACCTCCCTGGTCCTGCTGGCCACGCTATTCCTGGCACCTTCTTGGCCACCTGTGCACACTGCTGGCTCCTGTTCAGTGGAGTGTCCATCAACACCCCCAGGTCCTTTTCCTCTGGACAGCTTTCCAGCCCCAAGCCTGTAGTGCTGCCTGGGCTTGTTATGACCAAAGTGCAGGACCCAGCACTGAGCCATACTGAACTTCATCCCAATGTCTTCTGCCAATTGATCCAACTGTCCAGGTCCCTCTGGAGAGCCTTCCTACCGTCCAGCACATCATCACTTCACCACAGCTTGGTCTCATTGGGAATCTTGCTAATGGTGCACTCAATTCCCTCCTCCAAATCATTAATAAAGATCTTTAAGAAGATGAGCCCAAATACCGACCCCTGGGGAACACACATGTGTGTATATATGTCTGTTTATCAATACATCTGTATACAATGCCAGGCTCAGTTTTTCTCAGTTCTAGGGTGGCTTTAAGGTGGTACTGCCATCTCTCTCTTTTTTCATAACATTGTTTCTATCATCTCCCATGTGATTGAATGTTTTATCGTGCCAGAAAAGATTAGTGGTAGAGGACTATCTCTTGGATAATAAATGGCTGACAATAGGGTAAATATGTGTATCTGTGAGATCCTTCTCTGAGTAAGATTTTGTGTGCTTAATTACTATTTGGGGAGTGCTAGCAGATCATAATTTCCTCTTTGGAAAATTATTAGATAATAAGATTTTGTACCAGTATCACTATTGTTGCATTCCTTTCATTTTACCTGCTAACAGTGGTGAATGCCTTTAAATAAAGAAAAGATTGTTGGGTGTGTAGTTCACAAAACAGAATTAAAATTAGACACTTCAAATATCCCTTTCTGAAGTGATTAGTTTAAATATCACTAGTAACAGCGTAATGTCAATGTGATCCATACAGGAATTGATGGGAAATATGTGGGGGGAGAATTGCCAGAAAGAAGAGCATCTAAGAGATCAAAAAATACATGTTAGGGATTGGAGTCAGTTCAAAGTTAGTACAACTGAGTGTAGATTCTTTTAAATGCAGTAGTTGTGCAATCTGGAGGGCTGCCCTGCTAGTAACATACACATCTGCTTAACAGTGTGCTACTCATGGGGCAGGTGACGTTTGTTGGGGGTAGAAACAGGGATGTGGTAGCAGAACAGTGACACTAATCAATTCTGACTCATTAACGTGTTTGATATGAAAAATGTATTGGTGACACAATTCAGAATTTTCCTGTTTAAAACAAAAGAAACTTTGTTAATCATTCCTTTAAAAAAAAACAAACCCAAGTGTTTCCGTTTAGAATCAGAGAATGATGGAGGTTGGAAGGGACTTCGGAGATCATCTTGTCGAACTCCTTTTCCAGAGCAGGATCACCAAGCTTAGGTCACACAGGAATGCAAACCCCAGACTGGTTTGGGTGGGAAGTGACCTCAAAGCCCTCCCAGTGCCACCCCCCTCCATGAGCAGGGGCACCCCACCAGCCCAGGGTGTCCCAAGCCCCATTGAGACTGGCCTTGAACCCTACCAGGGATCCAGGGGCAGCCACAGCTTCTCTGTGTCAGGGCCTCCCAACCCTCCCTGGGAAAGATTTCTGCTTACATATGATCTAAATATTCTCTTTCAGCTTAAAACCATTAACCTTTGTCCTATCACTCCCACATTTGTCACTTGTCCATGTAATAAATAAATAAATAAGCAATCCCTATAGTAGGGGTATGAACACAAGTGTCCCATCTTCGGTGGAGTCCTCAAAGTGTCCTAAAATCCACAGGTGTTGAGTTACTCTTAATCCACAGTGCTACTAGATGCTAGAAGAGATTATCACTAGGTGATCTAAAATGCATTTTGCAGTGAGTGTGCTTGTGAGAGTTTGCTGGTAAATCGTTAAGAACTTGAAAGCAAGGAGGAAAAAGGGTTGATATTCTAAAGAGATGCAGAGAGACAAAATGACAGATGAAGTACATGTAATATGTGAGAGGTGTATGGAAAATACATAAAATGCTAGAAATTGTATTACAAAATTATATTGTTATTTTGTGAGCTTGAAATACACAGTTGGAGGAAATGGGAAATATGGAGTTAGCAATGTGATCATATTAAAATGTCAAATACATAAAATAAGGTAATTTTTCTGCTCTACTTGCCTGGTTTGAGTGCTGTGTTCTATTTCGGACATTCCTTTAAAAATAACATGAATAATCTGGGCTGAACCTATGTGTAATAAATACAGTGAATTTTCACCAGGCTTTTCTCAGTCATGTCAATGACAGGACAAGGGGGGCTGGGAGCAGAGGAGTTTCCATGTCAACATAAGGAAAAGCTCTGGGACAGGCTGCCCTGAGACGATGTGGAGTCTCCTTCTCTGGAGACATTCAAACCCCGTGATCCTGGACGCTGCCCTGTGCAGCCTGCTCAAGGTGATCCTGCTCTGGCAGGGGGTTGGGCTGGGTGATCTCCAGAAGATTCTGTAATTCTATGATTCTGTGATCTCTCTTCTGTACTCAGTCCTTCCCGTTATGCTTGCTCATGTGCTTGTTTCTTAAAATGGTGATAAGGAAACTGAAAATCAAGCACATTTTGCTTGCCCTACAGAGTGGCATTCACAGAGGAGATTTACCGACAATGAAAAGTTTATTAGAACACATTTTGTTGAGAGATTGTGGTACAGGAGTTTTGTGCCCATTGCAGTTTGTCAAGGGAAGGAGGACCACCTCAAGCTTTCATGTCAGAGAGGACAACAGTGGCTTTTGATAATATGCTTTAGCAATAAGTACTGAAGTATCAAACTTGAGGTTATAATTTTTCTGGTATGTAAAGTTCCAGGAAAGATTTTTTTTTTTTTCAATAATACTCAGTGGGAAAAAATAAATAAAAGAGTGGATATTCAGATGACATAAAAAGAGATTGAAGATTGTGGTAAGGCCCTCTTTGCAAAACTGAAATTGTATTAGTCCTTCCAGCTATGTGATGAGGTTAAATGCATATTACGAGGTCATGCAGAATACAAGAAGAAAAGGCATGCTTTCTTTTTTTCCCTTCTTTATGGAAATACAGTTTTTAACACTCTTGTGTGAAGAGACAGAAGTCTGGACCTGTTCACTTTCAGTAGAATTGTAGAATCCCAGAATCTCCTGAGCTGGAAGGGACCCAGAAGGACCATCGAGTCCAATCCTGGCTCCACACAGGGACAGACAAGTCAGAGCAGGGGACTGAGTGCATCGTCCAGATGCTGCTTGACCTCAGCCAAGCTGGGTGCTGGGACCACTTCCCTGGGGAGCCTGTTCCAGTGTCCACACCCATCTCAGTAAGAACCAGTAAAGAAATTTACGTTTCTACTGGTTTCCTATTAGCATCACCCTGGGGTCATGCTGCCACTTTCAGATAATACATGGACAAAAGTAGAGAACCACGTAAAACCCACAAACTATTTATAAAACAGATTTTTTTTTTTTCTCCCATAAGAGTGATAAGAAGTAGCTTTTGTATAGAAATGTCTTCTCAGGAAAGACTTGGTCAAGAGACTATATAAGAAGTAGCCATCTCTTGGAGCAAGCAACAACTCCGGGCAGTCCATCAGTTTCTATTCCCATTAAGCATATAAGGATAATTCTTCTGTACCAGACAGAAAGTTTCTGGGACCTATGGCAAATCAATGCTCTCCCTGAGAACAGCAGCATTACCAACAAAACCCAACAAAAAAAAAAGAAATGCCCTTGTGAACTGAACAACTTAAATATCTGACTCAGGTGAGAAATCACGTCTGTGCACGCTTTAATCCTCTCTGAAACAGCGATGTCCACTTTGTACTTCAATATAAAGAAATATCTAAAGTACTCCAGATTGTTTGAGGAGACACTGTTAGATTTCTGTGATACTTTTAGTCACCAGGTAGCGTTCATATATTGATAAACATATGCAAGTAATCCCATTTGGATTATCCAAATTTTTGATATGGAAAGCAGCATCCTTTTAATCAAATTTTAAACACATGCTTGTTTTTGAACAAAGGTGCCATTCTGCATGAAACTGTAAACAGAACGTGGAAGTACGTGACTAGGAAATTGTCTCGAAACCAACCATGAGATCTTCTCATGGTAACAAAAATTATAATTACAGAACTGTCATCAAACAGGGAGAACGCCACTAAGTAAAAAAAAGCTTAGATGGGAAAGGAGAAAAACACCGACATATCTAAAACAATGAATGAGACCAAGAAGGAAAAATTATGCACTACTATAATTAGAGCAAGTAGATCAGGATAAACAAAGACTTAGTGTAAATATGATCTGAGGTTTTCAGCAATAGATTTATGAAGCTAAATTTCAAAGTTTGGTAACATTTTTGCAAACTTGGGAATGTCTAATACCACCATCAGAATCAAATTCTAATCAGTTCTTGAAGTAAAAAGAATCAAATCAGAGAATGTCAGAGAATGTATTTAGGTTGGAAAGGACCTTCAAAGTCCATGTAGTCCCACCCCTGCAGTGAGCAGGGACTTCTTTACTAGATCAGGTTGCTCAGAGGCATCAAGCCTGACCTTGAATGTCTCCAGGGATGGAGCTTCCACCACCTCTCTGGGCAACCTGTTCCAGTGAACTACCACCCTTATATTGAAGATGTTTTCCTAATATCCAACCTAAATCTCCCCTTTTCTAGTTTAAAACCATCACCCTTTGTCCTATCATTCCATGTCCTCAGGAACAGTTCCATAGCTTTCTTACAGGCTCCTTGCAGGTACTTGGAGGCTGCTCTAAGGTGCCCTCAGAGCCTTCTCTTCTCCAGACTGAGTAGGAATCAGAATCAGTCATCTCAGTTGAGTTTATGGGGTTAAAGTAAAATCTTATTTGAATCCATTTTCTTTTCATATTGTGACAATAATGTAAAATCCTTTTTTTCTCTTGGCACTGTAGTCAGTACTTCCAGAAAGGTGCCATTACTCAGAGAGAGAACGTGATTGCCACAATTTCATCAAATGTTGCATGAAAATCATGCAGTAAATTCTTAAGTTTCACCAGTAGAGATTCTCGGTGGGATTTAGAAAGATGGACAACTCACTCTGGTTTTATTTGGTTTCACTTCATAGGTTACTGAGGTCATCCACATACATGGTTATCTCCCACAGTGTCAGAGAAATGCATTAAAAGGAGCAGAAACAGGAACTGGCCACATATACAATACCTGCTCACGTAGATCCCAAACTTTCAAGGTCTTTTTTGCTTGGTACTAACAACACATTCAGATTTTTAAAGGAGCAATGCAGCTTGCTTCTTAGAAAATAAGTTTAAAGCAGGGGTCAAACTATCACATTAATTACCTGGAGGTCATTTCGAGAAAATTACTATCAAATGTGTTGAAAAAGGTTTTATATTCTCATAGAAATGATGATCTGTTTCTATGGAAACCGCAATAGTAGTTCATAAAAGCTCTTTAATGGTGGTTTACAAAAGCTTAACATCCTGAAGTCTAGCAACGTCTACGGAAAAAGCACACGCTTGCACACGTCAGGCTAATTTAATCTCTGCAGCAGCTCTTTGGCTTCAGCCAGAGTTACATCAGGCATGAATGGAGCCCCTAGCTCTTAATAGTTCTATAAGATACAGGGATAAATATTATAAGATAATATTTGAATTGTAATCTTCAAATCTTTCTCCTCTGTTGGACACACACGCGCTGTCATACTGTCAACTTGATGAAATGGAGCAGATCTCAGAGGAATGGAGCTATTTAAAAATGAGCAGTATTTCAATCTGAAGAACATTCTGGCCTTGGATTTTATTTTTATATTTCCATATTCCATTAACTCTGCATTTCTGGTGGGTTCAGTCTGGAGCAGGGCTGAACAGTCTGCTCTTTTGCACACGCTTAACTTTAAGCACGTGAATAGTAATATTAGCTTCAGCACATAAAGATAAGAAAATGCTTATGTGCTTTACTGGCTTGGAGCCAGGTGGCTCAGCAAGAGTGTGCCCAATGCCAGTGATTAATAATAATGAAAACTAGAATTTGCATTTTCTTAGAAAGTTTAGTGATAACTTTTCCAAGATTAATATCCGTTTATCTACCATGCCCAACAGTGGGCTGTTCCTTCACTGAGGTATCATTGTAAGATATTTTGCAGAGGCATGATAGATTGGGTATTAAGAAAATTTCTTCACTAGAAGAGTTGTAAAGTATTGAAAGAGGCTTCTCAAGGAGGTGATGGAGTCGCCATCCCTGGGGCTGTTCCATAGAATGGATAGACAAGGTGCTTTGGAAGATGATTTAGTGGTTTGGTGGTGTAGGGCTGATGGGTGAATGTAGGGCTGATGATCTTGAATGTCTTTTCCAGCTTTGATGATTCTGTGATTTGATGATTCTATAATGGACTGCATTTTGATTTCTTTTAATTGAGTAGTCTAATAAAATGAAAAAGGGGAATAATGTAATATATCTGTTCAAAGTGCAGTCAGGGTTAGTTCTGTGGTTTGGGGGAAATTCAAACTATTGCTAATTGCTGTTAAAGCTCAGTAATGGTTCCAGGAAAAAAAAATGTGGGTGATGGTGAGGATTGGACCAGTACATAATTTAGTGGAGGTGATTGAAGCACCCTTATAGCCCTCACCTAGAAATAGTAGTTCACTATGATTTTTCTGATACAGTCTACTAAGACTTTAGCAACTCCCATTTTTTTTTAGTGTGATGAACTTCCTTATGGAACTGAACTATTTACAGACCTTTCCCTGTGTTTGTAGTTAGTAATGAAAATGTGAGCAATTTGGGGTGAAATTAATGATAAAAGTTTGCTCATCTGCATGAAAAGTGAATTTTCTAATTTTGCTAAATAGATATCAGGTGAAAGGAGATAAAAGAATGGCTAAAATTTGTTTGCAGGTTTATCATCATTTTGAACTGAATCCTCCAGTTATCATAGAATCATAGAATGTTTTGGAGACCTCAAAGATCATCTAGTACTAACCCTCTGGGCAGGGACACCTTCTGTAGACCAGGTTGTCCAAAGCCCTGTCCAACCTGGCCCTGAATACTGCCAGGGAGGGGGCATCCACCACTTCCCGGGGCAACCTGTGTCAGGGCCTCACCACCCTCATAGTGCAAAACATCTTCCTTATATCTAGTCTAGATCACTCTCTTCCAGTTCATAGTTATTACCTCTTGTTCTATTGTTACGTGCCCTTGTAAAAAGTCCCTTCCCAGGTATAAGGCAACCCCAGAGCCTTCTCTTCTCCAGGCTGAATAACCCCAGCTCTCAGCCTGTCCATGTAGGGGAGGAGCTCCAGCCCTCTGATCATCTTTGTGGCCTCCTATGGACTTGCTGCAAAAGCTCCATGTCCTTCTTACATTGGGGGCCCCAGAAGTGGCATAGTACTGCAGGTGGAGTCTCAGAAAAGCAGAGGGGGAGAATCACCTCCCTTGACCAGCTGTCCATGCTTCTCCTGATGCAGCCCAGGATCCGATTGGCCATTTGGGCTGCAGGTGCACATTGCTGGCTCATGTTGAGTGTCTCATCAATAGACACCCTCAAATTCATCTCTCAATACATTCTCTGCCCAGTCTGTCTTTCTGCTCAGGATTGCCCCAACCCAGGTGCAGGACCTTGCACTTGGCTTTGTGAACTTCACGAAGTTGGCATGGGTTCACCTCTCCAGCCTTTCCAGGTCTCTCTGGATGGTGTCCCTTCCCTCCAGCATCTCTCCTGTCTGCAGATCAGTTTGGTTTGATGTATTCACTAAGACTTCTTACTTAGGAAAGGAAATTATGCCACCCATCATCTTGGAAAACAAAATCTGAAGTCGTGGCTGACCTTTAGACAGCTTCACACTCGTGTACAATCATAGGGTCAGAGTGACTCTAGTCAAGTAACATCTTGTACTGTCTATAATGCACAGATGGGGACTCTAGCAACAACTGTGTGTTCACTGACGTTTTTTCTGTGGAACTGTGTTCCTTACTCTTGCAAATACAACCACTGGGTGCAGGAATGTAAAAAATCAAATTCAGTCTTTGTGGCCTTTGCTCTTTGTAGCTACAGTTTGCATGTAAAGCCAGAAGTCCTGGGAGATGCAGCTTTGCTAACGGTGTCTAGGGGCCATATGAGTGCTGGTGACTGGAAGCACGTACTTGGAAATGTTAACAGTGATCTCAGGGGACTGGGGGTCATTCTGATTCCAGCAGCAGCACAGTTAAAAGGAAAAAGGGAGACATTACTGATTTCTGAATGGGGTGTGTCTTAGCAAGTGTGAGCAAAACTGGTGTATATGCATTTTAGGGAATTTCCTGAAATGTTAATTGCACTAAAGATGTCAGTTTACTTATGGGATTGGATGCCAAAAGGGCACCGCTGACTCTGTGCTGTTCAGGCGTTACTGTTGGTTAATGCTATTCATGGTTTGGAAGTGTCTAGAGAAACCAGATAGTCTATGTGTAGAGTCAAAATTCAGTAGAAATAATACCATTTTAGAGTGCACTAAGATTAAACTGAAGTCCATGACTAAACCTCCACTATCATCAAAGAGGACAGTGATTGTGGTCATTGACTAAAGTTCTCTTTTTAGCTCCATCTCACTAATTAAAAGAAAACAATCACCAAAAACCCCACCCCTCCCGAGTAAACATCAAAGAAGCTCTGTATCATACGATACTAGAATCCCAGAATCTCCTGAATTGGAAGGGACTCGTAAGGGTCATCGAGTCCAACTCCTGGCTCCACACAAGACCAGACAACTCAGACCATGGCACTGAGCGATGACACTAAATATTTTGGTTCCTCGTGCAGACCCTGATTCTGCTACAGCCTTTTCATGTGTAGGGTCCAGGGCTAAAACAGATACATGAGGACCAACGTAATTCCAATTCCTGTTGCGCAAGTTGACTTCAAGGAATCTTCGCATGGGTCTGTATCTGTAACCTCTTGGTCTTAGGTGAAAGAGAAAATAAGTCTTCTCTTTTGCCTACATCCAACCTAGGTTCTTTGTCAGTGTGTTATAGTGCTGTAGTATTCCTAAAATACTTTAAAGTATGCCTATTAATCACCCCCACGCCAAATTTGCCTTCCAAATAGGTAATTCTTAAAATTCTCTAATCTGTTTTCAGTGTAACATTGAAATTTACATTAGTGTTGTAATAATTAACTTCATTAATTATTTTTATGGAAGAAATGAAAATACTTGTAGTAAGGATAAATATAGAGTTAACAAAAATAGTTTTGTTAAACTCATAATTAAATGCCAGTAGAGAATGTGTGATATTACTATGCTTTTAGATACCTGATTTCTAAAATCTGTGTGTCTCTTAGGTATGTTTGCTGTATAAATAGAAAGAAAAACAATGAAAAATGTAGTTTAAATCTTCATAACCTGCTTCAAAATTTGACTATACAACACTGAAATAATTTCATTCCTTGGAGAATTGCTGAGAATATTTATTTAATTAAATATCTTCTGCTTCCTCATTAATATGTGGTTCTTCTTGGCTATTTTGTTGTTCCCTTTGTGCAGAAACCATCCAATAAATTTGCATCAGACCTGATGTATTTTCTTCATTAGATGCTTGGGATGATGAGTCCCCAGGCAGGTCTTAATTTGATTTACAGTATACAAAGAATTGAACCTTTTTACAAATTAAAACCGAAATGAAACAAACCATAACAGAACAACCTTCACTGAATCTCTGGGAAGTGTTGACATTTGTTCTTTTCCTTTTGAAAATCAATGTAGAGAACCTGCAACAGTGTCATAGCAAATGCTTACAGTAACATTAATTCTAACATTAGTTTGGGATGAGTTACATTGTCCTCACTAAGGCAAGATTTGTCATCAGATTAAACCAGAAACTTGTTTATTTTCCTTCTGTTAGGAGTTTTATTTTTTAAAATTTTCCAAGTTGGATTGTTCAGGTGAGTGTTTTGGTAATTAAGTGGATTTAAGGTAAGGTACTAACATATGGGAGTGATTAAAATGATGTGTGCCAGGGATCAGTAATAAAGTCCACTACTTGTGAAGGAACTGAGCAAGCCAGGATTGACACTGAAATTCACAGAAATCACATAGCATCACAGAATGTCAGGAGTTGGAAGGGACCTCAAAAGATCATCTAGTCCAACCTCCCTGCCTGAGCAGGATCACCTAGATTAGATCACACAGGAACGTGTCCAGATTGGCCTTGAATGTCTCCAGAGAAGGAGACTCCACAACCTCTCTGGGCAGCCTGGTCCAGTGCTCTGTCACCCTCACAGTGAAACGGTTTCTCCTTACATTCACATGGAACCTCCTCCACTCCAGCTTGCCCTTTGTCCTGTCACTGGCCATCCCTGAGAAGAGCCTGGCTCCATCCTCCTGACACTCACCCTTTACATGTTTATAGACATTAATGAGGTCACCCCTCAGTCTCCTCCAAGCTGAAGAGACCCAGCTCCCTCAGCCTGTCCTCAGAAGGAAGATGTTCCACTCCATCATCATGGTGGCCCTGTGCTGGGCTCTCTCAAGGAGTTGTATGTCCTTCTGGAACTGAGGGTCCCAGAACTGGACACAACACTCCAGGTGAGGTCTCACCAGGGCAGAGTAGAGGGGGAGAAGGACCTCCCTTGACCTACTGGCCACCCCCCTTCTAATATACCCCAGGATGTCATTGGCCTTCTTGGCCACAAGGGCACATTGCTGGCTCATGCTCATCCTGCTGTCCACCAGGACTCCCCGCGGTCCCTCTCACCTGCACTGCTCTCCAACACGCCAGTCCCCAACCTATACTGGTACCTGGGGTTGTTCTTCCCCATATGCAAGACCCTGCACTTGCCCTTGTTAAATCCCATTCAATTTCTCCTTGCCCAGCTCTCCAGCCTGACTAACTCTTATTTCAAAACAGGGACTCAACTGGAAGCCTTAAATGATTGCCAGGATTTTTATTTTGAGCATGAGTAAAACACTGCATCGTGTATCTTAAGTTGTTTTACAGGTGGCAGAATTGAAGTTACCTGGATTTTGTAAAACCTGAATAGATAAATACATCAGTGTGGGAAAATTTTCTCCTAGCAGTGGAGGTCTGGCTGCACTGAAGGCAGTGTGATATAAATCACCAGTGAGAAATGGCCAAGCTTAATTATAAGTGTAGTAACAGTGCAGCTGACACGCTGTGTTTCTAATTGAAAAGCCCATGCTCATTGTTTTCATATTTTCCCCATGTGGAATGATTCTGATTTCTCACGTGATTTCTAGTATTTTGGTACTCGATCCTACTTTGAAGTTTGACCAGCAAGTACAGACTAATTTTCCAAAACCCTACTCAGGCAGTATACCTTTTCCTGGTAGGGAATACAGTGAGATAAGATCTTGTTGTGTGATTAATGTGCAGCAGTGCGCACTCGCAGTTCAGGAGCACGTTTCTGCCGAGTAAGCGCTGCTTCAGCGTGGATGCAGCAGGTTCCTGCGTTTTCATCTTTCTTGAGTCGTGGCCTGGCCTGTTGCAGGAGTGTTGTCTGAGATCAGCTCTGTCTAATGCAGGATGCCCACGTATGCAGCAGTGCTGATGAGAGCCACTGACCCTCGTGAGCCTGTGTGTTCTTCGGTGTCCTTCCCTCAGCTGAGAACCTGTGCAGTAACGTGTGCTACACATACAATAGCGCAGGAATAGTACCTATTGTGACTGTCGTTCTCCATCCCTTATTTCCATCTGGAGATTGATGATTAATGATATAAATGAATTTGGTTGGAGTCTGTTCTATACCTTAAGTACATATGCTTAATAATGAAGTTCAGTTACATTGGAGATGTGACTTGGTTCAATTCTTCACTACAAGGTGGTCAGCTTATCGATGTCCATTTCTAAGTCATGTGTGCCTCTGAATTCTTAACCAGTGCTTTTCAGCAGACCCTCTGCTCTGTTATCTTGCCCACTTCAGAAGTATTATCCACAGTTTAAAGTGCTAAACTGGGTGTGATTTCGTTTCCCAGTTCAGGAAACGTGACAAATGTGAAGGCTGAAACCAAATTATATGAATCTGACTTCAGTGTGTTTAGGGTTCACACAGTTTAGATCCGTGATTGTAACTACTGTGACTTCTTTACTTAAGTCACTTAATTTCCCTGTATTATTTTTTTCCTTCTCAAGAAGTAGCACTAATTCAAATTATATCTCTTTCCGTTGCTGATTAAGTCATTAACATTTAATACTGATTTGAACATCAAAACCGCTAATCAAGCACAAATATTAATATCTCTGTTTGTTGCTTCTCCTCTGACCTAGGTTGTGAGTTCTGTGGTTCTGTTATGGCCCACGAGATCTTGGGCAACAACCTATTTCTGGTACAGCAGTTGTGTTGGTCTCAAGTGCTGTTCCCCAGGTGTTCATCCTCTTAAAGATCTATATTGATGATTTGGAGGAGGGAATTGAGTGCACCATTAGCAAGATTCCCAATGAGACCAAGCTGTGGTGAAGTGATGATGTGCTGTAGGGTAGGAAGGCCCTCCAGAGGGACCTGGACAGTTGGATCGATTGGCAGAAGACATTGGGATGAAGTTCAGTATGGCTCAGTGCTGGGTCCTGCACTTTGGTCATAACAAGCCCAGGCAGCACTACAGGCTTGGGGCTGGAAAGCTGTCCAGAGGAAAAGGACCTGGGGGTGTTGATGGACACTCCACTGAACAGGAGCCAGCAGTGTGCACAGGTGGCCAAGAAGGTGCCAGGAATAGCGTGGCCAGCAGGACCAGGGAGGTGATGGTCCCCCTGTACTCAGCTCTGGAGAGGCTGCACCTTGAATACTGGGCTCAGGTTTGGGCCCCTCACTCCAAGCCCTGCAGTGTGTCCAGAGAACAGCAGGTGAGATGGTGAGGAGTGGCTGAGGGAGCTGGTACTGTGTAGTCTGCAAAAGAGGAGGCTGAGGGGAGACCTCACTGCTCTCTGCAATTACCTGCAGGGAGGTTGTGGTGAGCTGGAGGTCAGCCTCTTCTTTCTGATAAGGACAAGAGGGAGTGGCTGCAAGTTGCACCAGGGCAGGTTCAGGTTAGAACTTAGGAGAAATTTCTTCTCAGTGGTCAGGCACTGGAACGGGTTGCCCAGGGAGGTGGTGGAGTCACCGTCCCTCAGGGTGTTTAAGGACAGTTGGATGAGGTACTTAGGGACATGGTTTAGTGAGTGATATAGGTGGTAGGGAGATGGTTGGACTAGATGATCTTGGAGGTCTTTTCCAACCTTAATGATTCTGTGATTCTGTGAGTGTGAGATGAAGTTAGAGGGGTATTTTTACCTTCCTCCTTTTGTCATTTGTGATGATGTGAGCACTGTCCCTTCTCAGTTCCCTTGTTTACTTTGTGATCTGTCTATGCTTTTCCCTCTGTATTCATCAGTCCTGACTCTACCTGTGGACCTCTCCGTGGGAAGGTGGATGGATACTATTGCAATGGCAGAAAAAATTGTGCTGCTGGGTTTAATCGAAGGATTACTGCCTGAATAAATGAATATAAAAAAGTGGTCTGCTAGATGGCCTGAAATTTATGATTCTTTTTAAACATGACTTTTTTCATTCATGGACTCTCTTCTTGAGCTTGAATTTTACTAAATTGGCTCTTTTAATACTGTCTCTTTACTCCACTTTTCTTTATTGATCAGCCTTCTTTCTAGTGGCTTTTTGGTGCTGAGAATATTTGTATGTATGCAGAATAACCATGACATCACTATGAAGATGTCGCTCTTCTTGTGGCACTTAGTGCAAGATGTCTGAGTTTCTTTAAGCATCTAAAACAGCATTAGCTACATTAAGTACTTGAGTATTTCCCAATGTTTCACAAGCGTATAAGAATGTCCCTGCATTATTTTTAAAATTTTTTGAGTATACATTTATAAATAAAGGTACCAATAGCATGAGACACTTGGCTCTTTGGAACCTTGCCCACAGTAGAATGTGGCCTTTGCTGGTGCTTTAATTTGGCATGGAGCCACTGAGCATCCTAACCAAGATCTGAATTAACTCTGAGAGGAATTGTCTGCAGCAAATAATTTAACTTCATGATTCTGGCCACTTTCTGCCTTCCATCTGGCAGTGTCCTTTTGAGGTGTATGTGCCCATGCCCAGCCTCTTGGGTGTACTAGAGGAAATGGCCTCAAGCTGCACCAGGGAAAACTTAGATTGGATATCAGGAAAAACTGAAAGAGTCATCAAGCATTGGAACAGGCTGCCCAGGGAGGTGGTTGAGTCCCCATCCCTGGAGGTGTTTAAAAGACGGGTAGATGCAGTGCTTGAGGACATGGTCTAAGGGTAGACTTGGTGGCGGTAGGTTAATGGTTGGACTGGATGATCTTAAGGGTCTCTTCCAACCTTAACAATTCCATGATTCTGTGATTCTATGATTCTATGTGGCTGCTCTTTCCAAGCAAGATGAATACGAGTTACCAGTTGACCTCTGTTTTCTCTTGCAAAAGGAGAGCTTATTTCACAGTCATCTGAATATGCAGGAGGGGATAAGAAAAGAAGCATTTGGCTTTTTTTTCTTTAAAGAAGAAACAAACTCTTAGGCTGAGAATGTTGGGCTTGTTCACCCTGAGAAAGAGAAGGGTCTGGAGACACTTAATTACAGCCTAGCAATACTTAACTGGGTCCTACAGAAGAGTGGGAAAGGGACTGAGAGTTACTCAGACCTCAGCAGCCTCAGGAAGTAACTGCAGAAGTCAGAGACTTACGGCCGTAGTACTGGGAAATATCACCTGTATTTCTTCTTTTTTTTTATTCTTCCCTGAGTGCCTGCTGTCGCCCACTGTGAGATGGATCTCTGTGATGCCATATACTGTACATCCCAACTCACATGCATCATCAGTCTGCCAGAGTTGGGCTGCTTCAACCTGGAGAAGGGTCCAGGGACACCTAATGACAGCCTACCAACACTTAAAGGGGTCCTACAGGGGAGTGGGAGAGGGACTGTTCCCCAGGGAGTGCAGTGACAGGACAAGGGGCAATGGCTTCAAGCTGAAAGAGGGCAGGGTTAGATCAGACGTTAGGAAGAAATTCTTCACTCTGAGCGTGATGAGGCCCTGACACAGGGTGCCCAGAGAGATTTTGGAAGCCCCACCCATGGGAGTGTTCAAGGCCAGGTTGGATAGGGCTTTGGGCAGCCTGGCCTAGTGAAGGTGTCCCTGCCCATGGCAGGATGTTGTAGCTGGATGATCTTTGAGGTCCCTTCCAACCACAGCATTCTTATGGTTCTAATGAGAAGGGAATTCAGAGCACTCAGAGGCTTACGAGAATGTCTTGAATTGCTTTTGAGCTTCACTTTCAGCTGATAGCTGAAGTGATGGCCTTAAAGAACGCTTCTGACAACCTTTATATGTCTGTGGTAATGCTGATGCGGGATTAGTGAAAGAGTGAGGGAGGTTAAAGGAGGAGGTATTTTTGAGAACAGTTCCCAAAGCAAATATTGCCTGCCATGTTCTGTAATTTATCAGCAAGCCGACAGCCTATTTCAGATTTGGATACCTCCCAGAATTTTTAAATAAATCAAGTCACCCTTCTTCGTTTAAGAAGTGCTTTACTCCTTATCTTAGTTCTGCTAGTTGTGGAATAGGTGAAGGGGAAGGTGGCATAATCTAGCTCTAAATTAAATGGCCTGGCATCTTTCCAGTATCTACTTTTTCCTGCTGCCATGAACTGTGTCAAGATCTTTTTTCCTCTCAGTTGACTGTAATCAAAATGTCATTTTGTCATTATTGATCCTTTTTTATTAGTGTCTAAAAAGTGCTGTGTTTGAAAGTGCTGCTCCCTTGGTCCAAATTTATGGTCAATATACCAAAGTTTCCTCATCCTGACTTCTCCATGAGTATCTTTTCTTATCTTTTCATGTATAACTTCTAGTGAAATTAATGAAAAGTGTCTTGTCTGAATGAGGGGGAAGGAAGACAGAATTCATGTAGTCTTTTTTCATGCCATCTTTTTTTATTTTTCTTGCTTTTTTAACTCTCAAGTAACATGAACTGTGACTTCTCAGAATCTGTCAGTCAAACATCCAGTCCCTCTTTCTTTGGTAATGCATGACATGAAATTATAACATCTGTCTTTCCAGTGCCTCCTTTTCCCTTTGCTGTCATTGCACTGCAGTGGTGAAATAAATGACCTTTTTGTGTCAGAAGTGGCCTACCTTTGTACCTTCAGATCTCCCCTTGAAGAGTTTTCTAAGTACTTCAGGCATTCCTCAGGTGAGGTCCAGTCCAGAAACTTCTATTATTGTTACTTTATCCTTAGGCAATTCTCGAATAGCTCCACAAGACATGAAACTTCTGTTATGTTCAGTGGTGGGACAACTAGTTTAAACGATCCTGGCCCAAGTTCTCACAGTTTGCAAAAACCAGGTTAGAACAACATTCGATGTTTAGGCCGTTCACCAAACCTACTGCTGCTATTCTAAAATTCAGAAGACAAAACTATTTTTTAGCAGAGAGTGGCTCCAGAGCAGCCCTGAGGAGAAGGACTTGGGAGTGCTGGTGGATGAGAGGCTCAACATGAGCTGACAATGTGCTCTTGCGGCCCAGAAGGCCAACCGCATCCTGGGCTGCATCAAAAGAAGTGGTGGCTAGCAGGTCAAGGGAGGGGATTCTCCCCCTCTACTCTGCCCTTGTGAGACCTCACCTGGAGTACTGTGTCCAGTTCTGGAACCCCCAACATAAGAAGGACATGGACCAGTTGGAGAGGGTCCAGAGGAGGGCCACAAAGATGATAAGAGGGCTGGAGCACCTTTCCTATGAGGACAGACTGAGAGAGTTGGGCCTGTTGAGACTGGAGAAGATGAGGCTCCAGGGAGACCTTATAGCGGTCTGCCAGTACCTCAAGGGGGCCTACAAGAAAGATGGGGAGAGGCTGTTCAGTAGGGCCTGTTGTGACAGGACAAGGGGGAATGGTTTCAAAATAGAGGGAGGTAGATTTAGATTGGATATTAGAAAAAAGTTCTTTACTGTGAGAGTTGTGGAGCACTGGAACAGGTTGCCCAGAGAGGTGGTGGATGCCCCATCCCTGGAGACGTTCAAGGCCAGGTTGGATGAGGCCCTGAGCAACCTGATCTAGTTGGGGGTGTCCCTGCTTCTTGCAGGGGAGTTGGACTAGATGACCTCTGGGAGTCCCTTCCAACTCTAGCTATTCTATGATTGTATGATTCTGTGATTTTCACTTCTAAAAGCACTCATCATAGTGGTCGAGATCCCTCTTTACTTTTGAAATAGAGGGCATGCAAACAAATTCCCAGTATGACATTCCACCTTAGCCTTAGGATAAAAAATGTCTAAGTAAAACATACAGTCCACGTGGTTCTAAGGTCAGTGCAGCTGGCAGCCAAAGGGCATTTTTAGATTCCATCATTCAACAGTTTCAAACAGAGAAGGGGAATTCATGTCTTTGGTGTCTGCTTTCTCTGTGTTGCCCATAGAAAGATCTTTATATGTTCATTAGAGGAGTTTTAGATAACTGTGTTAGATTAGACTAGATAAACCATGAACCAGCAGTGTGCCCTCATGGCCAAGAACGCCACTGGCATCCTGGGGTGTATCAAGAGAAGTGTGGCCAGCAGGTTGAGGGACATTCTCCTGCCCCACTGCTCTGCCCTGGTGAGACCTCATCAGGAATATTGTATGTGGTGCTGGGCACCTTGGGTCAAGAAGGACAGAGAGCTACTGGAGAGAGGACAAAAAGGGGCTGTGGAGAGTTTGAGGGATGAGAACATCTCTCTTATGAAGAGAGGCTCAGGTATCTTCTCAATGCTGATAAATCCTTGAGGGGTGGGACCAGGAGGATGGGGTCAGACTCTTCTTAGTGGTTCACAGTGACAGCACAAGAGGCAGTGGGCATAAACTTGAATAGAGAAGTCCCCCCTGAGCCTGCAGAGAAAATTCTTTCCTGTGAGGGTGGCAGAGCCCTGGGACAGACTACTCAGATGGGTGTGGAGTCTCCTTCTCTGTAGACATTCAAACCTCGTGATCCTGGACGCTGTCCTGTGCAGCCTGCTTGAGATGATCCTGCTCTGGCAGGGGGTTGGACTGGGTGATCTCCAGAGGTCCTTCCAACCCTGATCAGTCTGTGATTATGTGAAATCTCACAGTTACAATTGTCACGTTTTGTTTTCCTGCTATTGAATCTAGATTCATTTTTTTTTTTAGTAAAACACGACAGCCCCTGTGCTCATGGCACTGTTATCTTATCAGGTCTGGACTTTCTCTGAGTGTAGTTAAACCCAGTTTTATTACTGATTTTTGACACATTTTAGTGATTACTTTCAAAAGGCTGTATATTGAAAACCGATTTGTATGCCACTTTCTGTGTGGAATATAACAAGGAAAATACTTAAATTGCATTTTGATTTTCAGTTCACTGTCCAATAATTTTATATACTTGTTTATTAGAGATTATTGTAGCCTCTATTACAATAATTAAAAGTGGAAAAGCATTAAAAACAAGCAATCTTGTTGCTTCTAGATTTTACACATTTTCTTTTGCAGTTATTAATCAACAAAGATATTTTTCTAGTCAAAGACGTTTTTCAAGAATTGCATTACTAGCTAAACAATTCCAAAACCTGCGTTTAATAATATTGTAAAAGAAAACTATTTCCCATGGTTGACTGAATGATGTAGCTTCTTCGATATTACAACCCTTAGCTAATTAACTGGGTGTTTTTGTATCAGTAGCTGATTATTGCTTCTGGAAACATTCATTTAGCCACTGAGAGAAGAACAACACATTTAATAAATATGTTTTTCCTTAGAGATCAGAAATTAAAAATTCTCTAATACAAGTCACCGTCAAGGCTGTAAAGTTGTTTTGGCCATTCCTTTATGCTTTCATAGATTTTTGCCTGTGAAACGGGGATATAGTATTGGGAGTTCTTTCACAGAAACTGTATAAACTAAGGAAACTGGGGAGTGTTTAGGGTGGGAAAATTGTCTAGGTAAGTTCACTGGATTTGAGAAGCTGCATTTGTTGCTTGCAGATGTTTAAAGGACAAGACAGTAAGCATCACCACAATTGTGACTCTGTCGCGGTGAGCCAGAATC
>VXBZ01006721.1:0-67680 GCA_013399135.1 Heliornis fulica
TTATTAGGGAAAAAAGTTATCTAAAATCAAGTGAGGTCATGTAGCTGCATGGTACATCTGTGGGGCTGCTTCTCTTGCCTTGTGTGTCTTCCACAGCACTTCAGAAACGAGTGTCCATGAAGAACTGTTGGAACACAACCAGCTCAGGCTGGAGATGCAGGTGGTAAGCAGGCACTTGCAGAGCATCAGAGAAGCATTTGGAACATAGGCTGCACCTTTAGCAAAAGTTTGCTGTGTCTGTAAAAGATCACCAGTGTGAGATGTCATGTGTGCAGTAAGGCTTATCTGCTGCTAAAGGAGCTTTTAGATTAACTGGTTATTTCATTTTTTAGTGGCTCGTTCCCATCCCTCCTCACACTTAAGCAAACCAGTTTGAAGACAATAGCTTGAGTGAGTGCCTGGGTGTACACAATGTCTTTTCTTGCAGCACTGCTGGGTGCTGCTGCTTTCTGTAAGAAAATGGCTTGTATCAACACTGTTAATGAAGGGTGTCTGGATGCATCTTGCAAGAGCTGTTTAGCAGTGTGGACATGCATGAAAAGTGCAGAAAAATAATTGCTGTGGGAACCCGTGTAGCTGGGTGCCTGAACCGCAGAACAGTCGCTCTTATAAGATTGGGAACTGCAGACTACAATTAGCTGTCATTAATTTTGTTGAATAGAAATATGTTCCATTTATTGTACAATCAGGAGCCAGGCTTGAATGAGTTTAAATAGATGAAATCTAAATTATACTGACAGTCCATTAAACAGCAGCAAAACCCCTTAAAGAAAATGGTTTCGCTATGATACCAGTTTATAATAAAATCATTTGCCAAATCAGAAGTGTAGTCCAGGCATCAGGAATACTCCTGTGAGTTTGAAATGAACACAGTAAATTGGTTGAACCATTTATTGCAGAATGGGGCTCTAGCACATTGTTTCCTGACAAGGAGCCAGCAGTGTTGCTTGAAATCTGCTCAGCAGGAAGCGACACTGAAAGATCAGACTGGCAATTTGTTTGTTGTCAGCCATATGGGGGGAAGAGGCAACTGTAGAGCTCCCTACCTGTCAGTAGTGATATTTTTCTAGTTCAGACCATGTGTTTGTCATTCCTGGTGCATTCCTCCCTGGGTTTCCAGGTTTGTTACTAAACCATCGTGCCAAATGCATCGCTGTAGTTAGGGGTCTGTTTCCGTTGCTGACCTTTGTTTTCAAGGGGTTGGCAAGTTGCCTGTATTTGTAACACAAATTCAGATTTTCATAGAATGATTAGAGTTGGAAGGGACTCCCAGAGGTCATGCAGTCCAACCCCCCTGCAAGAAGCAGGGACACCCCCAACTACATCAGGTTGCTCAGGGCCTCATCCAACCTGGCCTTGAACGTCTCCAGGGATGGGGCATCCACCACCTCCCTGGGCAACCTGTTCCAGTGCTCCACAATTCTCACAGGAAAGAACTTTTTCCTAATATCCAATCTAAATCTCCCTCCCTCTATTTTGAAACCATCACCCCTTGTCCTGTCACAACAGGCCCTACTGAACAGCCTCTCCCCCTCTTTCTTGTAGGCCCCCTTGAGGTACTGGCAGAGCACTAGAAGGTCTCCCCAGAGCCTCCTCTTCTCCAGGCTGAACAGCCCCAACTCCTCAGACTTTTGACCATTTAGAATTCAGGGAATGTTCCAGATACTTTTTTCCCAATCCTTTAAAAGGTACCTTAGTTATTAATGATCTGTAACTGCTAATATTGTGCTCCTAATAGTACACAACTGTTCTGTGTGGTGGTGGTGAGGGATTGTGGCACTTTACCTGAGACTCAGAAGCAAAGAGTGTGGCTGCTCCGGGGTCCCCGTGGCTGCTCGGGGTTCCTGTGGCTGCTCCAGGTTCCTGTTCCTTTTGGCTTGCATGGAGATTTCTGGGACAAGGTTTGGAATTGCCTGACCCTGGTGCTTCACTGGTTGGCAGCGGGTGCTGAGACAGCTGAGCCTTGTAATTTTAGACACCAGAATGGAGGAATGCACGTGTTTTTAATTCAGAGATGTAAATATCCTTTATTTGCCTATCTGAAACTTGTGTTCAGGACATATCTGTATCAGGAATGTCTCCCTCCCTCTTGAGTCCTTGTGTAAACATGCCAAGGTTTAACCACAGCTGGCACTTGAGCACCACAAGCTACTCCCTCCCTCCTCCAGCATGGGGGAGAGAATTGGAAGAGTGTGGGAACTTGTGAGTTGAGATAAAGACAGTTTAATAGGTAAAACAAAAGCTGCACACACAAGCAAAACAAGACCAGGAATTCATTGTCCACTGCCCATCACAGGCAGGTGTCCAGGCATCCCCAGGGAAGCAAGGATGGTGACTTGGGAAGACAAACATCATCACTCTGAACATCTTTCCCTTCCTTCTCCCCACAGCTTGGAGCTGAGCACGATGTAATGTTGGCTGGAATATCCCTTTGGTCTTTGGGATCAGCTGTCCCAGCTGTGTCCCCTCCAAATCCTTGTGCACCCCAGCCTCATCTCTGGTGGTGGGGTGGTGTGAGAAGCAGAGGGGCCTTGACTCTGTAAGCATTGCTCAGTGGGAACAAAAATATCCCTGTGTTATCAACACTGTTTCCAGCACAAATCCAAATTATGCTACGAGGAAATGTAACTCTATCCCAGCCAGAACCAGCACAGTGTGACTAATACCTATAAACAAAATTGTTTCCTAGAGAATTGGTGCCTGCCTTGATAAACAGTTGGCTTTCTTAACTTTTAAAATTTAAAAACAATTTTTTTTTAAATCCAGGATGGTTCTGAAGAAACAAACCTGTTTCCCAGGGCTTGCCTAGACCCTGTTTTGTTTACAGCTGAATCTGTAGGGGTACTGAGTGTGGGGATAACGCTGTCTGTCTCCCCTTGAAGCTGGAAGAGGTGGATGTGGAACAGGAGTGTGTGTGTGTGCTGGGGGGATAAGTATATCTGGAGTGTGGTTTTTAGCACACTGAATGCTTAATGCTGTACTGTTACTGCTGATGTTTTGTCTGATGGTGTGTGACAGTGTAAGAGCTGATGCATCAACTGCTCTTTCTCCAAAGAGCTCCCCCAAGTTGTACCTCATTGAAGAGTGGTTTTTGTTCATCTGGCATGTAATTCCAGAACCTCTACCAGAACATCTGAAGGAAGGCAAAATGAGGGATATACTCTGTAATCCAATGAGATACTGGGATGTCAAAACTGGGAAATAGTGTATGTTAGAACTGTGATTGCCTACAGCCACCCTGTGAAGTCTGAGCGAGTGACTGTTGGAATAGGATGGGGGTTGTAGGCAATTCCTTGACAGTGGCTTTCAAGAAATATCCTTCTAATGGAAATGTGGCAGTATGCTGGGAGCCAAAGGCTTTGTTTCTGGGATGATGCAAGCCTTGGCTCATTAGCTAAAACATCAAAGGGTGTTCATTGTGAAGGTGGTTATTACATAAACTGCAGCATTTAGGTTGATAAAGGTTCATGTACTCAGAGAAGTGTTTTTTGTTTGTTTTTTTTTTTAAAAGATCTTTTAAGTCCATGCATTGAAGCTCTAATTTTAAAAGCAGCTTTTAGTGTGGGAATATTAATGTAACCCTTCAGAACTAGGGCACATCTGGTGAATATCACAAGCCCAAAGGCATAATGACTCTGTGCCATGTGTTGTAGCAGCACTTCATCTCCAGTGGGACATTTTACACGGAATAGGAGAGGAAGCAAACACACTCGTGTTTGCAGACTGGCCACAAATCCCACGAGTGGGCAGGGGTCTCTTTAAGATTTCCTCATTCCATTTTGCCATTGTAGTGACATAGGCTATGGAAAACCTTTTTTTTAATCCTGTTTTCCCCTCCTGTTGAAGGGTTTGCTGTCTTGTCACCAGTAGATACTGTGGTGTAACAGCTCAGATGGTGACCGTGGCTGAGGTGGCCCTTGAAGTCAGCACATAGATGTTCTCTTGCTGTGGAGAAGGCCAGGGTGTGAATTGAGAACCCACTCGTTCCCTGTGGGGTGACTGGCTTCATGCTTGCTCTTACTAACAAATGCAGGATGATGTGAGGGTGACTGTCTTTCTGTAAAAGGAATTGACTTGTGCTTTGTAAGTGTGCAGGAATGTTCAGAGCAGCAGATCTTTGCTTGCTGATTTGTATTTTGTTTTCACCGAGTCAGTGTAGATAACCAGGTGTCTCCTTCTGCATTTAGCAGTATGATTCTGTCTGTAAAAGGGTCATGAGCTTTGCCTGACAAAACACATCCTTAAGTTCAGTTTTCCAGAGGTCTTTGCAGATGAGACAGAAGGTGGTTGTTGATATAACTGTGAGAAGGACAAGAAGAGGGTGGAAAAAAATACTGAGAAAGAGAGGAGATCTGAAGGGTTCCAGATGATTTTGTTTAGCAGGGAACTTTCCTTGTCAGGACCTCTGTGCAAACATGTGTTGCCCTCAAGTCTGAAAGTCAGTAGCTGCAGCCAAGATGGGCTCAGTTCCATGCTCTGACTTGGCTGTGCCTGTGTGGAGCCAGGAGTTGGACTTGATGATCCTTATGGGTCCCTTCCAACTCAGGGTATTCTGTGATTCAGAGAGCAAACTCATGATGTCCCCAATTTGGATGAGTAGGCATGAAGCACAGTTATGGGCCACTCAGTCCCTAATTCCTCCTGGTGAGATGAGTAACACTTGAGTACTGAGGAGTGTTTCAGTGAAAGTCAAGAACTAGGAATTGTTTAATAGTGCATAGGATGCACGTTGGACATGACACCGAGCCATGCACTTGATGACATGTCTAAGTAATTGATGGTCAGTTTGATTTGAGGGGAGTGGGGAGGCTTCTTGATTGGAAAGGGCTAAATGCTAAGGTTAATAGAAAAGAAAATGAACATTGCAGGAGAAAAGAGATGTCTGAAGTATATTTCTCTTGTTAGTTCCTTTCTAGAATAATAGATATAACTGACCAGAATGTCTTTCAGGTATCTGAGGGGAGAGTGTATGCAGGTTCATTGTATTTCAGGCTGACAGGCAGCTCCAGGCTTCTATTTAGTGTGAAGAGAGTACATGTCACTCAATTCATATAAACCTGCTGATCAGGAAAAAAATTCAGGGGCAAGTAAACTTGTCTGTGTGAGGAGCATCTTTATTTTGTGATCTGACGTTTTTGTAGCTGTTTGTTTATGACAAATGGGGCATCTTTTGTAGTTGTCACGAAGTGGCAATAGATAGTTGGACACAAAGCAGCCTAAGTAACAGTGATGAGATGTGACTGGAGGTGTCATAGTCTGTGCAGAAGTCCTCTGCAGCCATATAGAATGCAAAACATTCCAAACATTCTGTGATCAGTGGGACAAGGGGGTGCAATAACACATTCCTATGTGCTAAGGATAAGGAAGGGGCTATTTTGCATATTGATGGGTAGCAGCCTTCTCTAATGCAAGTTTGTGTGTCCTTTTTCTGATCTAACAGTTTTTCTTTGCTTGGGGTTTCATGTTCCTAACAACGCATTTATCTTTTGGATTTCTGGTACATGAAAACAATTGTTTATGGTGGGTTTTTATGTAATTTTGTGGCTGATGTGGATGCATCCATGCACGTTCTGCTGGTGGCATTTTGCCAGCTTCTAGCATTCACGACATTGCTTTGCACCTGGATTATCTTGTTTTCTTATCTCTGTGGCCTCTGTTGCTTTGGAGACATCTTAACTGCGTGTCATCTTTGTTTTAAATCTTGTCCAGCAGCCAGCAGTGCCTTACTTAAATGCATTACCCTGGTGAGTCAACATGTTTGCTTTCTCCGTGGTAGATGCCAGGTTCTTGCTTTTGTGTCAGCCATTTCAGAGGGACATTTAGCTCTTTGTGTGCTGTCTGGTAGTGCTCTGAAAATGATCCTTGTGAAACAGATATGAAGGAAAAAATCTGGGAAGCTGTGGTGTTTCCAGTACCTGCAGTCTCTGTGGGGCTTTATACATATTTCCCAGTGAATCCTGATGAGCTTCATGGAGTGAGTGGTGGAACATCACTTATATTTGATAAATATGTGGTTAGCAGTAGTATTTTTCAAAGATAGTACTCCTCACCATTTCTCCTTCTAATGTCAGAGTGGTAGGGAAGCTTGATAATAAATCCAGTATGTCTGTTAATTTTTTTCTCACTGTTTTGTACTTTTGTGTTAAAATGCTTTACTCTAAACCTTTACCTAATGCTTACAGCACCAAAATCACTCCAAATGCCTTTCTGTGTTGTTTCACTCCTCAGTTGATTCCTTTATCCCTTTTCCCTTTGTTATTATCTCCCAGTATCGTTGGGGTTAAGTTTACATCAGGTGGACACCTGGTAAAGAGATGCCAGCTGTGCTGAAGTGGAATTCTTACTTTTGTTGAGGTTTTTTTGTGTGCTGTGTGAAGTTCTCAAAAGAAGCTGTGACTCACATGGAGCTGTAATCGACAGCAAGCCTAGGGAAGGTCAGTAAGTGGTGCTTGTCATGGAAAAAAGGCTTTTGGAACGTGGGGCCTGAAGTAATGGATTCATTTAGTGCTGCTCTTGTAACAAATAATCAAAACTTACTACAGTAACAGACATTCTCGGGGATTCCAGTTAAATTTGTGTAAGCTGAACAATGCTAATTGATAGTGAATGGGAAAATAAATTGGGGAAACTCTTTGGTTTGGAGCTTGCTCACAGTCCTGCTGTGATTTATTTTTATTTTTTATTGACTTTCTGTGTCTTTTAGTGGGAGTGTGAAGACAACTCCACTGTAGTTCCATTGCTTCTTTACACTTGGAGAGGACTTTCACTTGTGCAGATTAAAATGATGGTTTCAGATTAATCCAGATCCTTGTTCTGTATCAGTTGACTCTTAATATATAATAAGCAGTAGATTTTCATGTTAAATCTGTTTTGTCAAGCTCATTTGAGTTCACCAAATGCTGTTGTGAAGTGATTAACAGTACAGTTTGGATGGAGGCTGGCACGGTCAGGATGCTGGTTTTACATCATGCTGCATGTGGAAATACTTGGATTTACAGGCTGTGCCTCAGATGGTTGCTGTGGTTCTGTGACAAACCAGTGAGAAGAGGCTCCTTGAGCTTCACAGGGCACAGGCTTTTTAGAGGATGCAGATGTTGATGTCCATGGTCCAGGCTGCTCGTTGTGCACCGTTGCTGTCCCTGAGCCTTCAGTTTGTGCCTTTCTGCATGTGGTGTAGCTGCTCCAGAGCAGGTGAGGTGTTCTTTGAATTGTGCTCCTTGGATTTATTGTTTTACTTCCAGGAACTGCCTAATCTATTCACAACATGGTAGTGTTTGTGCTGAATGGATTTTACTGAAGAGAGGGGGCTGTTTTACCTTGTCCCAGTTGTGGTTTAAAAGCCCCTGATACTCCAGGTTTCATAGCAAAGATCTGCAGACAGTGGAAGTGATTGCTTGTAGGTGTTTGCTACCTCTCATAGTCTCTGGGGATGTAGACCACAGCAAGCTGTGCTTGTCACCTGAAGGTCTTCAGAAGACATCTTCTGCAGAAGTCAGTGACCTGCCCCAGTTACATGCTTGTCAGAGCCCTCCCTCCTCCAGTGCCCCTCTGCCATGGGCAGGGACAACCCCCAGCACCCCAGGGTGCCCCAAGCCCCATCCAACCTGGCCTTGAACCCTGCCAGGGATCCAGGGGCAGCCCCAGCTTCTCTGGGCACCCTGTGGCAGGGCCTCCCCCCTCCCTGGGAAGGGTTTTGTGCTGCTGCTGTGGTTCAAACGAGGTGCAAGCGGTGTAATCCTGGTGTATGTATCACTGAAGTGCTGTAGATTTGGAAGGCTTGGCCTTCCTTCAGCTTGGGTGATTTAGCTACCAAGGCTTGCTTTCTGCTCTTCTGGTAGTAATGAGGTACTCCTGCTGAGTAACTGCTGAGTGTCCTTCACATTAATCTCTTCCTCAGCTCTCAGTGCTGAGAGAATTCCCAAGTACAGGTTGGGTTTCAAATGGTTGAGGGTTTTTTCCTTTCAGGAGGAAGATTGTTTGTAGCAATAAAACATGATAATGCATCCTTAGGAATGCTCTTTGTGGAGCATAAGAACTAGAAAATGTTTGTCTTGGACAGTGTTTAGATTTTCCAGGACATGGAGCAGGGTATTAGTTGCATTTTGAAATGTGTCTTGTAAAACTGCTGGACTTTGGAATTTTCCTGTAGAAAAATGAACAGGTCCATGGAGAGTCATTCCTAGAATAGCTTGTGTTCTTCATGTCTTCTGGACAGCAGTTACCTGTCTGAATACAGAAGGGGAGCAGGATGCCTTTCCTTTATTTGCTTGTCTTTGAGAGTAAGGTCTTCCTAGCATGCTGTGTGTGTGTTTTCTGATTTCTAAGGTCATTATCATTAATCAGGCACTTCTTTCCCATCCTTGCTGTAATTTTATTCCCAGGCACTGCTTTTGCTGTGGGTATCGCTGAGACTGTTTCTAATACAACAGACCTTATTTTACAGCAACCTTGTGAAGTCCACTTGTCAAAAGCAAACAAAAATAATTACTCTGTTTCTGTCATGTCACATGTAATTTGAGAAAGCCCAGACCTTCCCTGAGGTAAATTAGTTTGCTTTTCATCTAGGATCGGTTGCCTTGGTTCTCTTCACAATTAGAAGCGAAAATATGTTGGTGCTAGGTTCATTAATAGCCAGCTAACCACAAAAGATCTGATTAATTTCCTGTCTTATTTTCATCTGGTTCACAGGTTGTGACCTGGTCATTTTTATTAACCAAATTCTGAACGGTCTTATTTGGCTTCCCTTTGTTTTTCTAGCAAAATGTCTGTTCAAATCCAAGTTAATTTTTATGCAGTTAATTCCCTTATCATAAAGCATCTAGTTGCTATTTTTATCACACTCAGAATAAATTACATGTTGTGCAAATGAAATGGTGGCTCTTTGTAAGCTTAAGCTGGTTTTTTTTTTTTTTAGTTTACCCTGTTTTTATGTTGCTCTTGGAGGTACAGAAGTTAATTTCCATTGTTTTAAAATCTTGTTTTTTTTCAAGATTGCGTATATATCGAAAGCCGCCGGCCGAACACCCCGTATTTCATCTGCAGCATTCAAGACTTCAAACTGGTAAGGACAATTTTCACATCTCCTTCTCCTTTTCCCTGCCCTGTTCTCTGGTGAGATGGCAAGATGTTTCTTACTCCATACCTCTCCCTGTTGCTCCTTGCTCCTTCGGAGTGAGTAGTAGCCACTCTCTTACTCGGACAGGGATGTGTCTTTGGTGTAGATTTCGTTTGACTGGGCTGTAGAGTTTAAATTGTGGTCTCTGTCATTATGTGGGATTGCAATCCACAGAAGTGTTAGCTTTGAGTGTTTTTGGGATGTGGTGGCTCAGGAAGTTAGGTTTTCCCTGGGAGGTTAAATTTGGATGTTCCTCCACCTCCAGTTTTACACAGCAGAGCTGTGTAAATGGAGATGTGTGGGCTGACTCATAGGAACCCCTGTGGTTCAGTGACAGTTGATGCACAGAGTAGTAGGACAAGCCTGTATTGATTTGGAAAATTATAAAGTAATGGTAAAGAATGCTTTAGTGCTTGATTTAAAAAGAGAAAGTCAGGGATCTGTGCAAGAAAAAATAGTTGTGGTTTGTCCCTTTCATCTGAGTTTGTGCACTCCAGAGGTTACAGCTCGGTCCCAGTGGAGCTGTGGTTGTGCAGAGCCACTCACTGGTTTGGCTGTGCTGAGCAAGAAGCTGTTGCCTCTTGGACACAGGGGCACCAGCATGTCCTGGACTTGGCAGTGCTTTGGGTGGCATGAGCTGGCTCTTTGTGGAAGGTCACTGTTGCTGATGATCACCTTGGGTTGCAGTGAACTCTCTTACCAGTGTGTGGTCTAGAGGCATCAATCTTCTCCTATCAGAATAGATCTTCTTTTTCCAAGCTTTTTTACTCAAGTCTTCCATGCTTCTCCTTACAAGTTAACTGTGTGAGACCATGGTGAAGGAGAACAGAGAAACTTTCTGCAGTGAAGATGTTCATGGTACTGCTTGGCACTTGTGGGCTTGCTCTGCCCTCCCCTCCCTCTTTTACTTTATCTTAAAGGAGGTGTTGGGCTTGTAGTTACCAGGTTCTAGCAGTGGGTTAAGCCACAGTTGTGTTGTTGCTCCTGCACATTAGCAGGTGCTGTTGTCTCTGACTGGAATTGCAATGTGATAGTTTTCATTCTGGACTATAAATTCCTGCTGAGTTGCATTAATTGCTCAGGATATTAACAACAAAAGCTGAAGCTTCTCTTGTCAGCCTTGGTCTTGTACAACACATTAAAGCTATTTGCAAAGCTATGTGAAAGGGTATTGCAATAGGTTTTAGTGCCTTTAAATATATTTTGAATGGTTTCTCTTACTTTCAACATGCAAAGGGTATGACATCACGATCACTGGCAATTTTTCCTATTTATTTTTTTACACAGAAATAGTATTTTACATTTAATTTTGCCTGCTTTGAGTTCTTTCATTTCTCTGTTAAATTTATTTTTTTCCTTACTGACAGAAGTAACTTGTAAAAATGACAAAGTCTTCTGTGTGTTAATGGCTGATTTTTACTGTTTGGATAAAGGGAAGATGTAGAGTGGAAAGGTCGTTTGATTTCTTCTCTCATGCGAGATACCAATAGGAAAAGTCTTGTTTGGCCTTCAGCTAAACAGCTCAAGTGAAGCAGGGAAGTTCAAATTAGCAGCTTTGAAATGTCAACTACCAATTAATTACACAACCATGTTGGTTGTTAAACTAAACCATTTTGGCTGAGTACATGAGTTTTACTCTTGCTGCTGTTCCAGCTCAGGCACAGGAGGAGGAGGTGGTGCAGTGGTTCTGTGGCACCTGTGTTCCTCTGGAAGGAGGAGATGCCCTTTTGTCTGAGACAGTCACTTGGGATGCTCCTTCTTACCCAGTGCCTCTGGTGTCTTCTCAAGGCAGTGATTCTGTTGAAGTGTCATATCAAGGATGGAGAAACACAGTGAATGTTTCAAGGGCTCTCAAGCTATTTTGTTATGCATGGTGGTTTGGGTGTTGTTGGGAATTTTGCAGAACATTGAGGAGCAAGTTCTTTAGAAGTCTGTTTTATTTTTGCTCTCGTGGAAGCATTTACTGTACTTGCCGATGTTGACTGTTCAAAGTACAGCTTTTGTCTTTCTGAATCCCTTAGAGAAGGTGATGGGGTGGTGGGTTATGTAGGAAGGTGTGATGTGCCATGAGTGCTTTCCTTGTTTGCTTCACTTCACCAGTTGTGAATTATTGAACTTAATACAGTTTAAAGGTGAAACTGCCTCGGCCTGTTAGAAGACTGAGACAGTTGCCTGTACTTTCAAAACCAACCAAAAAACCCTACAACAACAAATAAAGGAGTTTTTTTTCTTACTGATTTTGTTATTTTGTGCTGTTTGACCTCAAACTTTTTTTTTAATGTGTCTTCAGCACTAGTTCATTTTGCTCTGGATTAATACTATTATCTTTCAGGATTCAAGACCAGATTATCCTTAAAGACTTTGACTAGGAACAGACTGTAGTGAAGCAATGCAGAAATCTGCTTGGTTTATTGCCTTATGTGTCTTTATTGATTATCAGTTCCTTGTCTTCCTTTGGTGGTACTAAATATTATCAAGCCATCACTTCACAGTGTGTGCTCCTGCTTGGGAGGAGGGAGGGAGAGTGTAACATGAGGGCAGCTGGACAAGCCCTTGGGTTTAAGTGGTTTTCTGTAAATCTGCATTATGCAAAGGTATAGTTAGTTTTAGAGTGACTTTTCTAACAATGTTGCCTTCCTTGATAAACACTTCTTTACCCATTTAATTGAAGCCTCTGTTATCAGTCTTAACATGTCAGTTTTATTTTTTTAAGCAAGAAACAACAGAGTATAATTGGGAAGCTGAAATATGGGGATAAAGCCTGTATAAGGACATAATAACATGTCTTTAGCACTTCATTGACAAGTCTTGAACAACTCTAAGGAGAAGGGAAATGTCTTTGGTAGACTGGTAAAATTGGGATCTGTTACCATTTAATGCAGGGTTTGTTTACTCTTGATTATCTTGTTTTAGGACATTCTAACAGCTTGGTTTAAATTATGTGGACAAGTCAATAAAATGGATACAGTTAATGCTTAGGTGTGAGGGGGTATTTTATCCTTGCCACATAAGTTCTGATTAGTTTTCCTTTCTATGAGAAGCTGTTAATGTTGTCTGTACATCACTGCTGCTTTTAACTCAATTCTGCACGAGCACTGCTGAGTTTCTAACAATGCAGTTGTTTCAGCAGCCACTCTGCTGTCATAAATACACATTTTCCAGTCACCACAAAGTTGGGGGAGCATACTCCTTGTTCACTTTTAATTTGGCACGAGTCAATCTTCAGAATCAACAGACTTGACAAAGTTGTTTCTTAACCATTCTGCGGTGCTGCAAATACATTGATCAAAGCAGCACCGTAACAACGACTGAGTCATGTTTCAGTTGGCAGCCAAGAGACAGGAGTGAATTGTCTCCAGACCTGAAGGTTTGAACTTTAATAGTTCTGAAATAAGTAGCTGGGATTCAAATGTTGCTTCATCCGCCTCAAATGTTAATTATCTAGAATTGATGCTATCTTCACTCATTTAGTGTGGCCCTTCAGAAGTGAGCCTGACTTCAGTCACTTAGCCTGTTACTGCGGTTTCTGAAGTCTAAGCTCTAATAAGAATAAATTAAACCTGGCCAAGATCACTTTGATCTCCTTGTTGGGAGTTTCTGGCACAGGAGTTGTATCTGGAATTGCTTGAGGAAACAGCTAAGGAACAGTTCAGCTGATTGTATTTCTCTTTCACTACTTTTGATGTTTGGTTCCACCCAGGCCCCTATTCCACTGCCCAAAGTCTTTTGGTTTCATTTTTCTTGAATTGAAGAAGGCCATCTCTTGAAAAGGGCAACTTTATCCCTGAATTTTTCTGGATCAGACCATGGGAGGTCCAGATTTGGATTCTCATCAGACTGTGGATAGCTATATAGCTATGGTGTGGTTTGGGTTTGGTTTTTTCTTTTTTGTTTTTATTTTTTTTTTGTTGTTGTTGTAAGTAATGGTATTTCATGGTTTTCTATTCTAGTTTAAACCCTGGCATATTACTTGCATTATAATTAGTGTATTACAGACAATGAAGTTCCTCTTTGTTAATAGTTAACCAGTCCTAAAAGTCCATTCTCTTAATTAAAATGTTGATTGTGATTACTTCCAGATGATGAAAATACATGATTAAAACTTAGATGACTTGTATGAGGAAATTCAATTAATATACAGAAATTCAGTTAATACACAGGCTCAGTGGTCATCAAGATGGCTTTTGATGCTCTTCTGCATAGCACCCCACTGAGCTGGAAGGCAGCAGCTTTCAGTCTGCAGGCTGGAGAGGAAGGAGGCTGAAGGGAGTGCTGGTGAACAGCTTAAACTAGTGTGAAATACCCAGGCAGGCTGCAGGATGCTAGGGATACATAGGTAAGACCAGCTAGCCTGAATAATTTCCCAGTTGTGCTCAGAACTACCAAGAGGGGGATGGTGGGGTGGGTTAGAAATTCTGCAGGACATAGTTCATTTGGGATGGAAACCTGCGCTCCCTCTTTCACCCTGCTGCCTGTTTTTCTTCCATGGCATTCTCCTGAGCTCCTGGAGTTGTGACAGGAGCTGTCTGAGACCCTCTGAGCAGTGTCCTTTGTGAAGATGTGTTCATGTGACCATACCCATGGTGCTGGGGTAGGTAACTGCTTGGTGACACAGGTATATGTGCACACACGTGGCTTGTGCAAACTAGATGGGATTTGGGGAAAGCTCTGTGGTGTGAGTGGAAATGCAGCAGAAATACTGTTTAAGTCCAGTATCACTTCAGCAAACAGTTCTATCTCTGGGTGGGGATAGAGTAAATGTGGACACTTTGTACCATGCTCTTCTGTACAGTGCCTTGAGCTGCTTCCTTGGAGACACTCACAACTGCTTTAGTGGAGCAGAAAAGCCTGTGGTGTTGGTTTCAAGCTGGTTTTATCCCAATAAACCTTTTCATATTAAATGATCAGGTGTTGGCTTAAATATGATGCAACAGCAGTCATTGCATTTTTAATATGTTCATTATATAATGCATCTAAAACTCTGGGTGTGTTTAGTTTTGCTGGTATCAATTTAAATATCAGAAGCAGTGGAGAGCCATGGATATTGGAAATGTGCTTATCTGTACACAGAGACAAATGGTCAAGATAAGGGAATATTGGTGTCTGGTGAGAAAGAAACAAGGCACAATCCAGAACCTTCCCAAAGCTTCAGCTTCCATCCCAGGGCAGGGCATGCTGATCTGGAAATGCATCTAGGACATGGAACTGAGTGTATCTGATCAACCTGAGTTCAGTTAGAAGAGGCAAAAAGAGAAAAGAGAGAGTGGAACTCTTGGACTGGAGGTTTACGTGCTTTTTAACTAGTAGAGGTGAAGGGAGATACTAAGTAAACAAGAACAGCAACAAAACCAAAAGACAGTAACTGACAGCCAAAAAACCACATAGCTGCCAGTAATAACAAGGCATCTTGGACCATGATGCAAACTAATAGATACAAACATAATTGAATTTGCAAATCCACCCCCTGATCCTGTCATTAAACCTCTCTTGTTATGAATATCCAGTGTTTGATAAATAAGTCCAAAATTCCTTTCAAGGTTTTCTTCCAGAGAAAGACAGAACTCATCCAGCAAATGGAATTCAGCAGCATGGTTCTGATTTACTGTATTTCAACTTAATTTGATGTCCCATTTAAAATGCTAATGGGATACACTTTGAATCTGAGCATCAGAGAAACTTTAAAACAGTAAAATGATGAATTCGCTGTACGAAGGAAAACATTATTAATTGTGATGCAGTTGCCCTTTGTGCCTGTATGTTTACTTGATTGAAGCATCTTGACTGTGGTGCTTTCTCCTTGAAGCCTGATTTGAATGGAGTATACAGCTGGATTGCCCCAGGGCCTTGTAACAATTTATAGTCTGGATGGAAAGGCAGAAGTGCATAAAAAGACAGTTGTGAAATGCCGCTAGTGCCCTGTAATAGAAAACCTGTGTATGATGACCTTGTCTGTGTGGGCCTGTGGGATCATTTTACTGTGATCCAAAGGAGTATAAAATGTAAAGTATTGCATCTCACCTGGAACATAGAGGAAAAATTGAAAGTAATGTGGTTTTTTTTTCCTAAATTATGCAGTTTGGGCTTCCTCTCCTTTGCATTCTTCCTTGCATTTTTAGCAAACATGTTAAAGTTATATCTGTTTTCTCTGCCCTTTTACAGGAGCTAGGTGTTTGGAATGCAGATATCTAGGTGAGCCTTGTGTAGCCATAAGCATTTATGTATTTAAAAGCCTCATGCTGTTTGTAGGTGAATTGATGTCCTGTTCCCAAATGGCAGCTGAATTAATTTGTGGCTAATTTTTCCTGGCCAGTTCTGAGGCAGCACGACCTTTCCTGTTCAGTGTGGAAAAAATGCTGATTAATATAGATTCTTGCTTCTTCAGATTCATCTCTCCTACAGCCAGGAGAAGGCTGAAAGATTTTTCTTTCTCCTCCAAACCTTTGGTAGCATTGCTGTCCCACGATGGCTCCATCCTGCCCTCAGCATGGCAAAGCCTGCTGTGAAGGTATGGAGCAGACTAGCTAATAAGAGACAGACAGATGAGACCTTTGAAGGAGCACTGAATTATTTAAAATAAAAAATTTAGTCTGCAAATGAGATTGGCTTTTATGTCTAATGTGAAGCAGATTGAAATGCTGCTGTGATTAGAGCGGGGCACGTGTGGGGTGGGAAGATTAGTATGAAAATGTGGGTGTAGGGGGCTTTGTTCAAAGTGGCAAGGAATGATGAAGAATCAGAGGTGACAGTTCAAGGATTGCATGGCAGGAGCTGCACAGTGATTAAATTCACTGATGCTGTCATTGAGCCGTAAGGCTGAAGATAACATTCTCTCCCTGTGCTGAAAACAAGAATCAATACAAACTCCTTGACAGGGGCTAAATTATTAAATAGAGCCTTTCTCACAATGTTTCATTATCTGGGATTTACCTCAGCTGGTGATTTGTCAGCGGTACAGGGAGTTTTACTGGGCATTTTGTATTAAAATCATTCCTGATGCATATGAATCCATTTTGATAATTCTTTTCCTTTTTACAATGCTTCTCTGCAGGTGCATTTTGTTTCCTTTTGCCCAGGTGACACTTTGAGTTTCACACAGATACTAAGCTGAGGTACACAGTAGGGTTTGATCTTGTCATGTACATGTAGAAAAAATAAAATCTTTTTGTAGTAACAGGCTGTTCTTCAAGTGCTTGCTTGTGGGTATTAAATTAGCAAGGTATTGGAAATCTCTTTCAGATGAGAGTTAGGAATTGAAGGAAGAGAAATGGGGCTTCTCTGGATTTATGGGGATTGGAGATTCGCTGAACTTGGTTAAAAAATATAGCATCATTATTTTTATTTTGTTGTATATCTTCTGAAGGCAGGAGCAGGAACCATCCATTCTGAAGTAGCTAAACCAGCACATCTCTTATTCCCAGAGTGTGCAGGGCTGTGTGAGGATACTGCATTTCATCTGATGCTGGCACAGATCTCTGATTTCACCAGTGGCATTATTTTGTCAAGTAAAGAATGTTCAGCATTTCTGTGGGTGTTTTGGTTTTGTTTTCTTGCATAGTTGTGGTAGTGTAATGTCCCAGTGCAACTAAATGTATCTGTTCTGAGCTACTGTCACAATTGCATCCTTGCCCCTTTTTTGGAAAGGGAGACAATATTCATATTGGAGGGTTAAAACAGATGGGAGCATTGTTAAGAATGAGGATTAAACAGCTGGAAGTCAGAACTATGTGTGTGTATTTTAGTGCTCAACCACAGCTCGTCCTCCGTTCCCTTCCATATGGTCTAGGCCTTTACAACTGACATCTAGACCTCACAATTCAGGGGCAACATCTGAAAAAAAAAAAACCCCAAAACCCCCAAACAACATAACAAAACAACCCACAGAATAATAATAGGGTTCTGTTTGTGGATTTTTCTTTTTTTTTTCCCCCTCCCCTTCTGTGCAATTACCCTGTTTGTTCCTGCACCGCTTGGCGTGCACAGGGCCAGCAATTGCAATCGTTGTTGCTGGCTGCTTGCCCCATGAAAAATGAAAGCCTGTCTGGAGGCTATTGAGGATTCACCCCCCAACAAAGGCTCTGTGAGCTCTTTCCCTGGCTCCAGCGAGGAGCTGCTGAAGCCTTTCCTCTAAGAGCAGAGCCGGTTGAACCTCCTCCACATGCGTGTCAGCGTGCGTGCCGCCATAGATACACGCTCCAGAGGAGGGAACATGGCGGCCAGGCCTTTAGTACGAGTTGATGATGCTTGTCAGCTTGGTGCACATCAGAAAACTGCTCCCATTCATTGGCAAGATGGTTTATTTTGAGAGCCAAGTTCTGTATAAGACAGGAGAATTCTAAGAGTTGAGGGGGGGGCAGAAATAGGATTGAATGTGAAATCCCACCCGTGTTTTTACAGAATTGATGCTGTTTTCTTGTTCCTGATTTTATAAAAAGGAAAGCAAGAGGCAGAATGGATACAAATTCCATTGACAGCACTCCCCCTGCCCCCCCTCCACTCACTGTTAGGCAAGGACAAAACCAGCTCTTGAGCAAGCAGGGATCAACAGTAATATGCCACTGGTGATCATGGGGTATAATCCGGATTGCTTTTCCCTTCCTCTGTTGAGGGACATGGTTTGGCTAATAATTTGTACATGAGAACATGTTTCATCACTGTGGCTTAACTGGAGATACAGGAACCATAGAATTTATTAACCTCCCTCTGAATATTTCACTTGCCCATGTTTTGTTAGGCCATTTCTCACAGTCACCAGCACCTTTTGCCTTAGTTTCCAACATTTTCTCCTGTTGTTTCCTTGTACTTACTCACTGTAAACCTAGCAGCTTCCTACACCTGGTGTTGAGGTAATAGCTAAATAAATCACTGAGTGTCAACTTGAAAATATGGAAAAAAAATGTTATTTCTGGTTCTATTTTTTTTTTTAAAAAAAAGGTATTAAATGGTACATTAGCTGCTTTACATGTAGCAAGAGAGAACGGAGTTAGAATAAATTTAGCCATGTCCTCTAGTGTTGAGCAGTGAGGGCATCTGTCATGTTTAATAATTCTTCTGACCTTTAGGATTATTGAAGTTGAAATTTTCTCCCTGGTCATTTGGGGGTACTTGAGCACTGTCAGATTTCTTGAGTCTGTGCTAAGTCTCCAAAGATACATTGTTATGCTTTGTAAGCTGATGAAGATAATTCATTAAATAAATTTGTTTTCCCCCTTTCAAAATGGTTTTCCTTAAGGGATATGAAATGTCACTGTGGTCACTAAGTCTTAGTATGTCCCATCTCACCATTTGCTTGCCTTGTGCTGGGAAAGACCGACCTCACAGATGCTCTTTGTCGTGTTCTTGAAGGCAGTGATAATTCTCTTATGAGATTAAAATACTCCGTGTAGAGCGTGGAGGTGTGGGGCATAATAAACATCCCAGCTCCAGCTACCCAAAATGACCCTTGTCCTTCAGGATCCCTGGGGCTGTGAAACTACCATGAGTGATGCTGTAGATCATAGAATCATAGAATTTTAAGGCTGGAAATGACCCCTAAGATCATCCAGTCCAACCATTAACCCACCGCCACCAAGTCTACCCTTAGACCATGTCCTCAAGCACCGCATCTCCCCGTCTGTTAAACCCCTCCAGGGATGGGGACTCAACCCCCTCCCTGGGCAGCCTGTTCCAGTGCTTGAGGACTCTCTCAGGACAGAAGTTCTTCCTAAGATCCAANTTCCCCAGCTCCCTCAGCCTCCTCGTAGGGCCTGTTCTCCAGACCCTTCACCATCCTCGTTGCCTGGTTCTGGAGCTGAGGCTGAGGGCATCAGAGATCTCTTCAACTGAGTGTGTGAGGGTAAGCAGAAATCTCTGTTCTTCCTTCCAACCCCACGTTGAGTTGGTTGGACTCCTTCCTGTTTTCATAGCTTCCTTGAGACTTGAGGATTTGGGAACACTTCATGCTATTTATTGACTCTCCAGCTAGGGTGGCTTCCCCATAAGTATTTCTCAGTTGTGCTGCTGATTGAGCAGGTAATGATAGTCTGGATCCATAAAGATCAGCCATTGTTTGTACTGTGAAGCACTTGGTAACGTGATGGACTTTGGGCAGCTGCTGTGTGCTCTGAAATGTCACTTTCTGATAGTGCTGCTGTGTTCCCATGCATCACCCCTGGTCTTGCTGTGTGCAGAGCAAATGTGTTCTTGGAAGCAGGTGATGATTTCACTTGTCTTTGGTAAATTGAGGCTAGTACACTCTGTGGTATCAAAAGGTGTTGGTTTTGTGTAGGCTAAAGGAGACATGGGGGAGATGGCTCTTCTCAGAGGCTGCTGGCAAGAGGTACAGAAATGCTGGCACGAGGAAGGGGATGTTCAGATGTTCCTTGAATGCCTGGATGGGTTCTGTGTTGGAGCAGCAGGGAAGGTGATACATCTCTGCATACAGCTGAGGTGCTCATGGAGCCACCTAAAGTGCTCTAAGTTGGACCCACCTTGTGATTGTCTCAGAGTTTTCAGATGTTTTGCAGACCCTCTTCTCCATCTCCACAGAAGGCCGGCGTGAGGCCCGTGAGAGCGAGAGCAGCCCCGGTCCCTGCGTGGGACTGGGAGCAAGTGGGGAGCAGGGATGTGATGGATGTGTGATGTTTGGCTCTAGTCACTGAACACTAATCCGTGGAGAATTTGGACTTGTAATTTTGATTAAAGTGATTGATTTTAAATCAGCTTGAGTTCGTTTTGGGCCATTAGGGGTTATTTAAAAGGAAAATAAGTCTTTAATTAAATTAGTAGTGCATAAGTATCCTGCTCTGCTTTCTAAGCAGAACTTGTGTTTTTTATTTTTTCTTTCACTGTATTGTTTCTTGGCACATTTTACATTAAAAGCAATGCTAAGTTATTTAAACAAACTTGTGCTAAGCAAATTTTAAACTTTTTTTTGAACTCTTCATCCTTTTGGAAAACACACAAGGTGTGTTCTTCTGTGAAGCACTTCTTGCATCTGCCTGTGTTTGCTGTTAATGTATCTCACTGTATTAATGTTTAAGGAATGAACACTGTGTAAAAACCAAACTGTGTTTCCCTTTTAGAAAACATCCTTTTGAAATCTGGGAAATACCAGTAATTACACGCTAAAATATAAACCAGAAATCCATCAAAACGTAAGGATTCTTGTAAAAAATGCAGTCCTGGCACNCCTATTTATATATATATGTATATATATAAAAAATTCAGGTGGAACACGAGCTGTGTAACACGCTCTATTGATTTGAGCAGCGACAGAGAATCACTAGAGGCAATACTGCTTCTTCCCATTTCCTAATAGTGAAGGTGTGGAGACAGCTCCTGGGACTAACCTGACAGCTTGGAGTTTGCCAAACCCAAATTCCCTGCATGGCTTGCATTTTATGGACAGTAAATGCCACACACAGCTGTGTGGCATGTCAGGTTCTTGCCTCGTTACTGNTTCTAAGCAGAACTTGTGTTTTTTATTTTTTCTTTCACTGTATTGTTTCTTGGCACATTTTACATTAAAAGCAATGCTAAGTTATTTAAACAAACTTGTGCTAAGCAAATTTTAAACTTTTTTTTGAACTCTTCATCCTTTTGGAAAACACACAAGGTGTGTTCTTCTGTGAAGCACTTCTTGCATCTGCCTGTGTTTGCTGTTAATGTATCTCACTGTATTAATGTTTAAGGAATGAACACTGTGTAAAAACCAAACTGTGTTTCCCTTTTAGAAAACATCCTGTTGAAATTTGGGAAATACCAGCTGTAATTACACCCTAAAATATAAACCAGAAATCCATCAAAACGTAAGGATTCTTGTAAAAAATGCAGTCCTGGCACTATAAAAGTTCTTAGTGATGTGTAAAAACAAATATTTTCAGAAGTTGCCATTTTCATAATGAATTTGGGAAGGGAAGGTGGTGATAAGGGAAGAACTTGTCCTTCATGGAATGATGATGGAAGACTTGCAGGCTGGTGGGAGGAGCGAGAGCCTGGGCTTCTTGATGCAGTGATCTGCTGTGGGTCTCTTGATGTGAATCTCAATGAATCCTTCCTGAATTCCCAAGTGAGGGATTGCTTTCTATAGTGTTCTCTAAAAGGTGTCAGCTGTAGCTAAGCATGATATTACCTATTTATATATATATGTATATATATAAAAAATTCAGGTGGAACACGAGCTGTGTAACACACTCTATTGATTTGAGCAGCGACAGAGAATCACTAGAGGCAATACTGCTTCTTCCCATTTCCTAATAGTGAAGGTGTGGAGACAGCTCCTGGGACTAACCTGACAGCTTGGAGTTTGCCAAACCCAAATTCCCTGCATGGCTTGCATTTTATGGACAGTAAATGCCACACACAGCTGTGTGGCATGTCAGGTTCTTGCCTCGTTACTGAAGAGATGGTGTGTTTTAAGCATCCTGAGTTCAAAAAGTCTGCAGGTAGCAAAATTGGAAGGGTGGTTCTTGTCTTTGCAGGTACATTCTCTTGTCTAATTACTCTTTTTACTAATTTGCTGTTTATGTATAAAACTGTAACAGCACAATTGTAGAGATAAGTATCTACCAGCTGTCAATATGCTTTTTGTGATTTACCTGAACCCATTTCACAGTTGTCTGCATAAGTGAGTTTTATGGCTCTGATTTTTAATTATTTGTTTTGTTTTTTTTTATTTCCTTGGGTCAGTAGACATTTTAGAAATACCAGAAAAGTGGATAGAGGAGAAAGAGTCACCCTAAACTGAGCCTAATGTCATGGTCCTTCTTCGAAGTTCTTGGGAGCTTAGCAGAAAATCTGACACTGGTAGTTCTGCTGTAAAATCTCAGGTATGGCTCATGTCTCAATCTTAGGATCCATATAGGATCTTTGTGGAGACAAACATTGGCATCTGCCTGTACATCCAATGCAGCAGACTCCAGTGTAGGACATTGTAAAAAAAGATTGGATGAGCTGTAAAGGTGTTTTTTTCTGTGACACTGGACATTATCATTTGGGTTGTTTAACTTTTTGGTCCTGTTTGTCCTGATTTCAGAGCGAAGTATCAGTGCAAAGCTGCATGTTGTCTTTTAGAGCTGAGATTTCCAAGAAGTAGATCCATTACTAGTCACAGCCACCATGAGGATGTTGACAAGCTCAGTAATCAATTTAGGTCCTTACAAGACTGAATTTTAAAAGGTGCTGTTGCTGGCTGTGTCTCAGAGATGTTTGGGGGGAGTTTGAACCCTTCTGCTGTGATTTGTGGCTGGAGTATTGCAGTGGATGTCTGATTCAGAGGGCTTTTTTCAAATAGCCTTCCACCAGAGTGCTCGCTCTTGCTCTTTTATGCTCTGCATCCTGATTTTTGCTGGGAAATACAGCCAATGCCTTCTTGGGAATGAACATCCCAAGAAGTCCATATCCTACACTTAAGTCTCAGTGTAACATGCATTTTCATGAACTGTGTGAAGTATCTAAGCAATGCCAGAGTGGCTGTGGTATAAAATATATCCAACTTCAGCTACATGACCACACTTTCATATATGGAAAAAGATACCTGATTGGAGTTAAGGCCACTTTGCAGCTTTACCAATTTGTTTATAAGCAACTGCAACAGAAACAGCAATAAGTGTGGCATCTGCATACTTGCATATAGGAAGAAAGGGGAGGGAATGGTTCAGATGAAGCTTTCACATAACCTTGCAGAAAGGAAAAGAGATAAAATTAGTTCAGAGAAAGGAGTTGCACCTGTTTACCCCACACTGGCTACAAACATCTCTGGACTGTTCGATTTATAGAAAGAGTCAAGTAATTAAGATAAAAGAATATACATGATTCACTGCTGAGAGATAGAAAGGCCTAATTTATGCTTTGTATCTACTGTAGTGATGATTAGTGACCTAAGGCTGTTGAACTTCCTCTTTATGGATTGCGAAAACGCTGTGACAGTTTTCAAGGGAATTGCTCTCTTTGAGTTTAAAGAGATGAAAATGGGCCTGCTAACAAGGACCAGCTTCACTGTGTGCTTTCATATTCTTCATGTTTCCAAAAAAAAAGGAAAAAAAAAAAAGGCAATTGGGTGCTTTGATATGTCTGAACCTCGGGATCTAGTGAGGCAGAAGGTGCATAATCCATAACATCACACAAGGCGTGCAGTGTGTGTCGGGAAGTCTGGGGAAAGGTATTCCCTTGGATGCTCTTCACAGTGCCTGCTGCTGGGGAAGAAAAGAGGAATATGCTTAAAAAAGCTGGTTTGTGTTAGCTTTCTGATTGTGATGTCATCATATTCCGTGTATTTGTATTTCAGAATTGTTCATAAACCTTAAGGATTCTTGTTCCCTGTGCTGTGCCACAGTCCACGATGACGATAGTCTCTGGGTGCTTCCCAGCATTAGCTGAGGCATGTTTGTAAGGAACCATCTGAAGATTGTGTTCCAATTTCAATGCAGTTTCTGTTTGCTTTTCTGAGCCCAAAGAACACTCTTTCAATATAATCTGTTTGAGTTTTTGAATAGTTTGGGCCTTTAAACTAAAAACTGCACACTCTGAAGTGCAAAACTCCGTGAACTGTGGTAAAATATCATCTGGAAACTGCAGCTGTCCTGATGCTCTCTTGCAGTCTTCCAGTGTAACCTGCTACTGGGTGTAATTCAGCGTGCTGTGTAATCTTTGCTTCTGATTAGGAAGGGCATGTCCTCTGGATGTGCCCTGTTCTCACACACTGACTGATTTTTATGCCCACCAGGGCTCACCCTTAGCTGGGCTCTCCTATTTGCCTTTTCACGCTCAGTGCGGAGAGGTGATTAAACCAAGGCTGTTATTTTCCTGGCCCAATGTCTTTCCTGACAAATAAACAGCTGGGAGAGTATCTGGAGCATGCTCCATATTTGAAATATGCTAACTGCATAGTAAATATTTAAATTTGAGCTAATACTGCATTGTATAAAGATTAATTTATTACTGTACTCATTGGAAAGCACTCGTAGGACAAGTGCTGTAGTTCACAGTCATTGAAGTGTTGGAGAATTGACAAATTCATATCGCTTGTGCCAGTGCCCCAGTATTTTACTTGGCTTATCTAAGGTGGTAAATACTTGAGTAACTCCTCACTTTTTAGGGTCAGGCTCCTAGTGAACTAGGAAACTAATTTTTTTTTTCTAAGTGGTTTGTTTGGGGGTTCTTTGTCCTCCTCTGACTAGGCAATACAGATGGTTACATCCAGCCTGGCAGTGTTCAAAGCATAGAGCATGTGCCCTGTGTGGGGCTCTGGAGTCGAGTACAGGAGCTTGTGACCAGTAGAAGTCAGTGATGGTATGGCCAGAACCCAAGAGAATTGTACAACCTTGGCAAATAGGTGCATCAACATTAATGTTAGTAGGTTTCTCCCTCTAAAGCATGCATTAGAGAGGGAGGGCACCTATTTTTTTACTACATAATCTCTAATGCCCCCCCCCCCCAAGTGAGACCCCTGATTATTGGTTTGAAGAGTTAAGTTCATGGTGATTTTTAAAAACACCTTTAAGTAATGCTGAGAACCTAATGTAAATAATGAGCTTTCTCTAAAAGGTTCAAATAAGTTTTAACAGAAATTTGGTTACAGTGTTTCGGTTTGGTTTATGATTTTTTTTCCTTCTTTGTAAGGTACTGTGCCTTTTTCTGCAATTATAAGTAATGGTTGCACACAGAATCCTTAATCAGATGTCCTGTTGTTTTCAATAAGTCTAGGAGGAAAAAAATAATTGGCTATGATGATACAGTTCTTCTAAATCTGTTTGCCCTGCACAAAGGGACAGGTATATGCTTTGAGTAACAATACATGATGATGTCTGAGTTGAAAGCTTATTAAACCTGACAAAGATGGGTCTCATTGGATGCTTCCAGAGTTAAATTAATTTGGGTTCTGCAGGAGAACCGGATTGTTTATGGGATTCCTCCTTGGTCTCAAAGCTTTTTACTTCAGGATCTCTGACTGGAATAATACATTGACTTCTTAAAATAGAAGTTGTTGGTTAAAGTTGTGATGCTGTGACGGTTGCAAATGGTGAGCCCTAGAGCTGCCTGATAGCTTGGCTGGCTGTGTTCACTCTAATCTGGGCACAAATGGGGTGCACTTGGTGTCCCTGATACATGTGCTGTATGTTTAAAGACTATGTATGTCTTTGTTTCAAACTCCTTTTCTTGTGGCTCACTCTAGTTTTCTGTATGTTCACATATGACTTGGAACACCTGAGAAAAGGTGGGGTTTTTTTTCTTACTACCCCTCTCCCAACTTTTCCTTTGAGCTTTTTTCATTTATAGCAAGAAACTGCATCTGTTTTGTGCTCCAGCATCGTAATGCCTGATTTTAGCATTTCCAGTACCTAGCCATTTTCAGATGAATGGAGGAATCTTTCCAATCTACAGGCTTAGATTAGGTTGCAGCCTCTGGACCTGGGTTTGTGTGTATTTATTTAGTACTGATTTACATATAAATACAAAGAAAAATATAAAGCCTGGTGTTGCTATTCTTGTTACTGGTATTGTCAGACAGCGTGGATCTGTATTAGAAACTCCCTGCATAGTAAGATACAGTTGTACCTTCTACAGCTTGACATTTAGAGGCTGCTGGTTTGGTTTCTTGATTAGCTGCTCTGGTTTGTTTCACATTAATTAGCGACAGCATTATTTTTATTAAGTCTCTGTTGTGACCCTGTTTATCAGCTGGTGTCTGAGCACCCTGACAGATGAGGCACATCTGTAGGAAATGTATTTTTCTGTAACAGTGTTAGGTGCAGTTTCTTAGTGGGTATAAACATTTTAGTAGCTGATCATAAGCAAATGGTTACGTCCTCTGAGAAGCTGTGCAAGGGAAAAATGACTTTCCAGGCATTTCTTTTCCAAACACACTTTGTTTCCAGCTGGGAATGGCCTTTGGTTGTGGTGGAATCACCAAGTCACAGGACTGGACTGGTCAGGTTTTATTTTTTTGCATTTCTAGAATTTTAAACTCCAGGTTGCTAGCAGAGAGAGAGGGTTTGCAGAGGGGCTTTAATTTTTTCTTCCATAAAATTCCCCTGGCTACTGGCCGGTATTTTAGCAGCCATATAACTGTTCAAACTGCGCTGGGTTTGCAGAGCAAACTGTCTCCTGATTGTTTTATCCTTTCAGCTCCCGGTATTCCTTTGTTAAAAGGTAAACCCCTTAGTGAGATGTTAAAGAAAATGTGCCCTCTTGATATTTAGAAGGTGAAAAATCTATTTAAACTGTATATGATGGCTTCAAATAGCCCACTGCTGTGTGCTGCTTGTTTTAATAGAAGTGATAAATACTGGGGCCCGTGGTGCCCAGCAATTAGATTTGAGCTATATACTATACATGACATTTAATGGCAAATGTCAGGCGCAGTCTGAATAGTATCTTCATTTCAGTGTTGTGTTTCTTTAGGATAATGCTTAAAAAAAAACCTTAATGGAATTTAATTACCAGAGCATATATTCAATGATTAGTTAAATGCATTTGTAATACCATTAGTTGTGAGGTAACTGTTTGCTTATTATGCTTGACACAGAGTGTGTTTGATGCACACTCGGCGCGGATGCGGTGCGGCAATAGAAATGCTAATCAGCCCCTGTGTTAAGGAGGGTCGCTATCAATGCTGTGGCAGCAGCTTGCTGCCAAGTCTGCTTCTGTGAGAGAGGCATAATCTGTAATCAAAGAGGAGTTCGTGGAAGCAGCAAACAGCAATGGAGATGCTGTGATCAAAAATAGTGCTTATTGCTTTCTCTAGGAGGGATTTTAATTACAGCCCGTTAATGAATTCTTACCTCTGTGCCTTTTGTGTAGGGCTTTTGTGGTACTTGTAGAAATAACAGTGGAGATGGGGTGTCTCCATGGCTTCATCTGTGACTGTGACTGCGTGGGAGATGTGTGTGTATCGTGCTGTAGCTCCGGGTGCCCTCGAGGGTGTTCAGTGCAAGCACTGCGTGATGTTAGCTGGGCACCACGCAGATGTGGGGCTTCCTAAAGCAAAAATAGGAAGCCTGGGTAGACCCCATGGCTACCCACAGTGTGCACCCATTCTCTGCTGTCCTCCTGGCCTTTGCAGGGCTGCACAGACCAGATACATAGAGGCTTTGCTGACTGGGATCCGCTGGTGTGGAGCGGCCTGAAGTGCCCAAGAAGGGAGCAGTCGACTGGGAAAAGCTCTTTGTGCTGCAGAAGCTTTCATGGGGGAATGGGTGGACACGTTGTCTTCTAGCCCTGACAGCTATAATTAAACAGGCTTGTTCGTGGGGAGCTGTACACTGTAATAGTGTGGTTACTTTATGCTTTTGCTCAGCATAACTGACACGATGAACCACAGATGGGATTCAAGGAACATAAAAGGGAAACGGAGCAGAAAGATACCACAAAGGGATTAAACGAGGTAGTAAGCAATGACCCATAACCTCCATGAGAGATCTTATGGTAGTTTTATTTTAAGCCAGTCAGTTTTTAAGCATAACTGCTTTTTTTTACAAGGTGAAATTATCTTTTGTCATTTAGAATTGCACTGAGATTTTAAGGGTGTTGTGGTGTTGAAGTATGTTTCACGGATAGGAAAAGGGGTGACTTGCTGGATGTTGACACAGTAAGCAGCTTTGTTTTTAGTAAATCTGAAAAGTTTATGGCTTAAACACTTTCATTTGTTTTAAATACAGAAACCTCTTATCATCATTATCTGAAATAAGTAATGTTCTCTTTCTCCTTGAAAACCTGTCTGAGGCTGGGTTCCATTCTGTGTTCTGGGTTGCTGGATGGAGGAAGCCTATTTAACATCTGGTAATAGATGTACTGTGGGATGTAGGTGCTGTTTCTGTGTCACCTCTGGCTAACAGTGAGGAAGATGTGATTGATAGTGAGTGGTGTAGGTATGGAAGAAATTGCCTTGGGAATTTGGGTAGAAAACAACTAACTTGGGTAAAGGCTGCGTGGAGTTGTTTGTTGGGTCCCAATCATCCTCTTCTGTAATCCCCTTAGAAGCAGAGATGACTCTGCTGATGGATCACATATTTAGTGGTGTTAATATGAGTGGAATTTCAAAGTCATGAAAAATGGATGCTTTTTTAATAATGGAAGGGTGGAGTCCTCAGAGCTGGGGTACAAAAGGCTGGTTGGAAGCTGAACATACTCTTTTACTTTGACAGATGGCCGAAGCCCCAGTAGCTTCATTTTTCCAATGACTGTGTGGTGTCTCCTTTTGATCAGCCCTAATTCACACTTTATANCACCCAGACAAATAAGTCATTCATAACAAACTTAGCTAACTTGGGCCAGTAATTTCCACAGTAGGTTTTACATCTCTTTGTTCTTTTCTATCTCAGTAAAAACCAGGAGGCTTCATGTTCACTTTTAACGGCCCTGTGCCTTTAAGAAGCTCTGTCACAGAATAAGGTTTTAAATAGTTACTTATTCTTTCATGAAACTGGTGGAGTCTAAACATGCTGTTTCACAGTTCCTCTTTAGAATTACTTCTCCAGATTTGGAAAAGGCAGGCTTTAATTTGTATTTGGCTTGTGGCAAAGTGTCTTGTTCAAGCTGTTGTTCAGTGTAGGTCTTGCACAGGAATGACTGTTTGCCTAGTGGTGTTTTCAGTTGTTCCTTGTGTTTCCTTTTTCTTTCCTACGGTGCCTAATTCACGGATTGATATCCTGTTGCTGGCATTCAGCATAATCAATGTCAGCCTCTCTGTGTCAAGGGGAATTGCTGACATGCTCCCCGTGGCAGTTCATTTGGAAACAAATAATTAGAGGATATGGTTTGGAAAACAGGGAAAAAATAGTCCTGGTAGAGGGAATAGAGGTGTCTGAAAGACTTTGTCATCCAAATCTGATCCAAACATCGCTGGCATTTTGAGGATGAAAGCGTTACCAATATGTTGGAAAGGATTATTTTCTCTCTAAAGTGCAGTTTTAAAAAGCACAGAAGCCTCTTTCCTTATTAATGCCACTTCTGTGGAGTGATATTTGGCTGAGTAGTGAGGTGCTAACGTCTAACACCTCCCACCTAAAGACCAAATGGAGTTGGAACTTGTAGATCTGCAAGCGCTTCCCTGTTTGTGGGCGAATAGATGGGGTGTCTGAAAGAACTGCTCAGCAGGCTGATGCTACTGGAGTGTCTGCTGGGTATAGATACTGGTTACATCTTCCTTGGAACTCTGAGTTCTGGGGCTGATTTTTGGCATAATCATTTCAGGATGTTGTGGGTATCTAGAAAGCAGAAATTGAGGAGTAGGGAAGATTTGAGTGATGCTAAATGAAATTAAGAGCTTATAGGTAACGTTCTGTATTAGTTGATTTTTGTGGCAGTAGGGAGGGAAGGCAGGGCTAGAGGAGCAGACAGAAAGAAGAGAAAAACACATTCACATAACTCCATTTGAGCTTTGTCCTGGAAGTGCCTCTGGTTGAAGCACAGAGAAAGTCAATGCAAACCTGTATCTGTATAGTACAGATTGTGCTGTTCAAGTCAGTAAGGTTGATGCAGCCTCTTAGTGCTTCAGTGCAGTTCCTGATGGATCTTTCCCTAGTTCTCAGTTACCATAATTATTCCTTGCCTGTCAGATAAGCCTGTGTGTGTTCTTCTTGTGACTATAATAGCTGCCCCACCAGGACATCCAGCGTTCCTGAGATGGCAGAGTAGCAGGTTTTGATAGTACAGTTCTGGTGATCTGAAGACTGTATGTTATTTTTTTAAGACAGTCTAGCAACTATAATGCCAAACCACCCACACTAGGAGACAACACATGGCAGCTCCAGTGAATTAACATGCAGATATGTAACATATCACCTCGTGCTTTGGAAGCAGCTTGAGCTGCTTTAGCTGGATTGTAAGGTTTGGCTATCTGGCCATCTCCCCACAGTGCTCAAAACAAATCCTCACAGATAGTGGGTCGTGATTTAAGACTAATTCTGGCCATGTTGTGCAATTGTTTAAAGGTGTAGGTAAACAGATTGTTTTATACTTGCATATGTGGATATTGGTATGTACGTGGGCTGAGATTTACAGGTACATTTATGGGACTTGTGAGCTTTCCTTGTTTGCTTATGTAGGCAGCAACTGTCTACACATAGCCTGTCTGTACTGTATAATGTTTGCTGTTGCTTATAAACATCTCTTTGCAACTTTGTAAAACCTCTAGTAGAGATCTAGAGCGAGTAATACTCTCACAAAGCAGAGCGGCTCTGAGCTGCTCCGTGGGTAGTCATCAGGGCCGGTGCATCCTGGACGTGGTGGGGTGCACACATGCACCCAGTGTACGAGTGTGAGATGCAGGGGGTACTTGTTTTACATCCAAGGCACTTGTACACAAGGCTGAATTAATTTCCAGTATGCTGAGGTGACTCTGTGAATTCCAAAAGAAATGTCATTTGTTAAGCTTGTGAGTAAAAGGAACAGAGAAATTCTTGCTGTAAACAACCACAGAATGTCAAGAGCAAGACATGGTGAAAAAAATCCTATACTGTGTTGTCAATAAATTATGCTTTCTCCTACATAGATCACAGAAATAGGACTTTCCCCTGGAAACAGCAATATTTGATACCCCAGGCAGCTTATTCCCAGCTCAGCTCACACTTCACTGAACACACTGATCGATTATCCGCGGCTTAACCAAACCTTCTCGTTTCCTGCCTTCCGTCACCGCTCCGTCGAGCGCCCGTTCTTTGTGGCCTGCCTTGTGCACTGAGATAAGCCATCAGGGCATGTTTCTGTTAGAAAAGCTCTTGTAGATGGAATAGTCATTAGATAACACTAACAGGTTTAGAGCTTGGAGTCTTTGTGTTGGTTGGGGTTAAGAGGACAGGAACCAGAAGGGCTGCTGCCTCCTTGGGCTGTGGGATTCGAGGGGCAGAGAGGATTAACGGCGCGTTGCCATATTTAGTGCTCTTGTTTTCTTGCTGAATACTGATAGCTGCTCTCACTTTTGACAGCACTGCTGTGTTTGCAAGAAGTAATTATGTGTTAATATGCATGCATCTGAATTAAATAATCAAGCTGCAAAACTAATGTTCATTTGTAGTAATAAGCTCTGTATTTCCAGGCTGGGCTTTCTTGGCTTACAAACAGCTGATCAGGTTTCTTATTTAATTAGAAAACAGCCTACAGAAAGATATCCTGAGAACTTGAAATTGCATAAGCTATGGTGGAGAGGGAAGAAAAATGATCCTTGCTGGGTTTCTGTAGCTTCTGATTTCTAGATAGCTTCATCTGCCTGTCCCCTCTGCCTGGTCTTTGGGGTTTGTCCCTTCCTTCCCTGGGGTATCTGGCACGACTGGTCTTGTCTTTTCTTTTTTTCTGACCTTTTGAATGCTGGTGAATGTCAAAACTGAGTAAGGGTAAAACCATTTCTGCAGTGGAGTTGACATGTGGGGTAACAGCTCAACGTGGCAGGGGAGGAGTGGGGTGCAAGTGGGGCACCACTTGTGCTGGAGTCAGACTGTCACTGGGTCACTGAGCACGATTACAGCAGCTTGTGTGACATGAAATCATTTTGGGGGGACAAACAAGCCCTCAAAGGGGTGATATTTAAACAAATGTGGTTTTTATGGGGCTGGAGCTGCTGTGCTGCAATGCACAGTGTGTGTTTTGAGCAGTGGAGTGACTTAAAATACTTAACCTGGTCTTAAAATTATACAGATAATTTGGTGTAAAAATAATTTGTAGCTTAGAATTAATCCCATCCCTGATGGAAAAAAAATTAATTGTGGAAAATATGTTTGAAAAGAAAGATGTTCTTTTCTTGTCTCTGTTTTCCTGTTTCTGTCTTTGAAATAGCCACTATTCACGGGCTCCAGCGTGCCCATCTGTCATCCCCAGCGTTGGGTACATTGTTTCCAAAGCTAGTTGTGATTTACCAGGGTATCTAAATAGGGCAAGTAATGATGGATACTGCTTAAATCCCTCTGAGAGAATCAGCAGGACATCTGTGATCATTTGCACAGTTTGGTTAGTCATAACCCTGGGAAGAGAACATGGAAACTCTTAGGATGTGAATTGTTCCGTGCAGTAACTCTGTTTTCGAGTGTTTTCTCAAGGAATTGGCACCTTGGATTTGTCACAAAATCAGTGGAAATCGGTGCATCCATATTAAAAAGAACCTGTGAGGTTTTGTGATTATTTCCTTTTAAAGGAGAGGCTTATTTTTAAGCAGTTGACCAGATGTTTGTGAACTGGGATGCTTTAATCCATTTAGAGCTTTTATCTAATTCTTGTTGAATGTCCAGAATTGATTCATGGTTTTAACAGGAGCAAAACCTAAAACAACAGCACAACCCCAAAGGAATACCTTCTGAATACAGCAGCAACTTATATCTTCATTTAAGGGAAGCATTGAGTTTTGCAGCACAAGGAGCCTTTTTTTAGCTGACAGGGAGGCACTTTAAAGCACTTGCCACTTGTGTGATATCTGCAAGCCTGAATTTGGCATGTGACTGTCTGCAGCTTTCATATGTAAAAGTGTAAAAAAGAAAAAAAAAGCCATACTTTGTGAAGTAGGGGACACTTCTTTTGTGTGCACATGGTTCTAAAATAAATAGTCTACCACAGAAGTTGGCGCCTTGACACCTCCAGCAGAGTCTGCTCTGTAAATGACATACATATTTAGAAAGTTGGCTGAGAGAAGAGCGTGTCTAGGGATTTCTGTGCAATGTAAATGTGGAAAACAGGATGCTGACAGACATTTTATATTTTTAGGGAGATTCAGGCTTCAGGTTAAAACCCACAGAATCATGCGAGTTGGAGAGCAGACACAGCACATACTTTTCAAGAGGATGCTTTCAAATTAATGGGCCAAAAAGCAACACTCATGTTTTAAAAAGAGGTATTTTGAAGATCAGATCCCACCCCCCCTCACCCAGCCAACCCCAAACCAAGCAACACAAACCCAACCACTATCAACAGAGCATGAGTAACCGCTTATTATATGTCAGTGTATTCTCAGTTGCATCGTTGTCCAGTGATGTCTCTGTAAAAAGTTGCTTGCACATCTTGGTGTAAATGATGAGATTCTTGTTGCTGTGTTTCCTGTGGGGGGGGGCATGGAGCTGTGCCATCTATGTGCATATAAAATGCCAATTTTCTAAGGTTCAGGGCTTCAAATCCATTTGGCTTGATTGCCTATTGTATTTATTTTTCATTCAGTTATAATTTGCCTTTTATCTTTTTTTCTCTGTAGTTTTTTTTTCCTGAAGTGTAATGAAAGAAGAGCCACTCTCCTGTGTTATGAAAACCCCTGTAATTTATTTTTCTTAGTAATCTTCCCCTCTGACAGTGTCTTGCAACTACATGATGAACCTAAAGAAGTCAATAGCATTTGTGTTGGCAGGTTGCAGTGTCGGGCAATTCATCATTTCCATGAAAACTTCTTGGATTCAGCCAACCTCCTGAAATTCAATCTCATTCCCCGTGTTCCCCTGCCTGTGAACCTGCTTTCAGGGGAGGGGATGTTGTTGTTCTCTTGTACTGTGCAGAGTAACTGGTAACCCCTGGAATAAAACATGGTGAAGGGGAGTAAGGCTTTCTGTGAGTCTGAGAACAAAGCTTCAAAATGGGAAATAAAAAACATCCCATGGAATTAAAATGCTTGAACTAGCAGGAAGGGCTGGATGCTTGCTGGAAGTGTGGCACTGCTGTGTGATGGGGTGATTCTATACTGCAAAAGGTAGTAAATGCCTTGGCTGCCTTCATGGTTTCTTGAGGTGTTTTATATTCCTGGTGAGCTCTTGAGTAATCCCCTGCTACTCCACGTTTTTAACACGTGTGGGGGAGCTTGGGCATCAGCCCTGAAGCTTACAGGAGACACAGCAATACACAGACACTTCCCTTTGCGATGACCCCAGGATGAACTGGGACACTGGTTTGGGAGGAGGGGAGAGGAGGAGCGGTCCCTTATGGCAGCAAGTGGGAAAACCTCACTTGCAACCGCTGATTCCTTGTATCCAAGTGTATCAGGATGCTTTATAAGTGGTGACCTTAGCCTCATCCCCTGGCTGCTGAAAGCCCTGTGTGACTCTGTGCTATAATAAGAAACTGAGACAGTGTTGCATCACCACCTCCTCTACTGTCCTGGCTTTATTCACACTAAAGCTCTGACCTCCCAACTCCCCAACCTTGCCTTGGGGAGTTGGGAGGTCAGAGCTTTAATTGGTTTTCTAGATGGTTTTAGTTGGTTTTCTAGATGGTTTTAATCCCTCCCTTTTTGTTGTAACATCTCAGTGTATACCTGGTAAATGATACAGGCCTTCATGGAAACTGTTAAGAGATCCTGAGTCCTTCCTGCAAAGCTGTCCCCAGGAGCAGAGGTGCTGTAAGGTTTCCCATGAGCTTGTACCCATTTATCACTTGCTACCTCTGTCTCCTCCACAGCTAGCTCTTCCTTTGATCAGCAGCCCTAGTAGCTTGTTTCCTTCTTTCAGATCTCCTACTGGTTGTGGTTCAGACGTGGATTTGGGTTGTAGATAAGCGTTTGTAAGCAGCATTCCTGCCAGAGCATGTTTCTAGTCCTGTTCCTGCTTCCCAGATGTAATTTGCTATTCAAAAACACCGCCACCTACTAAAGTCAGTACTCCTTTTGTAGTCCTCATGGTGGTTAGGTACGTGTATGTACTCATACCTCCCTTACAGTGCTCCCTGGAGTATCTGCAAGACCCTTGGCTGCAGTATAACCGACACGAGGAAACGGAAGCGTTAGCTTTGATGCTGGTCCTACACCTTCTGTACTCAGGAGTAGTTTTAGTGCCACAACAGGCTGCTTTCCAGCATGGTCATGGGCTCTGTGTAACCCATGAGGAACCCCACAAGGAATGCTTTTTCCTCTCTACTACAACACGCAGAGAGAACTCAGAGAAGCGCTGGGTCAGCGTTTCCCATCGCTGTTAAATGTCGTTAGTGGTGGCACTAATGGACTTGAACTCTTAGCAGGAGGGTACCCAAACACTTACCTGCTTTGCTTTTTGTGTTGAGGATTGGAAGACTAATCATAAAGACACAGGGATACACAAGATAAAGGGATACACAGAACTTCAGTTCAGGAGAACAGAAAACCTTCCACCCCTTGCTTTGAGCAGCAGGTACCAGCCATCACTGCTGCCTCTCTGACTTTATCCTTTGGATTTATATATTTCCTCATGCACTAGAAAACCTTGCTGTCTTTCACTGCAAACACGTTGTTTTTAAAAAATCAGCCAGTTCAGGCTCCTCGGGTGCAGCACAGCCACGGTCTCACTTTCTGGAGTGGTTCCGAGGCACCGGGTGCATGAAGCACGCGTGTAGTGGTGGAGTAGTTGATTATTTGCTGGCCGAATGCTGCCACTAGCAGTATTCCTGTGGTATTACAAGTGATTTTAACCAAAGGCTTCAAGAAGTGCCTTTCACGGAGAGATTTTGCAGTTGTTTATTAAGCAGAAGGGCTGGAAATTGCTGAGGTGAACAGGAGACGCGATAAGAACTTTCTGGTCCAATAACCCGTGATTTAACTTGTAAATATTTTAAGAGCAGCCCTAAAAGGGTCTAGAGAACTGTAAAGCAGAAAAAAACAAACAGTTGCCTCATTCCAAAAGAATGTTAATGTCCCTTTAGGCCTTCCTCTCTTTCTTCAAGTGCTTTGGAGCAGTGGAAAGAAGCGACAACCGAGGCTTTCAGAGCTAAACTTAACCAGAGTCTGTAATAACTTGATCTAATAATTCTCCTCTTAAGCAGTGTTTGTTTCAGTTCCCTTCTGGGGTGGAACAAACTGGATTTTTGCATGGAAAAGGAGCACTTGAGGAAGATAGTTCTGTGTAAATTTTGCCCTTGGAGACTAATTATTTGAAGTACAGCCTCCTATTCGTTAGTGGAAAGGATTGTAATAAAGAACATCTATTATTATGTCTGAATCCATCTGTCCTGGGGAGGGAGGAAAATCTGTCTCCAACCTCTTTGGCCATAAATACTTGTTGTTTGGCAAAATTAGCGGACTAAGATCATGCTGCACGAGGCCAAAGCTCCCAATTCTTTCCAGATCCTTTTTTCCTTTTGGGTTTTTGGGGGTGAGCACATAACTGGTCAGATGTGTGGAGAGACACAACTTGTTAGGATGCAGTAGGTTCTTGTTGCCTTTGTCTAGTTTGAAAGTCAGTCTGCTGTGACCACATCACCCTCGTTTTGTTGTCATAAAAATGTTTTTTCCTCCCTTTTTGAGTCTTACCTCAGGTTTTCTTCAGTGTGAAAGCAAACTATAGAAGATTGTCAGATGTGGTCTGATTTCCTTTTTAGTAATGCCTTTAGACCTTCTCTTTCAGAGCAAACGGGACCACCTCCTCATGAATGTCAAATGGTACTATCGCCAGTCTGAAGTCCCAGATTCAGTCTATCAGCATTTGGTTCAGGACAGACACAATGAGAATGGTAAGTCAGGCTCTCTGGAGTAAATCCTTCTTTACTTCTACTCTGAATTTTCATTTTTAGCAGTCTGGAAAGCAAAACCACTTTTGCATTGGGATATGAGGCATGGTCTGTTGATGAAAACAGTAAATTAGATGGATGATTGTGATTCTTACACTAGTTAACAAGGCAGATACATCCTGTAAGCATAGTTATAATCAGATATATTTCACGTATGCATTATGTACTGTGCTGTACACTACTAATGCCTTAAGGTAGAGTATCAAAGAAAAATAACAGCAGGTCATTTGTAGGGTTTCTGGACAGTGTACTACTGCTGAGCTGGCTGAAGACCAAGTTGTCTGAAGAAGTTGTGAATCTCTTATTTTTTGTCTATAGTGAGTGTCATGAGAATTCCACTTTCACCTTTGTGCTCACTCACACATACGAGTACTGCAGTGGGTGATGTAACAGAAGCACTCGGAGCTGTGCTCACTCTTTGGGAAAACAAGTGTGATTTGGGTTCAAGAGAAGCAGAAAAAACTTCAGTGCATATTCTGGCATCATTTGTCTCTTGCCTCTAGGGGACACATAACGTTTGCTTCTGTTCTTACAGGGAAATTTCCTTGATGCAATTGTTAAAATTCTGAAGATACTCCAAGGTGAATGATAAAAGTTGATGCTTCAAGTATGGAACACAGCAACTTTTTGCTGCATGATGGTACCAAGTTGAACATACATTTTCCTTTTTGCAGGCAGTAAGGACATTTTGTGTGTGCTTTTAGCAAAAGCTGCACAAATCTAATGTTTCTCTTACTGACTCAGAAACTTCTAACTGTCAAAAACTGAGCATTATTTGATGACATGGCTGCTTTATGTCATACTCCTGTGCTTGTGGAGAAGTATTTTTGAATTCTTCCTGGATATTATGAAGTAGTCATGGAAAAGTTGTCTTTTGCTTTTCATTAAAAACTAGAACTTTCTGGATATGAACATAGATATCAATATTTATCTCAACACCAGAGCACAAAACAGTTAGTGCTATCAAGATTCTATTGAAGATTTCAGATTAAATATGCAATCAGAACCTTAACCTGGAAACCAGGAGCCTGTGCTAAATTAATTTGTGTACTTCTTTTCAGCTAGGAGTGACACTTCTGATGGTCAATGGGTAAGATGTGTCTTTTATTTTTAAAAATGCTCTTTCCCCATAGTAGTTCTTTAGGTGTGTCAAGGGCGAACTCATGTGTCAGAAATGGATATCGGGTTATTTCTGTATTTTACAGGCTGTGCAAACAACCTGAGTGTTTGTTGCTTTAGCACTGAGTGTGTATCTTAATCATCCTCAATCTTTGACCTGTGAAAACTACCTGCAAAATAGCCATGGTAGATGCTTTCAGAATACAGTTAACACCTCGGTGCTTTTGTGTTTTTGCTTTGTGGCAGACTCTGGCCGAGAGCTGGTTATTACAGACCCGGTTATCAAGAACCGAGAGCTCTTCATTTCAGACTACGTTGACACTTACCACGCTGCTGCCCTCAGGTAAGATGCAGAGGATGTGGTTGCAGGCTCAGCAGAATGAGAAAATCCTTATGGAGAGGGAGGTGTGTTTGTTGGTTTTGTGCCGGGATCGTTAGCATACTGCTCAGCTTTCTCCTCATCTCCTACGCTAATTAACTGGTGTTATCTGTCCCCATTCAAAAAGGAGCTGTAATTCTACAATCTCACTTTAATCTCAGTTAATCAATGCTGCTCAGGAGATATTGTTTCCCATCACTGCCAATTTAGGTTATTGCTAGTTCCTGCAGAAACACTACCCTCCCCTCCTTCCCTGTTTGATTTTGCTATTAACGGTAGCGTCTCCTAGTAAAGTGACTTAGTAGGTTGCCCTGATTAAATTTCATTAAAGGCTTTTGCTCTGAGGCACTTGTCATTGTTGCAGCTCAGCTAAGAGCTCCATTAAAAACTAGCTGTACAGCCAGGAGGTAATGGACCCCGGGTATTGTTCTCTGCACTGTCTGCCCTTCCCTGGAGGTTTCCTGCTGCCTTTACCCACTGAGGTTTTGATTTAAGTGGCCGACCTTTGGCTAAGCTGAGGGATCCACCCTTATGGAAAGAAGTTCAGAAATAGGAACAGCCAGGCAGCGTTTTTTTTTTCAGCAGATTTTCAACATGCCAACCGTGCATGGATATTGTCAAAATGCAAATTGAATAATCTCCCTGATAATAATGCTCAGATGGTGTTTCGCTAGAACCATCTGGAGACATGGGAGTGTTTTTGATCAGAGTCACTTTGCTGAAGCCACTTATTTCAAGACAAACTAGCTGCAACTTCTGTCATAGGGGTGGGAAGGAGACTTGGCCTTACCTATTAGACTTTTTTAATAAATTTGGAAAATTCCAGTGGTGTTGTATAATCTGAAATTCCACAGTGCCTTTCCTGAGGTACAGAGGTTGCCTTCCAGTTTTACACTGGCATGCTCAGGGACAAGCTAGCAGGAGGTTGGCTGTCTTGATGGAACTAATCTTGGAAACATAACTGCTTAAACGGACAGAAACTGAGCTCTGCCTGGAATTTTCTCTGGGAGCACTTCAACTTGTCTTCTGCATCCTTTCTGCTTTTGTTTTTTAATGATTTTTTAAAGAAAAGACAAAGTTGGCAAGATAAAAATGGGAAATATGCATAGAGCAAGCAAACTCAAAAAACAACCTTCTCCTCTCTTCCCAAAGCACAGAGGCTGCTGAAAACCCCAACACCTCATGTCCTCAACCCATCTTGTGTGTCCTGCTGCCTTTCTGTTTGCAAGTGCATAGCACAGGCATCCTTCAGATCACTCTTGTTTCTTTGGTGTATGGTTTCACTGTTTTTTTTGTTGTGTCCTGGGTTGTTTTCACCGTAGATAATTCTTACAGGCTTGTAGGTGGTATCTAAAGATGCTGATAATTGAGAAAATACACTTCTGCAGCATAAATACCATTTTTTTACTGATTCTTTTTTAGCTGATTAACATGTCACTAATTTTCAGTGTGCAAGATGAACATAAGGGTACTTGCATGTGGTGTTGCTACAGTTTGAGGACATAGAGTAAGCAGAATGTATTGTGATGTGTGGAGGGATGGTTAATGTAAAATTCTGGGTGGTTATAATGGGAGATTATTTCTCTGCCCTCTGCAAGCAAATGGCTCTGGTCTCCCAGTGAATCCATGACAAACTGGGAAATAAAGCAGTGTTTGTAACTAACAATCCTCTGCTCTAACCAGTGGCAAAAATTAACTACAGGGTACTTGTAGATCCCTGTGGAAGTATGTGATAGAAACTACATGCTTTTTACCTGTATGGTTTGTGTTGATATATAGTAGCACTTGCTTGAAATGCTGTGCAAAACACGTGCTTTTTTCATTAATACAGATAATACAAACTTACCTGGAAAATGCATATTAACTGCCAGATGAATTATTGAAAGGGAACTAAATCATCTTCCCCAAAATACTGTTAAAATGTGAATTTCACATGAAACATCAAACACCCCATCTCTCTTTCTAAATAGCAAACTAAAAAACCACTTTCTGCCACCAAGCATAGAATAAATATTAGTGAACAAGTGTCTTTCTGTATGTCTGTGTGATGTTTCAGTTACCACCATGTCCATGTTCCATTACAGCCTGACGTGACCTCAGCAGCATCCAGCGTGGCTTTGTCCTTTGCCACAGTGGCAATTGGCTGTGAATTAGGCCATTGCAGGGACAGTTATGCAGCCTCAGCTGACAGGATGGCTGTATTGATTTTTGTCTTAGACCAGTAGACGATTTGATTCATCCTTCATCCTGATGACATGTTTTTTCCCTACCTGTAGTAGTTGATGTGTGTTGGAGAGTTGGTGTTACACAGCAGGGTTCTTCTTGGCTGTCCATGGGTGAGATTTTTGGGAATGCCTCCCCTGGAGAGGTTGGGAAGAGAAGCAGGTTTAGCAGTTCAGGTTCCTAGTGCAGATCTGGGAGCGTGCCCTGTGTTTGAGCTCTGCTGAGAACACCAGGCCAACAGATCCAGTGTATAAGCAGAATATTCACCTTGGTGTAGTGGTGGCAGTAGCACTGTTCTAGTCTAACCAAGACTGGCAAACTGATTTACACTCTTGAATAAACCCCACAGCAGCTTATTTATGAAAATACTACTCAGTAAAGTCCAGTGAAAAGAGCTGCTGTCTGTATCAATACCAGGAAGGCTGATGTTCAGAAGAGCCAACTCCTGTGCTCTGTTTATTGCTCTCTGGCTTCCTGGTGTGTTTGTCTCTGCCCACTTCTGCTGGGATTTATTTGGTGGCAGTCAAGTGCAGTGTGGTCAATGACAAAACCTGAGCTGAACATGACCAATCCAACAAACCCTTGAGAAAAGAGACATGGCTCCTTACAGGTCGCCTTCATGCTGGTCCTGAAGGATAATGACTTCAGCAACAAACTGTATTTAAAATATTATTAACCTGTTGTAGAACAAGCTACTAAATCCCTTTTTAATCTTTTTTTTTCTGTAATGTCTTTTACTCTCCTTAAATAGAATGGAAGGAAGAAATTTGCATGTTTTGAATTTGCATTATTAGGGTTGCAGTCTTGCTAAAACCAGCACAGCTCTGTGTTTTGTTTGGAATACTTGGGAAGCTCAAATTTTATTTAAATGAAGCTTCATTAAAGATGTAAGCATAATAAGACAGTAAAAACATTGAAAACAAGGTGTTTTCAGGGTTGTATTTCTGTGATAGAGTTTGTTAGTCTGATTAAATTTGGGCTCCTCAGAACTGTGAGTGGCTGAATGAGAAATAATGAATCTTTGTAGAACATGTCTGAGACTGTAACTGAACTTTCTCCCTTTTCCACCACGTGAAGAGTCTGAGTAGTTATTTGTTACAACAGGCTTGTATCTGAAGTTTTAGGTGTTTATGAGAACACAAGGATCTCTGTGGCTTATCCACAGATTGTGGTAGCACTTAATTAAGATCTCAATTATTCAAGATAGAATTCTAATACTGTTTTCCCTTTTTCTTTCAGAGGGAAGTGTAATATCTCCCATTTCTCTGACATATTTGCTGCTAGAGAGTTTAAAGCTCGAGTGGATTCTTTTTTCTACATACTGGGCTATAATCCAGAGACAAGGTAAGTGAAGTGACTTTTAAAAGCAAGCTTTACCTGTGATCTGAACCTGGATGGACAGGAAAACTCAAGGGAAGAGAAGTTAAAATCTGATGTGATGCTGAGAGGAGGGTGAGGTGGAAGGGAACATGAGGAAGCTGCATGTTCCTGTGTGTGCACAGGAGAAAAATGAAGAGTAGATAATAAAAAATGAAGTGTAGGTAACAAAATTGTCTGTTGAGTCCTGACACCCAGTTGCATCTCTGGGTAAATAACATTCAGCTTCAAAACAAACAGGTTATGAGAACTGTGATTTTTTTTAAAGGTTATAAACATTAGCTGGACTTCTTAGCTGTCTCATCAGCTAAATGCATCCCCTGATAATACTTTAAAAAACACATCCACATCATCTGGCAAGCAATGTTGAAAGGTACACCCTTTAAGAAGAAATAAAATTGAACATTAAGTGTGAAAACTTATGTTTTTGTGTATAAATACTTACATGCAGGTCAACAGTTCCTAGTTTATGCTTTGCACACCTAGAGGAAATTAGAGGTATGGAAAGAACTGGGTGGTTTTTGAATTAATACCTGTTTGCAGGAGGTGTTGAGCATGGTCTTTAATTTCACAGTTCTTCCAATCTGCCTGAGAGTTGTCCAATCAGTTTTATCAGCTATGTTTGAAGAGTAAAGCTGATACTACATTCTGCCTTTGTAATTTTTCTGGTCCAAACCCTAACTCTTCCTTCATTCCTTTATGTGATTTTTGTGAACACAGAGAATGCCTTACAAATACCAGCCTTGAATTTGTTGTCTAGGGGTGTTTCTATGAGCACTTGAGTAAGAGATGATAATGTGTAACAGGGTTTGGCAAGGTCTGTGCCACTTGGAGGTTCTGTTGTTTCTTTCAGTGCAGAAAACAGAGTTAATTGGCTTGTGGAGCTTGGTTTGTAGAGATTGGTTTGTTGGGAAAAGTATTTAAGTGGGGTCAGATAAGCATGTAAATAACTAATATTTGGATTGTTGTATTGTAGATTCACTGTTTTGGCAGATCTTCATGAATATTCATGCTTCAGGGCATAGCCAACCTGCTTGCAGTTAGGAAGAAATCCCCTATGTGGGCATATTGGTATGGAGTTGCCTATTTATGAGGCTTCCTGTGCCTTATCAAAGTGTCTTAAAGTGTCTGTGTGTCTGTGACAGGGTGCTGGGCATGGGAAGCTCCTTTCTCCATTTGGCTGCCATCCATAGCAGGTGATGTCAGTGCCTCAGAGTCCCTCAGAGGCAATCTTGATAGTGTGTGGGGCTGAGCTCTGGGAAAAGGGCATGAAACCCTGTCAGATTTTAAAATACTACATGTTAGAAGGCTTTCATAACATAATTGTTGTGGGGTTGGTTTTTTTTGAGTAGTCCAAGTTGTATTTATCATACTGGTCATGATACTCGTCTGGTATTTGCTGTGTTTGGCACCTTTATGTAACTTCATCACTTGTACTCAATGATTTTAGGTTTGAGTGTGTGAATGCTAAATGAAGTACTTGTATTAGTGTTCATTTTGTATTTAATGGAAGATTTCTCTTATGAAATGCCACTTATGGGAGTTGTCAGTGCACTTTTAAACGCACTTTCAGCGTAGAAGGAGCTGTTAATTCTTCCAGCTCCTAGAAAATGACTGAGCCTGAAAAGATCAATGAAATGACAAAGCATAGCACTTAGCCATCAGCTAATTACTTTGACTAGCCAGCTCTCAAAATGTAGGTTTATCTTTATTTGGTTGCAGCCAGGTTTTCTTTTTTTTTCTTTTTTTTTTTTTTCCTAGCTCTTTAGGTCTGTATTTTCCCTTGGAAAAAGGGTAAGTCTAGAAAAAGGAGATGTAGTCTGGAAGTGGTAAACCAGTGTGTTTTGGGATAACTTTTTTCTTAATAGTGTATTTCAAGCTGGTTTGTGGGTTTTTAGGTTTGTTTTGGGTTGTTTTTTTTTACTGAGTTTGGTCAAAGATTGCATACCATGTTTCAGTGATTCTTATACCAGTGATAAAAATCTGGTTGTGGAATAAAAATCTAAACTAATCTTTGAGCCAGAGGCTGGCTGTTATTACCTTGAATAGAGTGTTAATGAAGCTACCAAGCAGACCTGAAATATGTTTCTGGCTCTCAAGAGTGTAGAATAAATCCACTAAACTTGCACAGCCAGTTGAGAAAGCATAAAATGCATTTTCTAAGTACTTCAGAATAATTAATTTCATCTCTCTTAGGAGAAGTGTGACTGCTTTGGCCCCAATTCTGCTAACATGGAATCCCACTCAAACTCTTGAGTACCCCAAATGGGCAGATGAAACCAATGCTTTATCAAAGGAGAAATGTCAGGTGAATTGTGTATGCCCTGAAACGAGTCTGTAAGCACTTCAGGAGTGCAGGCAAGAAGCATTAATAGACAAATAAACCAGACCTGATGAACCACTTCAGAAAACCACACTACAACTATGGTTCTTACCTTGTGTAGTGCCAGGTCTAGCTGATTCTGACACAAACTTCTGGTCCTTCCTTGTGTACTCTGACATGCTCTGTGCCCTTCCAGAACCAACTTTGAACTTCTTCATTCCAGGATGTAGATGTGCCAGATGCCACTAGTGGGACTGGCCTGGTTTTCCAGTTTACTGGTATGGAATGAGCAATCAATTTTTTGATCTCAGGAGTGAGAACACATGCAGTTTTGTCTGATACTGACCTATGCATAGATTACATTTGAATATGCATAGATTCAAGGGCTACTGAATTATAACTTGCAAGTAAAAATAAACAGATACTGTTGTACAAACAGTGTTCACTGCTTCATGGTGAATCAAAATGAATCTTCTGCAGTGTTGTCATATTGGAGAAGAATAACACCAAACACTCAAGGCACGAGTGAATCTTCCAAATAGGTGTTTTGGGGAGACCAGGGTCCTCTCTGGTGTTATTCCTCAACATGTGCTGTTGCTTCATTTTTTGCTTTTTCTTCTGAAGTGTTCTTTTGGTTGTGAGCTAAATAAGAATTGCTGTGGCCACGAGGAGCCTTCCCAAGAGTGAGATGGAAGGTGTTTTCTTGTCCTTCACAGTTCCCTATTTTCTGCTGAAAATCAGGATCAAGAGCCTCTTTTTCTTCTTTTATTCTTCCCTCTTTTAAATGGAAAGTGTAGTGGGTGGAGGACAAGTTTCTGTTCTAGAAACAGAGGAAAACAGTGTGGGTTATTATGAAGTCAAGCCATTGTGGAGTTGGGAGTAAGTTTCTTTTAATATTGCCATTCTTCAGGGAAAAGTGCAGAGCTGTTTGGCTGGTTTGAACCTTTGGTCTGGTCAGTTCTTAGCAGGCAGAATATTTTGATTCTAGGCATGTTGTTATGCAGAGAGGGGCAGAGAGGGTGAAATGACTACAAAGATTTTTGAACTTATCCATCCTTATGTCTGAAATCAGTGAGTAGTTGTGCTTACACTTAGGAGGCTGACAGGTTGTGGCATACTTGGCTTAAATAAAACAATTCCTGTAGCATGTTGTAAGTCCAGTTTTTTAAAAAAAAGTAAAATATGTTTAGCAGGACTCAGGAATCCTCCTGATGGGGGAAGTGGGGGACTGTTTGTATGGCATGCTAAGGTGATGTTCAACAGATGCCTTCTGTATGTCTCAGTGAATTGCTGCAGAGTTGGTTTCTATCAGTCTTGTCTGAAATTCTGAGGAAAGAATTATGGAAGACACTGAACCCCCTCGCTGTGTGCCACTAGGTGTTGTCAGGACTTGCAGTTGCTTCTTAAGACAGACAGGAAACCTCTCCTCAAACTGTATTTGGGTAAAGGGATGTAGAATTTCCTTGGTTCTTCTTTATGGCTGAAACAATTTGGAACATGTTGGTTTTGTCATTTATTTCTGAACTGGGTGGTGGCAGAAAAGCTGGAAACACTTTCTCAGGTTCATGTTGTGAACCTGAGGGGGAACATCCCAACCCAGAAGAGCCACCAGAATACCCAGGAGGACATTTCAGATGTAGTTTAAGTGAAGACCTAATCTATTTGGCTTTAAGTCATCTAAAAAGTGGTCAGCTGGTAAAGTTTGTGCCAAATCTTTGGAGTAATCCTTCTCTAGTGTGTAGTCTGGAAAATTTGGTTTTGTGCTGCATTTGTTGCCTCCTGTAATATTTCTGTATTATAAATGAGCTGATAAAATGTTATGGTGGGTTTGTTGGGTTCTTTTAAGCACTCTATAAAAAGTCATTATTTCTGGGAGTTTTAAATACATAGGTTAGTACAGCTTAGTGTTTTCAAAAAGCATAAGAACTTTTATCATAGCTGGTTGTGTTTTGGTTTTAATGTGGGGTTTTTTTTGAGTGTGAGCCAAGCCCCTCTCTCCTGTGTCTTAGGGAATGGCTCCTTCAGATTATGAATGAGTGTTTGTAGCATCAGATAACTTCATCAGAGCTGTGGTAGCTGAAATCTTCAAGTTAATGAACATTTTAATGATTATTGTGGGCTCATTGAAGGAGCCCCAGACTCTGTTAGTGAAGATTCTCAAGAAGAGGGTGGGAGGTAATGTGTGTAGGGTAACATGGGGATGCAACAAGGAAAACATATCCACCTATGTTATCATAAATTTTTTTCACTAGATTATTTTAAAAGAGAAAATTTGGGTTGATTCTGTGGCCTGATGTGTTTTGTTGGTCTGTTTGTTTCTTTTAAAATGGAAAATTTGTGAAACTTCTCATGCTTCTTTAGCCTTGCAGTAAACTTGGGCATCTCAGATGCTGGAACATGGGGCAGAAATACCCATTAAAGTATTTTACACTGTAGAGGGGAAGGGATGTTACTTTAATATAAACAGGTAGCTGAGATTTTTGGTTTTTAAATGACATTAATAAACAGGAATGCCTGAAGTCAGGGATGATGAGGGAAGGTCAGGCAGTGAGTCAAGTCTGGCTCCTCTTGCACTCACCTCCCGTTCACACGTGCTTGTGAAGGGCAACAGCTGCCAACTTGTATGCTCTAAAAGTGCTCATATATGTTGCATTAATGACAGGTAGAATAAGAGTGTTTTGTGAATCATAGAATCATAGAATTTTAAGGCTGGAAATGACCCCTAAGATCATCCAGTCCAACCATTACCCCACCGCCACCAAGTCTACCCTTAGACCATGTCCTCAAGCACCGCATCTCCCTGTCTGTTAAACCCCTCCAGGGATGGGGACTCAACCCCCTCCCTGGGCAGCCTGTTCCAGTGCTTGAGGACTCTCTCAGGACACAAGTTCTTCCTAAGATCCAACCTCAATTTTCCCTGGCACAGCTTGAGGCCATTACCTTGAGTTCTGTCGCCTGTTACTGGGGAGAAGAGACCAACCCCCACCTCACTGCAACCTCCTTTCAGGGAGTTGTAGAGAGCAATAAGGTCTCCCCTCAGTCTCCTCTTCTCCAAACTAAAAATCTTGCTGCTTTGCTTTCTATTTCTTTTCAACTTATATGTTAGAACACGAAGCTTCAGCCCTTTGCATTAAAACCTCTGTGCCTTTTAATCAACGTAATCCTCCAAAAAACTAACCACAAACCCGGGGTGCACGTGCTTAATAAAAAAAAAGCCAGCAGCGATTTTAGGAGCCTCCTAAAAGCTTTTAGGAGGCTCCTAAAAGCGCTGCTGACTTCCCTTGGAGCAGGTAGAGAAGCCCTGGCCCAGCTCCCCAGGCCTGGGAGTCGCTCGGCGAGCGAGCGTTGGCTGTGTGGGATCCCCCAGCGAAGGCCCCTCTTCCCTGCGCACTAGCTCGGTATGCAGAAGCCGCCCGTACGGGAGGCTGTTCCGTGCGGCTTTATTTACGGAAACAGCGGGGGTTGAGATGGATTGCGTGGTGAGACACTGTGTGGATGAGGGAGGGTCACAGCACATGCTCAGTCCTGTCAGTCCGAGGGCGAAGTTTCTGCGTTCTGCGTGCAGGCTTAGGTCATAGCACAAGCTCAGTGAAAGCTCGCCGAGGTCTCTCAGGCTGCATGTGCCTCCATTTTGAGTTGGTAGAGTGGAAAAGGCAGTTTTAGCTGTTAAGTGGGGGGGGGTTCAGGAATACATCTAAACCCACAAGAGCCTGTCATAGTCATGGATGATCCATTCAGCCCCTGCAGGTAGGCTACATCACTCCGGCCTCCCCTAAACGATGCTGATTTTTGCTGTTGTTTGTGACTTCTGAAATGTTTATGAAATCATTTCATTACTATTGCATGTTCCTCAGAACCTTGTGATCGCATCAGCGTTGCTGTGCAGCCGCTCGTACGGAGCATGAGGGCTCTGAGCAGGGGATCTGCTGCCGAAGGGGTGCATGTAGCAAAACGTTGGAGCTGTGTGGGCTTATTTATTAATTTGATTCTTTTTTTATGTATTTATTTCTTTTTAATCCCCTCGTGGTGCAGTTTTGATTTCAGTTGTGCTGCTGTCTGCGTGCCAACCTTGTGGCAGGTCTGTGGGGAGCTGCAGCGGCGCTCGGCGGGATGCGGCGTTACCCCGAGTGGCGATTAGGGAATGTTTGGGCCTGTACCGGGCTGTTTAGGTAATGGCAGAGGGAGGGTTGTAGATCAGCAGCCATTGGTTGTGCTGAGGATGGGTGGTTCTCCTGTGATGGAGGGGCAGTGAGGGTGCTGATACTTCCCCCAGTATTAAAGGGGGTGTGGGGGGGGAAGTAGCCGGTGTGGTTCTGCTTGTCAGTCACATGCAAATAACACTTCTGCATCTGAAACGCAGCAATATTGTCTCAGCACGACAGCTGTGCAAGCAGCACACACATCTGTTTGATTGGGACAGCAAAACACTTAGAGTTTGGCTGATCTGAATAAAATAAAGGACTTGGGCTCTGCGGTTTTGTATAGTATGGCTGCAACTGGCTTGGCGGTCCTGGTGGGACAGCCCTTGGTGACTTGGCAGTGCTAAATGACAGTGGGTTTGAGAGGACTTGGCTGTGTTGAATGGGAGTAGACTCGGTTGTGCAGCAGGTTCTTGTTCACAGTGATGTTTAAACTGGTGCAGAACTGGGTGCTGCGGCCCTCTGTCCAGTGCAGCCCCTTGGCTTGCAGAGCTGGTCGCTGCACCGCAGGCTCTGTCACTGAGGGGAAATGCCTCAACTGGGAAACTTGTGGGCAAGTTAGAGAACTGTGCTGAGCCTGAAGGACAGGATGATTTGTGCTGCTAAGTGACATCTCTGGAGTTTTATAGCAGAAGGTTGACTTTTCACCTTGTGCAGTCGTTCACCCGTGCAGCATGTGGTACAGGGGCGACCTCCCGTCTCTTGTCCAAGGCTGAGGAACGAATGGTGAATGACTGCATAAGATACCCATGTTAGGGCCATGCACATGTCTGTGTGCTGACTGAAGTGTCAGTCCCTTTTATAGCTCTTGGGCATCAAAATGAGGAACACTCTTTAGTGTGGGTCACCTGTGCCCCTGACTGAAGCAGCGTCACGCTAGTGAGAACAGCACATGGTTCCCTTCAGCATCAGCCTGGCAGTCACCCTGTAGCTGAGAGGGTTGTCTCCACAGGCCAAGGCTTTAGAAACTCTCCTAATAAAGGAGCTACTTGAGTATGTACAGGAATATGACCCCACTCTGCAGGGATACAGGATATGGCACTGTGTGTCCTTAGAGTTTGTTTTAGATGTTGACTTATAAGCAGAAGAGAATGTGTAAGGGATGGGGAGGGCACAAAGCAGTCTGTTCAGTGCTGGTTTCCACTTGTGGTTAGTGAAAGTATTTAAAGATTTGAGTAATAAAGATGGCACTTCTGAACTTCAGATGAAAACCTGGTCGTGCTTATTTTTGAAATGCTGAGAGGTTAACCTGCAGTACCTCAGGTGGGGAAAAACGAAAACATCTCTAGGCTGCAACAGAAATCCGATGGGCAAATGAAAGTATTATGTCTGGCAAAACAAATTCCATTGGAATAATATGCAAAAGAAGGTGTTTTTCAATTAATCCCTTGCACATGAGAACTTGAGGCTGTGACGTTGGTTGTAGTGGCTCCCAGGATGCCCCTCATGTCTGTGCTATGCTCGTGTGCAATCAGATGGTTCCTGCTCCTAGTAAATGTGTAGATACTGTGGCATTACTCTTCTCACAGCAGACCTTCAGCATTTTGAGATCTCTCTTTTTTTTCCTTTGCATGTGCTTAAACATAAATGTTTTCCACCTGTACAGCCGGTTGTGGGGCGGATGAGGTGCTCAAGGAGATGGTTTGGGAGAGGACAGGGATGGTTGGACTCCATGATCTTAAAGGTCTTTCATAGCATTCATCTGTGATTCCCTGGGTTTGTGCATAGGTGGGCAAGACTGTTACACTCCAGTTTAAAACAAGTACTGTGTCCAGTGCTGGAACCCCCTGTGTTGGGGGTTCCAAAACTGGACACAGTACTTGTGGGCAAGAAGGACATGGACCAGTTGGAGAGGGTCCAGAGGAAACCACAAAGATGCTAAAGGGGCTGGAGCACCTTGGAGTGGAGGACAGGCTGAGAGAGTTGGGGCTGTTCAGCCTGGAGAAGAGGAGGCTTCGGGGACACCTTCTAGCGCTCTGCCAGGACCTCAAGGGGGCCTACAAGAAAGATGGGGAGAGGCTGTTCAGTAGGGCCTGTTGTGACAGGACAAGGGGTGATGGTTTCAAAATAGAGGGAGGGAGATTTAGATTGGNGTAAGAACACAGCAGCAAACCAAGCCTCCCCAATAAAAACCAAACCCCCAAGCAAACCAAGCCGGTGGTAGCTGCAGAGGTAAGGCTGTCTGGTGTGAGGCACTGATGCACTGAACATGCTTCTCAGTGCACTGAAAAGACTCCTCTGCTTAAGCACACTCCACAGCCTCTTCTGCAGACACATCTAATGGTGGAGTTTAACCTGGCTGGGTGCCCAGAAGACTTTTTGCAGCTGGGAGGTGGTTGATAGGTGATCTGATTAGTTAAGTTCCACTCCAAAGGACAATTGGAAGTTATGGATGTGCTAATGGGAAGCGCTTTTATTTTGTCCTGTGGATGAAGAAATCTCGGCCAAGTACTTGACAGTCTTATTTCCCTTTGTTCTGGATTCCTTTTAGCTTTTTTAAAGACTTAAATCAGTAAAATAACCTCTCCCCCTTCCAATCATGAGTTTGTAATTTGTTTTAATTAGAGATTTGTATTTCCAAGTGTGTGATGGGACTAGGAGTATGTTCAAGCTTGTGCTGTTGTTCCTCGGTGTAACTGTTGTTGGAGGCAGCTGGAGATCTGTGGCCTCAAGCTGAGGGACAGACTGGGAGATGTTCCATCTAACTGTGATGCAGCTTTGTAGAAAAAATAACTGATGGGTTCCTGCCTGGTTCCCTGGACCTGCATAAACTGGGATGGTGTTGAAGAAAGGCTGCTGGTGTAGTAGTACATAGTTTTAGTAATTGCTCTGGGAAGTGCAAAGGTACTGCCTGGCTACTTGAGAAACCTACACAAGATCAGCACTCAAAGCACCTTAATTCCATGTTGAATTAATTTACATGTTTATTTATCAGTGTAAATAACACTCTGTTTCTGTTAAAATCACACATAGACCAGATATAAAACTTCTTATTGTGCAAAGTTTTTTTCCAAAAAACTAATTTTTTGGAACTTGTGATCAAAAGACTGGTTTCTTCCTTATTTGAAAGTAAACAAATACTGAAAAAGAAGTATTAGGAAGGTGATTGATGACATCTACAAGTAAAATTTTACTCCCACAGGTAATTCTGACCTGGAGTGAACACTGGTTTCCTTTGCAGCAACTTGTGTTTCAGAAGAGCTGTAGGATACTTACTACTAGGATATCTTCTGCCCTGCCTTGACAGTAGGGGACTGTGATGCTTCTGAGGACTGTAGCATGGGGTTTTTCCCCCACATATAAACCTGATGCAAAATAACATCATTTTGACAAACCTTTCCCTGTGTGACACAAGCTTCTGGGAACAGCAGCAGGGGTGAGAACACGGAGTCCTCCGCGCCCTCTGCGTTGGCTCTGCAGGTTGGAGCTCGCCCTCAAGATACAGATGTTGCTACATGTTTGTTCATTCCTGCTTTAGATCCAGGGATTGCTCAAAACCTTCCCATAGAAGTTCCTTTGCCTGAATTGCAGGTTTCAGTTTTTTCACTCCAAGCACAAAATTGTTTATGCATTTTTTTAAAATTGTAACACTATTACAACAGGTTTTAAGCAGTTAAAATTACTAGAGGCTGGCCACTAGCAAGAATATTTTCTGAGCATGAAGAAGCTTCTGAAAAAGTGATTTTTAAATATTTATTTTAATGTTTTAAGGCATAAATATGAGTGGGACAGTGTCCAGGTAACTTTCAGTTCTGTATGTAGAAAGTAACTGTTGGAAAAAGCTAACAAGCCATTGCTTAACCTGTACTTCTAACCATGACCTAGGTAATGGAAACTAAATGTGACCAATTTCTTTTCTGGAAGTGGGAATTGCTCTTTGTTTAGGCAGGGCAGATGGTTCTGCTGTTCTTGGGCACCTACCTGACAGGTTTGGGGTAGCTGTGGGGTCTTTTGGTTAAAGGTTGAGTGGCCTGAACCTGATAGTCCTTTTTGTAGTCTGAATTGTGTAAAGGAAGAGTATAACATGCATAAGAATGGTTTTCCTGGGTGGAATTGAGCATCCCTTTGGCTTGGGCTGAGGTATCCTGGCTCCCAACGGTGACCATAAGCAGAAGCTTGGAGAAAGTAAAGGTAGAGCTGTGATCCAGGACAGGCTTATTGTGTTTGAGCATTAAGTGAGGGAGGAGCCTGGAGAGGGAAGCTCTGAGTTTAGTTTTATAGATGCAAGGAATAAAATGAAACAATATAATCCCAAGTGGATCTCTGGAAAGTCCCTTTCAGGCCCCGATAAACTACTTTTTATCAGCTGGAGTGGAGTAATTTTGTCCATTCCTGTTGTCCCTCTAAGATGGAACAGAGTGATTTTTGACAGTTTTTAAACTGCCTCTGAAGAGCATTTTCTTTTTCATCTTGGGTGTTGGACCAGTCTCGAGACTTTCTGTTTCCTAACTACTTCAGATTTATATTAATTTTTTTGGAAATCACAAATATGTAGGAATAGCCTTACGGTATCATGCTTTCCATTAATGTAACTGATTGTCTTGCCAATAATAGTGGCTGTTTGGCTACATGAGTGTTGAAGTGTATGATTGCAATTTATCATCTGTTCTGCCTATAATGCATATAGCTAATCTGATTTAGGTTTTATTTATTAAGCCATTGATTTTCTTACCAGGCTTTGTAAATAACCCCAAATCTCATAACACTCATTCTGCAATGCTATAGCTTTTTATTGTTTAATAAAACCAAAAAAGCACACAGTCCCACCCAGCCATGGCATATCTTAGCTTTAAGCTCTGCCTTTTTGTAATCTTTTTGTCATACAAACATAATGACCTCTTCCACCTGTTGTTGCCTGCTTCCTTAGCTAACAACCTGACCTGGGTGAGTGCATAGGAACTGCTGTCCTGGTACCTCTTCTGGACTCAGGTTCACTGCTGGGAACCCCCTCACAGCCTGGATTCCAGCCTGGATTCCAGCCTGGCAGAGCTGCTCAGGCTGCTGGTGCTTCTGGTTTAATTGCAGAGCTGTTCTGCACGGTGAACTTGCCTTGGTGATGTGGGTATGTGGCAGCAGGCCGTGCTTTTTAGCAGGTTGGTTTTGACAAGGCTTTTTGGAGAGCTCTGGAGAGGATCAGAAAGATTGTGTGAGAAGTGCTCTGTGGCTGGGCCATCTGGCCAGTTTAAAAACCTTTTTCTGTTGAAGCATCCCTCTAACTTAATTCCTGATGGCCTCAACATACAGACTCAGGAGTGATGATGCCATTACATGGGGAGCACAGAACACCATCCTATAGATGATGTTGAGGTTGTGTCTTGTTTTGGGGGATGCTTTTTGGATTTGGAGTGGGTTTTTTTTGTTGTTGTTTTAACCTTAGCAGTAGCATTATGTTGTTTTCCTGTTTTCTGCCCTGTAGCTGGCTGGGAGCAGGTGTTTCAGGCAGCCAGTGGAAGGGCAGTGTCTGGTGCACAGTGCTGCAGTTTCTGAGATTACACCTTGGTTTGCACCCACGCTCCATGCCACTGTGCACAGCATGTGTGGTTTCTTGCAGAAGCCTGGCTTCCCAGCAAAGGCCTTCACTAAGCTGGACAGTGCAGAGAAGCACTGTGCAGGAATCTGGGGTGCCTTTCCCTCTGAACTCTGGAGACCTGCTGCAAGTTTCCAGCCTGGAACCCTCTGGTGATACTGTCAGAGCACTCGGTGCTGCAGGGTCTGACCCAACACGCATCTCACCAGCTCTGAGGTTACTCCATGGCAGCTCAGGCTTGTAGCAGCTCTTCTGTCACTACATTCCCATAGTGGCACTGGGATGCTGTGTTATTGCCAAGGGCAGTAGTTGCTCTGGCTTCTGCACAAGTGGTCTGAGGCCAGTGTCCCGTGTAGACAAGCAGATGACACCAAGAGGGTTACACTGGTTTATGTGCTGGAAACGCTACAGGAGCTGGTGCTGCCAGCCTGCCTCCCTCCCTCCTAAAGCCGATAAATTACAGCTCCACACCACCCTGGGCTGTCTCCTATTCCTCTCTCATCCTCTCCTCTGAACTGTGTTCTCTCAGCAGTGCTGCTTTTGGCCTTGAACCTCCAACCTCCCCTGTTGCTTTAGAATTGAAAGGACAAAGCTCGATTGAGCTGAACCTCCTCTCTTCTCTGCCGCCGGTTCGGAGCCTCCCTCGGATCAGAGGCTGCTTGTTTTGCCCTGCTCTGCCACAGAAGCTTCTTGCCTTTTTGATATTCAGTCACAAGCTTCCAGCTCCTTCCTGACCAGCCCCTGTTTACTTTGCAGAATACAACGTTGCCATGGCAACAGGTTACTTTTCAAAGGGAACATCTTGTCATTATATTTAATCCACTGCAGCTGAAGAGGACTGAAATATTAAGTTGTTGTTGCTATGGATACTGCTTTGTTACATCAGTTTCTTTTGTGTCAGATTTCATATAGGGTGTTGGGTCCTATTTTTTTCCTTTCCTATAGAATAAACATCGAGTGCCATTCCATTGTTATTGTAATTGCTCTCCACCAATATAATTTCACTTAAAAGTCTACAGTGTGTTTCAGTTTCCATAGCAAGAATTTTCTTTCCACTTGCAAACCCCGTTCCTGGGGCTGCAGGAACAGTAGGAATCACTTCACAGACTATGTGCCCTTGCAGAGACCATTGGCTTTGTGCCCAAAGCAGGGTGATGTAGTGAGTCCTGCACAGCAGCTGAACCCAGCCTGTACCTCTTGGGGTACAGAGAGGGAATACCTTTGGGGGGTGAATATAGTCAGGGAATGGGAAATCAGTGATGAAAAGGCACACAGATATTCCTCTTGACACTATGTGGTTGCATAGCCCCACAGGAATACTTGAGAGCAGAAGTTCCATCCAAAACTTCACTTTTATCTTTGCAAGTATTTACAGGATGCTCCAGCATCCTCTAATCAATCTTGATTCTCAAATGCTTTATTTATCATATCTGTGTGGTGCAGCCAGAGAAGTTGGGACTTGGGGAATATTTGGAGTTGTGTGGTTTTTTGCTACCTAAACAGCAAATAGCTTAATTTTCCCTCCAAGTAGAAAACCTGCTGGTATGAAACCTTGTAGCTGGCAGAAACTGCATAGGCATGTTTTAAGTTTGACTTGCACTGACTAGTAGAGATGTGCGTGGCTTTAGAAGGAATCCTGGGAGTACAGGAAGAGCATCAGCATTTTCTGGTTTTGGTTTCCTCATCATTCCTCCCAGGAAAAAATTCTGACACCTTGTAGCTGCAAAAAAAAAAAGGTACCTTAGTATTTAATTTATCCTGCTATTGTAAATACAAAATTTATTTTCTAGTTCAGTCATTTCTTTGCATAACCTGAAAACAAGAGAACAATGTCAGACTGTGTCTAGCAAAAACATATATTGGAGACAAACATTTTGATGTGTTCTTGTGCTTTTCAGGAGACTTGTGGCACATATTGTAGAGCAGATCTGCTTCTCAGGGAGGTAGCACTGCATAGGCATCATGACATAAGATGGAGTATTAAAACCCCATGTTTACTCCTGTCTGACAAGTTCTCCTGTCGTGTCTTGGATAAGGTCCATGCAGCTCCACTGCTGTAGTTTACTCCCTAGTGTATCTGTGAATAACATTTCAGAATGGTCAGACATTGGTAAGGCAAAGTTTAACTTGATCCACAAATGCAACATACTTTGAAATTTTGAGGTGAAAATGTTCATAAAGATATGCAAATAGACATGCCAAAAAACATTCAGGTAACCTGACTTGTCTTTAATGGGTTGGGCTGTTGTCACCTTTCCTTGGGGCTAGGAGATGGCACTTGTGATCCTGCTTCTTAGTTTCCCTCAAAGTTTTCCTGAGCTGTTGCTTATGCTGGCTGTAAACTCAGCAGGGTGAGTGAGGAATCCTGCAGGGCTGCAGCTTCCTTGTAAAATGATGTTGTCATTCTGGTAACTGCAAGTTGTGAGGTGAATTCAGGCTTGAAGTTTCCAGCCTGAGGATAATCTGTTAGGGTTATGCTTGTGCTCTTACTGGTGTACCTTACTGGTACACTGAGGTCCCTGTCAAAGTCCTGCAGCTATTGAAGAGTTACAATCCAGAGATTGGTTTATGACAGCTTCAAATGTTGTTGTCCTTCTAATGTAATGTGCAAAATAGAATAGAAGATACCTTTTTAAATAGGTCAAGAAAAAATTATAGGAAAATAAGGTTGATCTTGATGATCCTGAATTTCCTTGGATTTGGTTGTGTTCTTTACTGCTGTTTTACAAGAGTTTCTCAAAGTCATTTAAGTTTTCAGATGAGCTGCATTCAGTACCCCAAACACCTAATGCCTTTGTAGTGATGTGGCTCTTGCTGAGAGCTGGTAATGTGGGATTACAGCAGAGAGGTCCTGTGGATTCAACTGAAGCCCTTGAGAAATTAGTGTTTCCAGTAGATAATTTGTTCATTGTCAGATGTATTATTCTGCTTTATGTTGGCATACCTTTAACTTCTGTCATTGCCTGGGTAATTCTACAGCAACATGGAAAAAAATTAGTTTCTACTATCTAATGTGTTGGTGTGAGCAGCACAGAGCTTTTCAGACCATTATTCTCACTACATGGAGATCAGTTCACTTGGAACTCCCAGGTTTTTTATATATCTGTCCTCTCCAAGTAGTGGGAAACTGAGGGCCAAGTGCTCTATGTGAAAGGGAACCCCTTTTTGGATGAGTTGAGTTAAACTGACTTTTGCAAACGTTACAAGGCAGGTTTTCATTGCTTTTTAGATTTTTTCCATGCTTTGTGTAGTGCTCTCTGATGTACTTTTAGGAAATGAATTAACAGCAGCAATAATAATTGTAATTTCTTAAAATGAGACCAAGATAATTTTGCATGTGAGGTCCAAGGTGAGTTGAACAGTTTTCTGGGAGCTCTGCATGGGAATAGGGGATTGGTTCTACCAATCCTGGTAACTCAGGGCTCTGTTTGTCAAAGATTTCACACCCCAAATATTGTAAAGCTATTTTCTGTTTCAAAATGCAAATGGCCATGAAGGTGTTAATGGGAGGGGTGGTATTTTCTGTGCATTAATTGCTGTCACAGTGTGTATGTTGTCTGTGATATGTGAGGTTGGTGCTAGATCAGCAGGTCAAGGCACATGGGTGTAGTAGAAGCCCGATGTCAGTGGAAGGTCATTCTCTGCACCGCAGGCTTTTGAGTTGGGGACACTGGAGCAGCTCAGAGCTGCAGAGGACTTCAGAGGCTTCTAAAGGGTCTGAGTTTGAAAGCAGCACTGCTCCTGTATGGCATGAAACCTGAGTGTCAGAGGGAGGAAGGTGTGTTCTGGTGTCAGCTCTCCAGTGCTTCCACGCTGCGGTGACGGCCGCGCTCTGTTAATTTTGTGCTGGATATGCCCTGCTGGGTTTTGCAGCGTGGCCTGTGTACACCTGAGGAGATTCTTATTTTCTTGATGAGGATGTCTTGGTTTTGCTTCTCTTCCATTTGTGTTTTCCAATGCAGTAACAAAAAAAAAGAGTAGACTACAAATTTACATTTCATTAATTGTAATTCTCTCGTTACTGTTTTTCCCTTTATATATTAGGAGGCTAAACAGTACCCAAGGTGAAATCAGAGTTGGACCCAGCCACCAGGTAAGACATCTTGTGCTCTAACAGCCACAGGGCTTGTTTTTGCCACTTGATCTGTTCATATAGGGAACTGTGTGCATTCAAATGCAGTGAGTCTCCTGCATTTGGTGTGAGTTCTTCAGAATTTCTTGTCTCACTTAATGAGCTGGTTTTTAGGCAGATATTAATATGTTAATGATTTTTACTAGCAGAAGTGTTATTGGGTTAATTCTAGAATAATATTGAAGGCATATGAGTAACTACTGGAGAAATACCAGCTATTATTGGGCTCATTCTGGTGTTAAAAGCAAATGCATTCTCAGCTGGCTTGCAGCAAGCAATGCTTTTAATAAACTATTAAAATTAATTTTGTGGTGTTTTCCAGTTATGTTGAAAGTAGCTCTTTTCATTTTAATTTGCACAGTAAAGTTGTCAGTTTGATTTTATGGTCTATAACAGTGAATCTGTGTGTTTAAAAAAAAACAAACCTAAAAACCTCTTGAAGATCCACTCTTGAAGAGCAGTATGTGCAGCAGCCTGGTGCACAAGGCAGATGTGTCTCTAAGACCTGAGTGCTCTCCTTCACCCATGGACTTGGCTTGGACAGTATCAAGTGCTGGGCTGTTGCATCCAAGTGAAGAACTTTCATTCAGATTCACTTTAAAATGTTGTTTTGTGGCTAGTTGACAGTAGTGTTTGTGGAACCCATGGGACAGTCTGAAGGAAGCTTTTCATTTGGAGGAAAGAAGTTCTTGGCAGTTAAACCTGCACTATTCTTCTCAGAAGTTGTAATAAGAACACTGTAAATGATACCACACAACTTTGATCACAAATTGTTGTCCAGTATTGTGGCAGCTGTTAGTCTCCTGTGCTGTAAGGTGTAATTCCAGATGTGTTTATGGATGGATAGCAGGGAGAAGGTCCACTGATGTAGGATACTGTTAGGTTTTGCTTGCTCCAGTGTGTTAAAGTTCCTTTGTTCTTTCACTCATCTCCTGAGTGTGTGTTTGACATCTCTTACTGTGAAGAGGTTATATTCTCATCCTGTTAATTAGTATAAGATATAATCCTATAATCTATGTGAATGGGTGTTGTAGGCCGTGGTGAGAGGTCACATTGAAGTGGGTATTTGCTCCATTCTGTTCTGTAGCTCAGTTCATTCTGTGCAAAGTGTATAAAGTAGTCTCTGTTGGGCTACTCAGGGAATAGACATATTTTCCTCCCCCCACCTTATTAAAAATGAGGTGTATGTAGCAGAACCCCAAAACAACCCTGAGATCTCCATGGTGGTTTTCCAATAATATGGGTCATTTTCCTTTTCCTTAATTTGTGCATCTTACAGGTGCTGGAGGATTGTTGTGTTGTGGGTTTTTTGTTCCCATACCTCACCCATACCTCCAACTACTACTTGTATCATAATAGCAAGTAGGGATGCAAGTGAAGTTAAAGGCTTTGTAGAACTGCAGCTGTTCTCAGACCTTCCATGCATAGGAGAGGGAGAGTGGGTCGCTACTAAATGTTCCCCTACAAAACTTGGAGCTAACAAACCAATGACTAGAGGTGTTCAGGAGAGAGTTGCTCTTCAGAGTAACTCCAGTAATTAAGCATGTTGCTGGGGTACCTAAGGATGAATGTTAATTTGTGAAAGCACCCTGGTTGCTGGAGTGCACAGCTCTGCAGAAATCTCCTCCCGGTGTAACGTTTGCTGATCCTTTTCCAGAAGAGTTCAGTGACACATCCCATTTTCCCAGCAAGAAGTAAAATAAAGGACAGATTAAAGAGCAGAACATGAAAGACATCTGAACCTGTGACTTGTAATTACTGGTTACATATAGATGTTGCTGCTCAAATATGTTTAGCCTTGTAAGTATAGGAGGTAATTATAGGGCTTAAAATCTGTTTTGGAAGAGGCTCTCGGCTATCTCCTCCTGTAGCAGCTGATGAGTAAAGATGCTAATTGGGTCTCAGGATACAGGGTAATACTTGTTTAGTGGCAGAGTTCATTTTGCCAGCTCTCTTCTCTTCTTCTTTCAGGAAATGTCATTGTTTCTTTTTAAAGTTTTAATGATTTGCTGAGGACTAAGTTTTAAACTCAGTTTGGAGTGCGTAGGGTGTTTTACTGGTTAAAATCACACACATAGGTAGCCACATTCTTGCCATCTTTCATACTAGTGACCTACATGAGTGTGTTTTAGCCTGGCAAGCAGGAGCTGTGACATCTCTGAGGAATGAAAACTGTCTCTTTGAGTGTAAGTTGCCCAAGAAGGTTTGATGTCTGCCTGACAGAGGATACTATATGCAGTGCAGAGTGGTTTACTTCCAAGCTCCAAATAGCTTCACCACCTCTGCATGTTATCTGAGATCATCTTATTGCAGAGAACGTAGAGACTCTTACCAGGGACACTGGTGTGTCCTCCCAACACTGAAGCTCTCTGATGTCTGCATGCACTTCATGTTTTCTTCTAGGCTAAGCTTCCCGATCTGCAGCCGTTTCCTTCCCCGGATGGTGACACAGTGACGCAGCATGAAGAGCTTGTGTGGATGCCAGGGGTCAATGACTGCGACTTGTTAATGTACCTCAGGGCAGCAAGGTAATTTCAGATCACATACTGCCAGTGTCTTCAGAGTCTGGAGTGGGAATTTGGGCTGCCACATGGTGCAGTTGGCATGTAACTGCTCTGAGTGACAAGCTGGGACAGTGTTGGGCTCCTTTAGAGACTGAACGCTTACTGAGTGACCTCTAGTTTGTGTTTTGGTGTCACACAGATCCTGCTTAGCCTGGTGGATTATTTGGATGCACTGGTGGGCACTGTAATAGTTCAGAGTATGAGCAAATGAACCTCTAGTTTGTGGGAAGTCAGTGATGTGGAGGACCTGCAATTCTAAGTCAGTTTTCTAACATAATGAGACCAAGATTATAACCAGCTTGCTGATGCTGGTGAGACTGTCCCTATGTCTGGGTGATGTCTTCTATAATCCTGGTCAGGCTTTGGTGCCAGTGCAGCATGGATTTTTAATCAATGACATCCACTTAGCTTGGGTTTAAATTTTGAATTAATAATGCAAATATGCTGAAGTGAGCCAGGTTTACATCACAAACAGCAATGTTTGTGGTGCCTCATTTTACTTATTTCCACAATAGTGCAAGGCCTTGAAATTCATGTCTTAAAGTGTAAATATCCTGTTTGTGTAGCACTTGAGGTCTTCATCAAACAGCAGCTGAAGAGTTTAAACTTTTTTTTTCCCCCTCAAACTGTGAAGGAGCATGGCAGCTTTTGCAGGGATGTGTGATGGAGGGTCCACAGAGGACGGTTGTGTTGCAGCCTCCCGCGACGACACTACGCTTAACGCGCTCAATACAGTAAGTACCTTGGGCTGCTGCATGAGGAGCAGTCTGTCCCCTTGTGTCTGGACTCCTTAAAGCATGCACTGCATGGAATATTCAGTAGGTAAAATAGGTTTTTGGGATTGCAGTGGGAGTAAGACAGTAACCTAGGATATCATAACTTCCTTGGAAATGCCAACTGGTCTTCAAAAATCTGTTAAACTTCTGGGTGGTGCCTGGAAGGTGACACCTGGTGAATGTGCTGTATGGAAAGGTGCTCAAGGACACTAGTCAGAATTCTGCAGCTGCTGCCTGACCTGGCTACTGGTCCTTTCATTCAGTCCAGTGAGCTTCTAGCTGTGGGAAAACAACAAATTAATGATGCTGTCAGATCTTTAGTGTTATGTGTGGGGTAGTGACTGTGAGGAATTTGTCCTGCTCATAATCCAGGCTCTGTTATCATTTATATTTGAATGCATGTGTGTCCAGTTGTCACCTGGAAAACATGATGTGTATGAATAAACTGCCAGTGATTAGCTACATAGATGTAAATGTATGTTGAAATGCTCAGCCACAGTTCAGTAGTTTGGGGAAGGTGCAGGGCACTAACATCACTGAGTCATGACATGGGAAATGGTATTGTAAGACTGAGCTGAAGAAACTTGTCAGTCATTCCATATATGTTGGTAACAGAGTGATATATTGATAGTTGTCTGTTTTCCCCAGAGCCCTATTAGCAGATTTTAGAGACCTGTGGTGGTAGTGACTCCAAGCTGACCTTTGTGTCTTCATTGTTTCCTTCCTGAAATAAAAGGAATTGTGTGTAACTGGTCATATGTTACTCTGAGGAAACCCACAAAGATCTGCTGACTCTACCAACAAACAATTTTCTTTCTTCCTCTTTTTATGTCACCTTTTATCTGTAAAGCAATATCTTGGAGGTACAGATAGTTGAGTTTTGTCCTATCATTTTCATGGTTATTGGCTGCTGTTTGATCACATATGCTTGTGAAAGCTGTGGAGAGGACAAGATGTACCCTTTGCTGAATGAGTTTCTAGCTAAATCTATGAAGTGTTTCAGGGGCAGTCACAGAAGAAGTGTACAGACCCCGTGGACAGCTGGTAGGACTAGAAACTGGGAGCATCTTCAGTTGAGCATGTGTTTTGTGAAACTGCCAAGGGAGGATGCTGTGTGTAGCATCAGATTTAATTGTTTAGGATCTCCTTTCCTAAAAGTAGTTTTAAGCACATTATTCCTCGGTGTCCAGCACTGTATCTACAGCAACTCACACTTTCTGTGCTCACAAATGCTTGAGGATCAAGGTATGTATTTGCAAAGACTAAAACCAAAACAACTGGTGACACCAGCAGCCTCAAGCTAGTGCCATACTCCTGCAAGTTGCTGATGTTTACCACCACCACATGACCACAATATGATGTCTGCCTCTGCTTGCTGCGCTTTAACTATTTACATTTGTGTGGTTTTTAACCATCTATCTATAAAAATTCTTAAAAGCTTGTAGATGGTTGTGATACACATCAGAAACTGGGTCATGGTCACTGAAGAGAGGAGACTGTTTAGAGGAAGCATCCTAAGCACATTGTTGTTTGGTTGTTAAGGTCAGTGACACTGACTTTATCAAATTAATCACATCATAAAGATGCTTAACTGATTCTTTACTGTCAGTAAAGCATCTCATTACACAAAGCTTTTTAATACTTCAAACATGAAAAGCAGCTCGGTCTGTGGAAGTTGTAGAACTTGTCCAGCTCAGGTCCATGATGAGGTGTCTCAGTAGCTACCCTGAAGTTGGGATGTCTGTGTTCTTAACATGAGAAGTGTTTCTGATGTCACATTAGCTTAACAAACCCTCTCACGTGGGTTTTCTGTTTGATTTCTGCTTCTGTCTGATTACATGTGTTCCACAGTGTGCATCAATTTCTATCACTTCCTGCAACAGTCAGGAGTAAATATGATTAAGATCTAAAATGTGCCCAGTAATACTTATTAAATAATCAGTAACAGAACTTATGTTGTTGCTCTGCAAAGCTGTTTAAATACAGTCTACGTGCTTGCATGTGTAACCAGCTGAAATCCAAGCTCAAAATCTGTGCCCAGGTTAAATGTTTGCAGATGTAAAAGTGAGAAAAAGCCAAGTTGGGTGTTATGTCTGGGTGCATCCCTGTGTACCTCAGAACTGAGATGAATGGATCTATCTTAGCCCTTTGGCTCCTCTCCTGTAGAGAGCTGGTGTGGTTTGACACTGTTGGGTAAGAGTTGCAGTTCAGTCTGTAGCCACTTGAGTTTCTTACCTCCTTACTCGTGTGATGGGTGAGATGTGATTCTGGTGGCTTATCTTGCTAGAGTTTTCCAAGTTGTTCCCTAATATCCTTTTTAGACACAAATCTCTGTTAAGGCAAATCATTTTCAAGGAGCTTTTGGAATTGGAATTTCTTTCCCCTTGTCATCTATAAGATGACTAATGTAGAGAATTCATTTAACTCCACTGCTTCACTCTCTACTTTAATTACCCTCTATAATCTCTTGGGAGTCTAAGGAGCCTGTAGTTGTACTTGTAGACTTCTTGCTTCTGAGACTTAGATTAGTCCCAAAGTATTTTGTTTCTGTTCTGATTCTTTTCTCTTTGTATTTCTGGTGCACATCTATTTTAGAAAATCACAGCTGACTCATTTTCCTTCTTTCTCTATTTCACACTTTGGAAATAAAAGCACTGGACAAGCTCTTAATTTATCCTCTTAATAATCTTGTTTGTGTGTAATAGTTTTGATGCTGCTGTTATCACTTCCCCTTCCCTTCAGTACAACATTGTAAGATCTTGCAGTAAGAGTTACCCCGTTGGGTTCTTGGAGTCATCTCGTTAACTTCAGCTTGGTTAAAGTTTCCTTTCTGCAGGTGTTGTGCTGCAGGTCCTCTGTTCCCCTCTAGGCTGGTTTGACACGTGGTAGTTCCCATTAGTCTGCCTGAACATGGACTCTTGTACTTGCAAGAGAATAAACCTGCAAGGTCTGACCTTAATGACTCTTGAAAGGTCCTCAGGCATCTGTGGTGTTTGATTTACTCAAGCCTCAAAAGTCTTCTCCATGTACTAATACTGTTATGGTTGTTTCTAGCAACCACTGAAGTTACTTGTCCTGGTTCCCTTTGAATCTTTCTAGAAAAAATGTTCTCCCATGGATGATGGTTCTGTCAGGTGGGATGTTTTAAGAAACTTTGACTTATTTCTATCAACCTGATTTTTTGACCAAAACAGTTTAGATGAGCAGTTTGTTGTCCTGAGTGGGGCCCTTTTCTCTTTGTTCACCACCTATTTAAAACACACCAGAATTGTCTGATAAATAATGTGAGAATCTTACCCTGCACCAAGTTGTGCTTTTGCTAGAAACTATCATATGCAACCCAGAAGCTTAATGTAAAAAACCCTTGATGTGGTATGAGTTGTTATTATGGAAATCCAATAAACTTCAGAGCAGCACTTCATCTAAATCGGTCTTGACAGGCTCCTTTGCCAGGGTTTTATTTATGTAATAACAGATGCTGTAGCCCCCAGAATGATTTATTGTTAATTATACCAGATAGAAATGAAGATCACAGAAGGAACCATGCAAGATATCTATGTGTATTAGCTCATCACAGTGGTTATTCAATGTTTCAGGTAAACTTTAAGCACTGTTCCTTTGGCAGTTGGGATTTGATACCAGTGTGAGCCTTAGGGAGGGAATAAAGTGTTTCCTTGGAGCTCATTGCCCTCCTGGTGAGTGCTGGCTGCCATAGCAGGAGTTGTGGATGAGGACATGAGTTCATGACTAGTTCCTCCATGATATTTTTAGGTAGAGAGAGTTGGTTTTGTTACACAACCATCGAACAGGTAGCTGAATTTGGCTGGGTTTTGTGCTTTGTTTAAATATTCATGAGCAGAGGTTGTTTGATGCATTAGATCTTAAAATACTAGTCATGTAAAAACAAAAATTCCATATTCAATACAATTTTATTTTCCATTTTCATAAATTAAACATCATCCATGAAATCATTTTTATTGGGGAAATCGTAGATGTTGTAAATAACTTTTTTCTAGTTCCTCCTATCCCAGGATTTGGAGAAGCACATTGCTTCGAGGCAGAACTCACCTCAGAAGTGAAAATGGAAATGCCAACTCAAGTTACTCCCAGACATTGTTCTGGGTCACTGTGGATGACACTGTTGTGTTCTGAGAGCCAGTGTGATTCATGTGAAAGTTGTATAATTAATACACAGCAGTAATGAGCTTTGGTGCTTTGTGGACTGCATCACATGTAATGGTCAGAGTACCACCGAAAAGCCCCTCAAAACACTGTTTTTACAAGATACCTGTGGACATCCTTAGTAAAAAAAAAGTCATGGAGGAGATCTAGGACTTAATCAGCTGATTGTGGGGTGGGTGTTTCTGGGTTTGTTTTTTCTTTTTTGTTTTCTGTTGTACACTTATTGAAATTAGGAAAGCAATTGAAGAACCTTAGAATTCATCCTCTTCCCAGGCCAGGCTAGTTGTATTAACTCATATTCCCTTGCCTTCTCTACTTGCAAGTGCAAGCATCTGATGTGCTGTTTTGTCCTCTCCTGCAGAAGGAAGAAAAGGTTGGTGGAAGTATTTGGTAAAGAAAATAAAAGATAACTAATTGTTGTGCTGATGTTTTACTTCTGGGTGGATACTTCTGTAGCATGTTGGCTTGGTGGGTGTCCTGGGCCAGCTGTCATACTTCTGTGGAGCATGGGGAGGAGTTTCAGGTTTCAGATGAAAATGGACAACCCTGAACATGAATTTGATCCTGCCACAGAGCTTAAGCATGTTCTGACAAGCAGGTGAAACTGTATTTTTATTTGTTTCTTTTCCTGTCCTTGTTCTTTGGAGTTCTTGTAGACATCCCAATTCTGGCATTATGTTTTGCAAAGCTCCTCTTAGACATAGGAAACTCAATACTTGCCTGTTCCTTGTGGGACTGAGAACTTCTCCAAGGTATGATCCTAGTGCTTGGTATGCAGAGCATCCTTCTGGTCCACATCATGTTTTTAACCTCACATGCTGTTCCCAGACATTGAAGCAGAGAACTGGACTGGCAGTGTGAGACAACCCAGGTTATGTTTTTCCCATGCAGTTCAGTATTGCTCTACCAAAAAGAAAGTAGTAGAAAGTAGATTAAATGTTCTTAAAAGCAGAAATGGTGTTGAGTTTTGCCTTTCTTAACTCTCAGATCAGGAAGCATTAATGATCAGATTAATAAGGAATACCAGAAAACTCACATGACATAATCTTAAGAGCCAAGTTTTAAAATTATACATCAGCTCTGGGAAGGCTCATTTCAGTGGCATATGGATCACTGGAATATTTATCCCTTGCTCCTTAGGAATCTGAAGGAGCTTTTGCTTTCAAATGCAACGGGATGAGCCCTTCTCTCAATACTCAGAGCTGTCTAAATCACTTCTGCAATTCAGATCCAGAAGCAATAACTGTGCTGGGAATCTGTAATTTCCTCCAGGTTAATTTACACTAATACATCAAGAGCAGTCCCTTCTGCTTGCATTTCTTAGAAATGCCATAAACCTGCGTGTTGGGGAGCCTGTAGGCAAGTCAGTTAAGTCAGTTATTTTGAAACCTGATTGGGTACATGCAGGCTTAGCAAGCAGCCTCCAGCTCTGCAGAGTGCAGTGGCTTTTGGTTTGGTTTCTTGTGGTTTGTTTGTTTTATGAGATGGAAACCAAATATTTATATGTATTTGTATTGCAGTGGTAATTCTTCAAATATGACACACAGAAAGACATTGTGGAAGCTTGTTATATAGCTTGTGACATACATACTATAGTCAGTTTTATCAGTATATCTTCATATATGTAACTGTTCGTGTGAGGAAGAAACCCCAACAAACCCCTTGTGTTTTCCTTGGTGTTTTTTTCACAACTTTGTCTCTTGTGAGAATTGTATGGGAGGATTTTGGCATGGTTATGGCATTATTAAGGATCTGCAAAGGCATCTTGTAAAGCCACAGCAGTGTTCTGTGGCTTTTTCACAGTATTCTGGTTATGAAAACCTTAATGTGACCTCTGAGGTGGTGCTTTTGTGGTTTTAACAAAACAAAAGCACATTCAGCTTGTGTATGTGTGACATCATTTCACACATGCATTGTGTAGGGCAGGTATAGAGTAGCTCAGTTGGCACCACTGAGGTAGGAGGAACATCTGAAATGATTCTCCCAGTGGAAAGACTGGTGGTGGCTTGTCCTTGGTTCAGAGGTCAGGATGCCTTTCTCAAGGTATGGAGAAAGACCTTCTCTTTCTGAAAACCCCCACATGTGGGGGAACCCCCCACCCTATTTCTGGTAGGCTGGGGATAATTGCAGCTGTGTTGCATCCTGTAGCACTCTGCATGTGCTTTCATCCATAACACAAGCAGCAGAGGTAGGGGACAGGATCCCAGGGACCTGGTGTCACTTGCTGCATGCTGGATTGTTGTAATTTGTATTACAGGCTGGATTGTTGGGCTGGGGCCAACAATATGATGTTCAACAAGGCCAAATGTCGGGTCCTGCACTTTGGTTGCAACAACCCCAGGCAACGTCACAG